>CM074197.1:29565852-29948352 GCA_037179385.1 Holothuria scabra
CGAAGAGATACAGAAACCTGTGAAAGCAGAGATGAAGTGAAAATAAACGCTGATGACAACTGCGTAGTATATATAAAATAGAATTGGTAAAGCTGGAAAATCTGGCTGAGGAGAAATACGACGTTGACTCCACCGGGACCTCCCACTTTCTAGTGCGGACGCTCTTACCACTGAGCCATAAAGCCAAGTTGGAATATATATATATATATATACATATATGCATATATATATATATATCTATATGTATATATATATATATATATATATATATATATATACCTTATTGTGGAATAAGGGGAAATTTTTGGGCAAAATATCAACGTTAGGGGGAAAATTTACGTTCCCCCTTACGTTTTCGCACACTGTTTAAATGGGAATACGTTAGTGTATAGTAATATACATATGGGGGTACGTAATATACCTAATTACTTCAATGTTGACCAAATTACGGACGCCTATCTTTAAACACGTACGACTAATGGACTATTGAATTTACGTACATGTATATGTTTTTCCTTAAAGGCGAAATATACAGTTATGTATTTTATTGTTTTTTATTTCGCCTAAACGTATCAAGATATACAAATTTCCCCCTAATGTTCAATCTAGTAGTATATCTATATATATATATATATATAGGTAGTGACAACAACTTTCCACCTAAGTGCCGAATTAGTGAAATATATATATATATATATATATATATATATATATATATATATATGTATATATATGTATATATATATATATATATATAAAACCATTAGTGAAAAAACAAGAAACAAATGTATAGTCAAGGTATCATAACTTGTGATATGGTTAATTGCGCTTCACCTATGGAAACTAAACCAGCAGGATTCTATGTCTTACCAAAAATTCATAAGAGGGGTGTGCCCGGACGCCCTGTTATCTCGGAAAATGGGTCCCCTACTGAACATTTGCCCGGGTTAGTGGATTATTTCATTAATCCTTTAGTCCCTTTTACCGACCATTACTGACTATTAGATGCTCTAGGCTCCTTCATGAGAAAGTGTCATCTTCCAAGTAAGGTGGTTACTGGAGTTTGTGAAATGACTGAAATTGTTCTGAAGAAAAATATTTTCGAATTGTTTTCACAGACATCGGGCACTGCTATCGGAACAAAGATGGCGCCGGCTTATGCCAACATTTTTATGGCTGAATTCGAAAAATCTTTCTTTGCAGGTTGCACCCTCTTAGCCGAAGTTTTTGGCGTTATATTGACGAATGTTTTCTTATCTGGTTGCAGGGGGAAGATAAATTTCATGAATTCTTGGGCCGCTTAAACTCTTTCCATGATTCCATAAAGTTTACTGCTGACATTTCTCATGATTCTATTAATTTTCCTGATGTAACAGTTAAGCTTAAAGCTGATGGATCATTAGAAACCGATGTTTATTGCAAACCAACTGATACCATGCTTTATCTTCCTTCTGATAGTTGCCAACCGGGTCACGTTAAGCGGAGTATTGCCTATAGTCTGACTAAACGCATTAATTCTTAAAACTTGTTGAGCGCAGGTGTGCTGAGCTTGCTGCTGCTTTAAATAAACGTGGTCATTCTAAGCGTAAGGTTAAAGCGGCTATTAATCGTGCTCTTAGAGATTGTTCTCAGACTCACGATCAAGAGGAAGCGCCCTCACATCGCGTACCTCTTGTGGTCGAATATCACCCGGGGCTGCCTAATATCCAACAGATGCTCAGACGACACCAGTTGTTATTGCATCTTTTTCCGAGTATGAAGGAGACGGTGCCCCATAGACCATTACTATCCTTTAGTCAGCCTCCTAGTTTGGGTCGTTTACTGGTCAGAGCAGGGGTAAACTCAAAGGAACCTAATTTTGGTCCCAGTAATTACTGTGATAGGAACTGCATATTGTGCAAGAGCAATGTTAACACCAATAAGGTTACCAGTAAGTCAAGTGGTAGAGTTTATAAAGTGAAGGCTGCTAAAGTCAACTGTACGGCTACTTGGGTGGTTTATTGTAGTTTCTGTCCAGAATGTGGGATGCAATATGTGGGGATGACAACAAACCTTAAAGAAACTATGGCTAATCATCGTTATACCCTTAGGAACAGGGTTAGATTAGAAAATGAGGGAAAGGACAATGATTTAATGAAGGGTTGTTTTAGGCTGTACTCTCATCTGTTGGAACATTAACCTAATGAGTTTAAGTTAATAATTTTACAATCCATGGCGTCCCCTACTTTGCCCCCAGATATGTCCGTTAGCTCTGCAAAAATTGTCTTGGATAAGGCACGCAGGAAACTTGGCTCTACTGAGAGATTGTGGATGGGGAATAAACTGGGTATAATATGGCCGGATGGTCTTAACTCTAGTGATGGCTTTGACAGCCATAACAGAAAGCCGAGGAGACGGCCCTCGCGTGCTGTCTAATACGAGTTTTGTTAATTCTCGTTTCCTCGCTGCTGGTCGTTGTTTCAGCTTTCTTTTCTTCTTTGTTTTCTTGCTCGGCCAGTGCAACGTTTTTTTTTATATATAAGTGGTACCTTATTTAGTTCCAGTCTAGTTATTTTCTATTCTTCTCTTATTTCCTTGCTTTTTATGTCTATTTGTGTAGAGAGTGTTGGAGTCTTTTTGTCATTTTGTGTTGTTTTCTTGAGAAAGGCACTGTGTTGCTGAAAATTTGAAATAGATTCTTGAAACTGAAACTACAAGTTTTCTTGTTTATATATATATATATATATATATATATATATATATATATATATATATATATATATATATATATATATATATATATATATATATATATATATATATATATATATATATATATATATATATATATATATATATATATATATATATATATAGTAAGTCGATGTTGGCAGATCGAAGTTAGAATGTGTAGGTCGAAAGTGTTGTAGTAATACATTCGATCAGGAATTTTACACCGATCCAAGATAGAGTATAAACCCTTATCAAAAGAGGAACGGTTGAAGAAAAAAAAAGAGAGAAAAACCCACCATCCTCCCGCTTTCCGGGCAGAGCCTATGACCACTATGCTATGACAGCTTGTGATTCACAGATGCGACAACAGGCTATAAATACCCCGCGTGAATCAATTTTCTCTCCTTGTTACCATAGTACTTCACGCGGGGTATTTATAGCCTGTTGTCGCTTCTGTGAATCACGAGCTGTCATAGCATAGTGGTCATAGACTCTGCCGTAGGGCCGTAGTTTTCGTCGGTGTCAGTCTCAATTGCGATCTTATTTTCGCCCTGTTCGCTCTCTGCGGAACACTCTCCATCCAGTAGAAAGCGAATTTGTAACAAACCAAAGAGTTTGAAGTTTTGCAACATAGTGTACAAAGCCTAATGTGTGGACACACACGAATCAAGTTCCGTCTTCACAAATATATTAATGAAGTTATTTACTCAATAATAAATAACAGTTTCTACCTCTTAGATACCGTACACTGTAACATTGAAATTAAAAACCTTAAATGTTAGTTCAGATGTTCTGAAAGGCAAAATGGGACTGGAAACTCTCTGAATGGGATAATGGGGTTAGTGATTTCCTTCCTTTTTTAACTTAAACGTGAGTTATTATGGACCGACCATTAACAATCAACATGGTAATACAAGAGCATAAGTGTGTACGCACTTCGTACTATTAATCAGTAGTGTGCAGAGTTGTGTTCACATGCATCGTACTTACATTCCGTCGAAATGTTGACCACGTGTTATTATTTTTGATACGTCTTCAAAATCCAAAGTACGGGAATACAGACACTGAAGACAGTGTCTGTGGTCGAAATCCCTCTTATTAGGGACATAAGTGCTAAGAGATCGGCACTGTTGCTCTCGACAGTTTATTTCTTTAAGGCCTGAGGGAATAATATGCATCGTTTAGAGGAACATTTAAATGTGTCAAAAAAGGTTGCTTGTCGCCAACTTTGTGCATTGTGTTACCCTTCCATGGTCTATTTATTCACTTTAATCTTCCTCAAATCTAATTAAATATCAGTTTTGCCATTATACTATAATGGTGTTGTAAATCCAAGGGTGGCGAGCTGTTTTGCTTATGGGGGGGGGGGCATTTTAACGAACTACAGACGGGTAACCAAGAACTGTAATAAGAATGAGGGGCACCAGTGGAGATTGATGCTTGCAGTCAGTAGTAACAGCATGTGGTAGCCACTGTTTGCATGAGTCACATGATATCTCGCCTGTCATAAAGCGGTTTCAATACGGAGAGCGCGAAAACTTGTCTTTTCCTTTGAGGATTTCAAACTTCATTTGCATTGCAGCATGAAGCTTTGAGCAGGACAATGAATGGCAGAGTTAGTTTTCAATACAGATGGTTATTATATTGTTTTTACTTTGGATGATTGCTTCCATGAAAAAAAGAGAGGGATAAATTTTAAAGTCAAATTTGTGGTTCGATTACTAGTTCAAAATCAACAGAGGAGTCGATCGTGGCGGGCAGTCGCACGACCAATGAAAATATCGCCCCCATCCCAACAATTTGGGCAGGGTAAAAGAAACCTACAGACAAAAGAAAAAAACATTTGTGATACCAGTCAACAACGCTGGAGTTTTTCTAACTCTGTTTCATAGAATTCCGAATTTTCTCAAATAAAAGCTCAATATTTGTAATTATTTGTCTTCAAAAATCAAAGGAAATACAGATGATTCAGTAATTTGCCAAGATGTCAAATTTTCTTACAGGAAATCCAAAATCCAAAAATGTCTGTAATACAAGCTTCATATTTTCTAATATTTGCCTAAAATGGGCAAAAAAATCGGCGCTAATTACTTCCTTATTTGGGGTGTTCAAGCTTTAAAAAATTCGGGTGCTTGAGCCCCCACCCGGTAAAATAGCACTTTCTAGCTACGCCACTGAGTGTACAGATGACATTTAGGCTTCTAGAAAACGTCACCCTTTGAGCCTACTTTAAAACAATAATATTTAATTTAATTCGCCATTTATCTGCTTTATGTTAATGCGTTTCAATGTGCGTGTGTATGCGTGCTTGCATGTGTGCGTATAGTGAGCCTGTGCTCACGTTCATGTGCATAGATTGCTTATATAGACTATTCCGGTCACGGACACGATCTGAGGTTCCGGCTGTTCGAAAATCTTGTCCCTCCCCATCCACAACCCAGACCTACACCCCTGAAAATCAAGTATCCTAGTCACCACGGTTAAGTCACATTAGTGTGGTATTCAAGGAGGTTGCTACATGAAACCATAAGTGGCGATGAACGGTTTATAACTTTAAGCGTTTCCCTAACCTTGAATGGAAACGTTTCGTGCTAAACATAACCCTTGTAACGTATCTATTTTGTGCAACTTTAGATGTAAGTAGTACACTCGAGGCATGACAAAATTTTGCAAGAATTTATTTACTATATAGTAGAATCCAGATAGCAGACTAACCAAGAGATGATGAAAGAAAATACACGACAAGGGGCAACTTAAACTTTTAAAGATCTGTAAATCCGAAGCTGCTCCAGAAATGACAGTTTTCCACAACAATGTCTAGAGCGACGTTTGGACTAGCGAAGCGAGTCCAAAATAGACAATTTCGAAGTTTGTTCAATTTACAGTATTGCTCAGTAGGTCAATGGTTAGCACTTTTCAGTGTGTTTAAGTTGATGGCGGGATGTAAACACACAAAAACAGTAAATAAGTTGAACTGAAAAGAAAGGTCACTATCGCACGCGTAGTTACTTCGAACTCGTCTTTTTCGGGGGTTTTGTATAAGAAATAATGAAAATATTTTGCTCATGTAAACGAAAGGTAAGATCTTTCTCAGTAGTGAGACTAATCCAATTATCCAACTAGCTCATTTCTACCTTCTCCTAAACATGTTGTAAGCAAGTCCCTTCCTTCCGCAGAATGTAAACCTCATTACCCAATTCCCAAATTGTCCTTAGGAGCATGGAAGGCAATAATATGTAGCCAGTGAACTCTCTGTGCATGTTAAAAAATGGCGGATACCCTGCACCTTTTAACTTTGATGATCGGAGATGATTTATCAATGAAGAACATTGCTTTCTTCCCAAAAACTTTTACTCGGGAAGAAAAACAGAGGCCGGATTGTGAAGGACAATATTTTTCTAATACTCTGGACTTATCACTAAACAATTTGATGTTATGTCTGAATAAAGAATCTTCCAAACAGCAGCAAAAAAAAAAAAAAAAAAAAAAAAAAAAGGCAATTTAATCGATTTAATCTAGTAAATAATTCGGGAGAATAACGTTCTCAAACACGAGTGAAACGTTTATCCAAATGTAACCGAAGGGGAAAGCGGGGGTTGCGCCAAGAACAAAATGCTCCAGAAATTGTCGTATACAATATCTCTATAAAGTTTCTTCACATACGGACCGTATTAAAAATGCATGTTATATGTGTTTGCTTGTGATGATGTGGGTATTACATTTACATGCTCCAAAAATGTACATTAAGTAGATACAAAATTGTTGCAAAATACCTTATAATATTTGATATATTTTATTAAAATTTGTGCTTACGACAAACATTGTCAGCATACCGTATTTGAAGTTGATGGCGCTCTTGAAATTTATTGTGGTCCTTTTCATATTTTTTAATGGCGTATAGTTAAGATAGGTTGAAAAATGCGGTTGTTGACGAAAAAACGAACTTTAGACGGTGAGGACATTAGTTGCAATCCAGCGTCATAAATATATATATATACAAACATGACGGAGAAACTGTAAAACAACGGTGCTACAGAATTGAAAGGCTGGATCTCCGAGGAGATACAAATAGCGGAAGGCTAGAATTTAGATAAATTAAACAGCCAAAAGGTTTGAAGTAGAGCTTTCGAGGAATACTACCTCTTTGTCAATACTTGGTCAGAGAATGACAAGGAGTGAGAAATTTTGGAAGCTTTTGAAGGTGTTGACAATGGTCTCACCTCTATTGTGACAGGATAATCCTTCTTAAGGCAATTGAGCAGGTTGATTGACCGGGAGGGTCTGATCGGATTACTCGGGTGTAACCCATCAACAATAGGAAAATCCTCTTGAAAGTAATTAGAGAAATTGTTAGGTCGGAATGGCCTGATCGGATTATTTTGGTTGGTATTATCAGCAAGCTGGTAAATCGCTCCTGATGTTCAAGCCGAAAGGCGATGTGGTTTTGAGATTGAGTTCCCAGAAATTTTCTTTAGCTTTTCTAGCTTTGTCGGTCCATGCATCGTTTTGGTCGATAGCAATGACCCGTAAGTTTTTGATAGAATGATGGGGCAAATTGAAATGGTTTCAAACAGGTTGTTCAACCTTTTTGGTTTTAATTGCTGACCTGTGCTGTGTCATTCTCATTCGAAGAGTATTTTTAGATTCTCCGACATACTGCACACCACATAAATTGCAGTATATGAGATAAATGACATTTTTGGAAAGACAATTAATTTCTTGTCTAATTTGGAAGGTGCGTGCATTTTGATTGCTCTGGAAGCCTTTTGTGGAATCAACCAGGGCGCACGTCTTGCAGTTGGAAGGGCAAGGTGAACAACCAAAATTTTCGTTGTTTTCCTCGACTGAGGCTTTGTCCTGGAATTTTGCCCGAACCAAAATGTCCCGTAAATTTGAGGGCCGCTTGAAGGCAACAACGGGGGGTTAGACCTTAGGCGATCGGTGCTCTGAAGTGTGGGCATATGCTTTTTGATGAATTTGGCTAGTGGTGGTAGACCGGGATGGTTCTCAGTTACCAACGGCACTCTGTCGGAATTGCGCTGACGAGTTTTGTACGTCAGAGTTTGCGAGCGAGGGGTTTCTTTTGCCTTTTTAATGGCATTTTCAATTGAACCCCGAAAATACTGCCGGTTACGGAGGTAACCGGATAGTTCCTTTGCCCGAGTGTCAAAATCTGTTTCAGAGGAACAGATGCGTTTTATGCGGAGTGCTTGACTGTACGGAATGTTTTTGGTGAAGTGCGGAGGACGGCAACTGCTGGGTAGAAGGTAGTTGTGCTTGTCCGTTGGTTTGTTGAACAAGTCTGTTTTTGTTATATATATATATATATATATATATATATATATATATATATATATATATATATATATATATATATATATATATATATATATATATGTATATAAATATATTTTCCAGCTTTACCAATTTGATTTATATATATATATATATATACATAAATATATATATGTATGTATATATATATATATATATATATATATATATATATATATATATATATATATATATATATATAACCGTATTAGTAAAACGTAATAAATAATGTCAACCGGGCAATGGTAAAGTGCTCAACCCTGTGAAGGGAGCTGTAATATTGAAAAGGTTGCAATACGTTTTTACAACATACTTTTACAGAACTGTTTCGTAAGGGCCAATAGTGTAGGTCCTCACCCCTCGGAAGCCTGAAGTAGAATGGTGTCAATAACGTTGAATACGTATTTGTTCGCTGTTTTTGGTCGTGTCCGTTTTAAAGCACGTGTTTGTTCCGTGTTCTTTGTGGAGAGGCAAGAACGCAATACAGCGAGCTATGATACATTACCTATTAGAATAATTACACAGCAGATGTTTGTTCCTGTGTCTACAAGAGCTTATCAGTTCGTTTCTTTTATTTAGTGTTGCTAAGGAAGGTTTGAGTATAATGAAGAACTTTTCTTCTAGACAGAGATTACAAGTTTTAGATGATGTGGAGTATGCTCGAGCTTTTTCATGAGTTTCCATTTTACGGAGTGTTTTACATTTGAATCCTTTAGTTTCCAGTTACATTCACTGAGTGCAGTTGCGTTTCTTTTGTCTTTGTGTTTGAAGCTAGACATGTGGGCGGTGTATATTGTTTTGAATGTGTTCTCTGTTAGACCAATGTATGTTTCTTCGAAGTTGTGGTTGTCGTGGCGTGTTACAGTTGCTTGGTACACAATGTTGTTGGTGAGGCAGTTGCCTTCCAATGGGCACTCGCTTTGCTTTCTGCAATTGCAGTTGCTTTGCGTTGCTGGTTGTGCTTCCTGTTTAGCCAGTATGTATTTCTTCTGCGCTGATATAATTTGGTCTATGTTTGCCATGTAGCTGTAACTCAGTTTCACCGTGTTTCTGTTGAGTAGAGTATGTAGTTTGTGCCCAGTTTATGTTCCTATTTCGTCTTCGTTTCGGGGTGCCCTTGGGATAACTGGTGTTAGGCGATTGGGTTTTGTTACTTAAGGTTGTACCCATAGCCACTTCTTTGTTTTGCTTCTTGGTATACTGGCGATGATGTGCTGAATGTGTTTTCGTCGGCAATATTCATCAACTGAGATACAGCTGCATGGCAAACATAGACCAAGGGAGGATAGGATTTCTGTGTAACAGCTACTAGATCCAGCATGGGCACAGATTATCAATATCACTCCTTTGCATGGGCATATCGCAGTACGTGTTGACAAAAATGTTTAAACATCTCTGTCCCTTTCCTCCGTGGATCTTCAATATTAAGGTATATACAGTCGCTACATTGTAAATTGAAGAGGTAAGCATATCCATCCTGTCACGCTGTCGACTTGCCAAAGGATTACATATTGTAAATAGGAGGTGAGGAGGGGCGGTGTAGATCAATCATATCCTAGCTCCACTACACTGAATACAGGAGGTTTATACAGTAGCTACAGCCAGACTACGTGTTTGTTCTGAGTATCTCTGCACTCAAGCAGTACTGCACTATGAGCTGAAATAATTTGCAATATTAGATTTTATTCATATAGGCTTACTCATATTACTAATCATGCCTTTCTAAAGTATTTTGTACTCTAAATTAAGTAATTGGAATTTTTTTTTATAGATGTTGTGAACAATATACAGTAGTGAAGACATACAGTACTGTTCATATAAATGTACATGGCATCTTTTATATGACACTAACTTACTAACTTAGGCCTACTTATTCAGTCTTCCAGCTTCTATGTCACAACATGGTAGTACTGTACTTCCATGGTCTCAATATAATGAACACAGTATACGCACACACTAAAGCCATATACAGCACACAGTAAAAACTGTTCAAAGCATTCCAAGAGTGCATGCAACTGTGGGAAGCATTGTGATTGGCTAATGAGATCCAGAAAAAGAGAGAGCTTTTCAAATGTACACAATGCCATTGTTAGGGATGCTCGCACAGACTGTTGGTTTGCATGCACAGTTTACAAAACTAAGTGTACAGAGGACATAGCTACATAGCGCTGTACATATACTGTAATATTGTAAAGGTATACATTGTGTACAGCTAGACTTTAACAGAGTGCATGGAGGCTGCAAGTTCTGCAGTCAAATAAAATAGGACTTAAAGCATTCAGCCAGGAAAGAAGTTGGAAGTATCTTAAAGGGAGTGATGCCAATGTGCAACAATATCATATTGCATGGACTGGAGAAGACATATGTGCAATGGCCATAATATCAACTTGAATGGACAATTTGTGTTTTTAAAAGCTGTTGGAATCTATGTTGGAAAGTGCATGGACTAATGGACTTTACAGCTTTGTCTGAAAATTAAAGGAGTGATAAATTAATTTGGATGTGGAAATAAAAGAAACTATGCATCCTTACACATTGAATGAGGAGCTATATTGTGACCCACAGGACTACATTGTACATTATATCAGTGCTAAATATTTTCAGGTTTGCATCCATAATTATAAACATGATGATAGGAGAAATTTGGGATATGGCCATGCATTTTCTTCAGCTCTTGGACTACTGGAACTTCTGGTCAAAAGTGATTTTACAGACAGTATGTGTACATTTCAATGCAGGAAATCTTACATGCAATCCCCATAGGGAGCATTCCCCGTTGGAAGCATTCCCCGTGTCAAGCATTCCAGTGGGAAGCATTTCCCTTGTCAAGCATTTCCCATGGGAAGTATTCCGCGTTTATGGGAAATTCCACGGTTTTTTTTTTGTAAGGGGAGCACTTTACCATTGCCTGGTTGACATGATTACTTTTTACTATTACGCTTATTTAGCTGCAGTTTTCTGTTGAGCACTTTGTAAACCATAATGGACAATAGGTTCGACCGAGTCAATTTCGGATATTCTACAAAGAACATATCTATACCGACAAACAAGAGCTATTTGAAAAAGATTCATCTCTAAAGCTGAATCATTTCTAAGGAACGTCAGATAGAGAACTCATTTCTTTCTCAACCCCCAAGCCGTTGTAAACAAAAAAGAACATTGCGGCTTCCGATCGACAAAGGCTCCGCCCCAGATACCCGAACTAAAAGAGTTCGAGGACGGCAGAATGAGCCTTGTACAGAATATTCGGTTTAACAACAATCGCAAGCCCTTCCAAGCACAATTAAAAATCGACACGACCAAAATCAAAGCGGTCAGGAAAGTATACGCAGCGGCTGACAAAACCAACAACTTTTACAAATTAAAACCTGCACAGTATAACAAGCTGGTACACCAAAACGTAAACCAAGCATACAAAACAGCACCGCCCAACAAACGCAATGAAATCACTGCAGCTGACAAAGTTATAGCTTCAAAATTTGAAATTAGTGACAGAATCGAAATCACAAGCGAGAAACAAGCATTTATTACACTAAAAGACCACAAACCTAACTTCAGCAACAAACCCACATGCAGACTAATCAACCCATTCAAATCAGTAGTAGGGAAGATTAGCAAACAAATACTAGAAAGAATAAACTCAGATATCAAACCAGAAGGCCCAAAGGCTTAGTGATTCCTTGCCGAAAGTGAACTCTTCCTTTGATCTCTACATGTTGCTATGGTGATAGCACCCCTAAAGTTTTCATCATAGATATCGCTATTACAAGCACTTTAGGAGTTTTTTGCAGATTTACCGCTGGTGACCTCATATGACCTCGAACGTCCACTAAAAACGGTAGGGTTCTTTTTCTCAACATGGCAAATCCATGTACAAAATATGAAAAGTGTCGGTCATTCTTAACTTGAAATATCGCGTTTACAAGCACTTTAGGATGTTTTGCAGATTTACTGCTGGTGACCTCATATGACATCTGACGTCTACCAAAAATACAGGGTTCTTCCTCTCAACAAGGCAAATCCATGTACAAAATATGAAAAGTATCGGTCATTCCTAACTTAAGATATCGCCATAACAAGCTTTTTAGACTTTGACCTCTGGTGACCTCAAATGACCTTTGACCTCCACCAAAAACAAAAAACAATAGGGTACTTCCTCTCAACATGACAAATCTATATACTGTACATGATACGTAATGGTCATTCTTAACTTGTGATATCGCGATTACAAGCACTTTAGGAGGTTTTCGCAGATTTACAGCTGTTGATCTCATATTACCTCGAACGTCCACCAAAAACAATCGGGTTATTTCTCCTAACATGGCAAATCTATATACCAAATATGAAAAGCGTCGGTCATTCTTAACTTCCGATATCGCGATTACAAGCTTTTCAGACTTTGAACTCTGGTGACCTCAAATAACCTTTGACCTCCACCAAAAACAATAGAGTTCTTTCGGTTAACATGACAAATCTATATACCAAATATGAAAATTGGTGGTCATTCCTATCTTGAGATATCGCGATTACGAGCAAAGTGTCACAAACACATATACATACACACACATACACTACATCACCATTGCACAGATTCCTTGCCTGCCTTCGGCAAGGAATCAACAGTCTTCAGGTTACAACCAATGTGGGAACACAGGTTAGGTCATATACTGGTTTAGTGAAATACACGACAAACACCAAAAATCGTTTGTTGCTGTTAACATTTGTGATTTTAACCCGTCAATTACTGCCGACCTCCTCAACGAGGCTTTAGACTTTACATCAAACTACATAGACATACCAGCATTCGAAAGGAATATTATTTTCACACAAAGACAACTGTGCTGTTCAACGTTGAAACACCTTGGTGCAAGCGCACCGAATCTTTATTCGATGTCACCATGGGAAGTTTCGACGGAGCATTGAACCTTCTGTCACAACTTCAGCACGTTAACATGAATGTCGGCCTATACAGAGACGACGGTTTGGAAAAAATATGCAAGCTATTCTCAAATAATAAGCTAAGAATAGAAATCAAAGCAAAAAAAAAAAATTAGTGAACTTTTTAGACCTAGCCCTCGATCTCAGCACGAGCACTTACAAGCCATACATGAAACCCAACAACAACCCTCTTTATGTGCACAAACAGAGCAACCACCCCCAACTCATCATATAGAACATTAGAGAAAACATCAACAGGAGACTATCCAACATTTCTTCCGATGAAAACACACCATCGCCAGTATACCAAGAAGCATTACAAAGAAGTGGCTATGGGTACAACCTTAAGTACACAACCCAATCGTCTAACAACAGTCATTCCAAGGGCGCCGCACAACGAAGACAAAATAGGAACATAACCTGGTTCAACCCCACGTTTAGTTGCAGTGTGACCACCAACTTGGCAAGAAATTCCTTAACCTCTTCAGCGGACAGCTGCTTCCCACCTGGGCACAAATTATATACTCTACTCAACAGAAACACGGTGAAACTGAGTTACAGCTGCATGGCAAAAATAGACCAAATTATATCAGCGAACAACACATACACACTGGCCAAACAGGAAGCGCAACCACCAACGCGAAGCAACTGCAATTGAAGAAAGCAAAGCGAGTGCCCATTGGAAGGCAACTGCCTCACCAACAACATTGTGTACCAAGCAACTGTAACACACCACGACAACCACAAATTCGAAGAAACATACATTGGTCTAACAGAGAACACATTCAAAACAAGATACACCGCCCACAAGTCTAGCTTCAAATACAAAGACAAAAGAAACGCAACTGCTCTCAGTGATTATATATCTGGAGACTAAAGGATTCAAATGTAGAACACTCCGTAAAATGGAAACTCATGAAAAAAGCTCGAGCATACTCCACATCATCTAAAACTTGTAATCTCTGTCTAGAAGAAAAGTTCTTCATTACACTCAAACCTTCCTTAGCAACTCTAAATAAAAGAAACGAATTGTAAGCTCTTGTAGAAACAGGAACAAACATCTGCTGTGTAATTATTCTAATAGGTAATGTATAATGTGTTTGCCTGTTCACAAAGAACATGGAACAAACACGTGCTTTAAAACGGACACGACCGAAAACAGCGAGCACATACGTATTCAACGTTATTGACATCATTCTACCTCTGGCTTCGGAGGAGTGAGCACCTACATTATTGGCCCTAACGAAACAGTTCTGTAAACATATGTTGTAAAAACCTATTGCAACCTTTACAATATATATATATATATATATATATATATATATATATATATATATATATATATATATACATTTATATATATATATACATTTATATATATATATACATTTATATATATATTTATATATATACATACATACATATATATATATATATATATATATATATATATATATATATATGTACATTAGAAGTGTAAAGTACTAAAAGTGAGTCAACTGCAGGTTTTAAAGTTGTTAAAAGCATCTCACCACGGAGCTTTCGTCTAATAATGCAAAGCACTTAGGTGGACAGTATAACTTCATATTACGCAAAGTAGAATACTGTAAGACGTAGCTATCATTCCACAGTATATGTACTTGCACTGTCGGTGTTCTCATTACACATCGGATTTTGTGTACTCATTCACGCTTAGGTATGTAACTTGAATTTGAACTGTCTGCATTGAGATATTTGGCCTTTAATTCCGGTCCAAACCTCCTACTGGATAGGTTGACCACTTCATACATATTCATACTGTGTCATTAATAGCCTTAATTAAAGCTCATTACTTCGTGACTCGTCACTCACGCTTCACATGCGAGAATATTTTATTGTCGTATTTAACCGTAGGTTTTATTTAGTTAGAATTACGGAAGTGCTAAGTTTGATTACCTGAAGATAAGAGAGACATTCAATTAAATATTGAAATGTTAGACAACTTACTCCAATCGTCACTACCTGTAAAGATAAAGAAGCACTTGATAAATATGTTTTGTTTTTCAAATTCTATCTACATTTTTAGCGTGTTTAGCCTCTTTTTTTTAATATTAATCCTCTAAGTAGTTTCTGTCGGGCTTTAACAAATGACAACCATCACACACATAGCGTTCAGTTATTTATCATGACACCCCTCAGGGGTTTTTGAGTACCAAGATAATGGTAAATATCATGCAGAACGGAAGCTTGGATTATCCCAAATTCTACCATGTCCGAGTTCTTATAGAGCGGCCCTTAAAGAATGTGATTACAATCGGTATTTCTGGTTTGTTTCATTTCAGCTTAAGATTTTCTCACACCTGAGTGTGTACACGTTACTGAAAATTGCAATTGTAAGGGTATTTTCACGTTCGCAATGTGGTACATGTTAGTACAAATATGAATACCTTGGATGAGCAATGCATCAACTGCCAACTAATCAGTAGCCTACCATCAAAATTAACATTAAAAAACCAAAAAGTAACTGTTTGTATTTATCTTTGCATCGGTTTAAAGGAATTGCAAATATAAAATGTTATCGTTTTTGCTCTCTAATATACGGAATCGTAGAAGGGACACGCAAAGAAAAAATAACTCTCTCGAGAAAATGACAACTTTTATAAAATTGTTATATTTACGACTTAGGCAACTCTTCAAAGTAACAAAAATCTGAAATTTGTCATTTTGACGTTATTCACTTTGTAAAAGACAAAAATAAGGAAAATTGACATTTCGATGAGGTCTATGAACCTGTCAAAATGTCAAAATTAAGAAAGTTGCCAATTTGCCCACTCAGGTAGAACATCTCGCCAAAACGACAAAATTCGGAAAAATGACATTTTGCCTAGCAAGAAAATTCATGTTAATGTTCTATGGAAACGTTAAGGTGCAATCAAATTAAGAACTTATCACATTATCCTAAAATTTTCCCCCAAAATGATGAAATGAGTCTTGTTTTCTTTAAATTTTGCAAAAAATGATAAAATGCAAACCTAAAATATTTCAACAATTTAACATTTTTGCACTAAATTACTTACTTATGCAGGTAATAAATTTAGCATATTGTCAATTTGCAGAAAAATGACGGATTAAGAATCTGCTTATGATTTTTATTTCCAAATTTTAAAGGGGTAGAATAAAGTGTTTCGTCATTAAAATGTGTGCTTGGGGCAATTTGACTTCTTGATGCAGGAGGCGCGGTGAAGCTTTCAGACTTCAGGCAGCCCCTTTATTTCGAATTTGGGGTTGGGACAATCGCTTTCTTTCATTTTCCTGTCTAAACGATTTTACCTTCGACTTTTCTCCGGGGGCACTTTTCCCCTGCCCCTCTTGCTATGCTACAAGTTTGATATCTGTACAAGACGCAGCAACATATCAGACATTACAATAAAATCACTTTCTTTCTATTTTCTGCTACCTTCTCAAAAGGACCCCTATAATTGCTTGCTTACGTTGTTATTGGGACTTTCATGTCAGCAAGGTCGAAACGCCCTTAGAATTGAACACAACAGCTACAATAGCTTTTACTTGAATACTTTACAAAAACGAGATTGATTTGAGACAAAAACAACAACTGGGATTTAATAATCCTTTAAGAAGCAGGGTTTCTGAACCAGTGTTGTAGTCGAGACCAGTATTTCCAAGACGAGACCAGGTGTCGAGACCGAGACGGAGACCGAGATCAGGGCAGAATCCGAGACCGAATGTACATATTGCATAGAAAAATAAACTATCAAAAATTTTGAATACTTCTTAACATGATTTTATTACCTTTTGCTCCATAAATGACATGTTTCACCAAATTGCTTCGTAACTGATTTTTACATATTCTATTTCATCCTATGCATGACCTAATTGGAATGGGACCGGCGGCTGTAGCCCCCACCCCCCTCTCCAAATTGGCCAAAACCTTGCAGAATCGGGCAGACCTTGGTTCCTCAGTCGGGCAGAGATTATATCGTGGTTGAAGATATGGAATAGGGTAAAAAGTCATCCCTGAGAAAAGAGTCCCATACGGCCATCTCCATATGTCACTACTCCAGATGCCCAACTAGTGCATAATTTATGCTTGACTGAGGCACCAAAGTCTACCCGATTCAGCAAGGTTATGGTCATTTGCGTTTGGCAGTCCACTACACTGCCCCGTCCCGTACGGCTCAGGTGGCCCTACTCATTAAATTGGAGTCAGTTAGTGCTACATGTGTTTAGTGTTGTGCATTTGGTTGATGCATGAAGTGAAGTTTTCTAACCCACAGAAATATAACTGAACTTTCTATAGTTAATATCAAGTTTTCCGTTGGGCAAAACATGAACATGAACTTCTTGCACCCTCACAGAATGCCTTCGCTGCAGTTTTAGAACATGAGTGTTGAAAGAATGCCTGCAGAGAAACGTGCTCAATGTGGGGCAGCCTCATTCTAGAGGGGCACTGCCGGTATTGTTAGGCTCCACTCAAGATGTCGGAGGAGTCATCGAGCGCAAAACGCGAGGCTCTTCGGGTGGAGTCAAGGGGCCCTCATTGAGGGCCTTTGGACCATTGGGGCCAGTGGTGGAGTCCAGTCGATCCAGGAGAAGGAGCCCCCTGATGTCCTTGGGGTTAAGGGTGTTTGCGAGGTAGTAAAGTCGGTATGTAAGGGTAATACTATTGACCTAACAGTGATCTTAAAATAACCTCAAGGATAACTTTAAGTAAAACGGGTAAAAAAGTAACTAGTTAAGCTACTATCAAGAGAGAATCGGGCTGACATTTTGAAAAAAGGGGGAGTTGAACTATACAGAAAGAAAATGAGCAGTTCAAGGTGAGTCCAGGGGGAGAAGCCCCGCAAGCTCCTGCCCGAGTTTTAGGATGTTTGTGAGGTATATAAGTCGTAATTTAACAGTAATTCTTCTGTCTTTACACTGGTGTAAAACTTACTTCCAGGGCAACTCCAAGTAAAATGGTATTGTTAATAAATCTAGTCAAACTACCACCAAGAGAAGATCCGATTCAACATTTAAAAGAAGTGGAACTGAAACTAGAAGGACAAAGTAGTTGATGGGCATGTAAATGTGATTCTCTTAAGGAGACATGTAAGCCTACCGTAAATCTACCTAGTAAACGGTTACCTGAGCAGTGTGTGCCACCTTCAATTGGCGTAGTCGGAAGTGTGCAGAAATTTCAAAAAAAACGCAATCCCCCAGGCAGACGGAAATGGCATTTCCAGATGTTTTTGCGATGACTTCATTTGATGAACATTATAATTACTGCCTTTTCTCATCAAAAGAAGAATCAAATCTTAAAAAATTTCGCAGTCACACTCTGACTTCAGAAAAAATATTGCTTTTGAAAATCTCAAATCTCAGCTGGCAGGCACGAGGGGACACAGGATTTTCCAGGGGACAGGGATCCCCTGCCCGCCTGGTGACGCCAGTGTAAAGACATTTCTCTGTGACGTCACAACTAGGCATTAGCAACCGCCATGTCTGGGGGCAAACCAGAACTTACATATAGATATTGCCTCCAAACATGGCTGAAATATGTCATGTGAAAAGCTTTTATGACGTCACATGAGAACTATCTATGAAATGGTATAAGTTTTTTTTCCAGTTTCGCCAATTTATAGCGTACCTCCTGTCAGATATTCAGAAATACGTATTAAAGACCATAAAATATGAGTTCTAACAGTCCAACTTCCATCTTCATAGGACATTCTTGAGCTGAGAAAATGGTGAAGTTTATTCAATCAACATAAAATGGTACATTGCGCAATCATTTTTGATGTCATTGTTGTACTACTCAAATTAAAATCTTTGTATTTCTTTGTTTTTTTTTTTACTGCACCACGTTGTAGCAACGTGTGTGTGTGTGTAGGGGTGCTCCGGGACTGGAGACCCCCCAAAAACCTGAATCGCACAATCCTCCTCCATTGCCGACCTGGGCAAAAATATTTTGTTCTTGCTTGCCGATGATAATAATCAATCCGGGATACCTGCCTACTATGGCATAGATACAATTGCTATAAATCCACGCAGTTGCAGGGAATTCTGCAATTGTGGCCCACTCTGAATTTCCGAATAAATTCAGGTAGACTGTGACAAGCTTCATATCTTCGTAATGTCTTGACTTTTTAATCGTCGGGTTTCTGGATGGATAATTTTCCCGCAGATTTGGAGTGGCTGAAACTGGCTACCTTGATATGGATTCAAGTGTGCTCCTAGCGTCTGGCCTGTTTCTATCTCCTGAAGAGTTTATTTTAATTTTCAATTCCTGTGGATGCACAAATTTGTTCCAAATTCATACTCGGTGTATTGGGTAGAATATTTGAGTTAAATATGGTAGGGAGGAATTTGCACTTCGCACGGCCTTTGCTGCCAGTCATTAGCCAGTGCAAAAATTAAACCCATGTTGAGCCAATGCAGTCTCATGGGTCGCCGTCTTACTACTATTACCTGATAGGACCTCACTTATCCCTTTTGTGGAGTGGACATACCCAGTGGCGTACGATTTCCGCAAAATATAAATTCGGGCAGGAATTTGGAGAAAAATTCGGACAGCCCTTCAATTCAATTTTGAATAAAAATGTGGTCGAAACCTTAAAACGATATGCCACGAAAAACAAACGAAACGTCATATAGTTGTAGTAAAATTTTCATGGAAAACTAAGTCAAGATTCCTAAAATCGCTACACCTTCGGGCAGCGCAAAACCCTATTATTCGTGACTTTTAGCCTACTTCACGGAAAATCACAACTTAATGCCCGAACTTGTCGAATATCCAAATTCTTCCCAGTATTTCCCCGAAAATGGAAACGTATCATAGTAAGGGTTACATAGTTACGAAAAATCATTCCGATAAAAAACCGCCACACATTTGGGAAGCCTTTACAAGAAACAATTAATTTCTTAGCCTGTTTTGAAATCTTGTGTAACACTATACACTAAATGGCCTATTAATTTAAAAGCTTCAAATCTTTCCCGTAAAACAGAAAACGAAATATTTAAAGCAACCTTTTCATGGAAAATATCTGCGACACATTTGGATACAATGTTTAAAAAATGATTTTCTCATCGCCACTTCATACTGTAGTCTTGCAAATATTTCCCGAAATGGTACAATATTCGGGCAAAGGTTTAAACAATGCTGAAAGGTTTATACAATGCTGGAACGTTTCCAATAGCCATATTACATCAACGAACAGACAGGAGGGTATTCAGGTGCCCAAAAGTTTGCCTTCTATCCTGCTCTAGAACTTTATACGGGCCATTGTTTTGAAAAT
The DNA here is from genome assembly GCA_037179385.1 of Holothuria scabra. Taxonomy (NCBI): domain Eukaryota; kingdom Metazoa; phylum Echinodermata; class Holothuroidea; order Aspidochirotida; family Holothuriidae; genus Holothuria; species Holothuria scabra. The sequence continues at coordinate 29,586,111 of CM074197.1, forward strand.
CGGCTAATTTGTTTTTTGATACTTTAATGATACAGTGTGGTAATGTCGTCACTTAAGTCTGCTTTAAAATTCGTTCAAAAACACCTTGTAATCATTATGTAACATTTTTCAAAATTTAAATGATATATAGTCGAAAGTTCGAGCAATCACACGATTTTATATGTTTATTGACCTTATCCAAGAGTTGCAATAGAGTGCAATTCATTAGCATGTTTTTAGTCCCGTTTTGTAGTTTTCCCCTTAAGATACTCGGGACCATTTCATCTATTGGTAGTGATACATTTTATCTGGTAATTTTTTTCTGATCAAATAGCGACTGCTTAAATCCCCATATAAGCCTGGGAAATGTAATTCCGCGTAAATAGTCTTCCTAGCAAAATTTAAGTTTCAAGTGAACATTTTTTGCAAACGTAAGTTCTAAATAGCGACATCTTAGACCAAGTATAGGAAATGACATTTTTAACTGTCTGAACGGTCAGAGTTTTCAAAATTTCCTGTTCGTTTCGCCCAAACTTGTGATGGTGCTCCCCTTAGACCGCTTCATAGCAGAGTTAAAGTTTCAAGTGAGTTTCAAAATAGCCACCGCTTAGAACCCCTTATAAGCTTAGAAATGCCATTTTCAACAGTGTGAGGGGTCGAATATTTCAAAATTTTCTGTACGCTTCGCCGATGGTCTTTAGTCTTTTTGACTGGATTTCAGTTTGGAGTGAACGTTTATCTGCATTTGCTACTTTAAATAGCGACTGCTTGGATCTCCTTTATAAGCCTGGGAAACGCGGGTTCGAGCCTGACATGGCGCCGTAGCAACATCAACTTCCACGTGAGCTCAAGATATCCGTCGGAAAGATAAATGTCCTTACATATCCAACCTTGTTTTTCGTGATTCTTAAAAGTCTTAACCTTCAAGTACCTTCCAGCTAGGAAAAATGCCTGTTGGAAGACCTAAGGGTAGCTTAAGAAGGAAAAAACGTCAGGAGGCTGCCTCCCAACAAAGCCTAAGCTCTATCCTATCACTGGATAGGGATAGAGATGACGACTCAGAGTCTGACGTTGAAGCTAGCCAGACCAAAAGCACGATACATTCCCTGGGAAAGAAAATCCAGAGAGTCAAAGAAAGACTATTGAAAGAATTTGAAAGCCTGCAAGAAGAATTCTCTAAAGCCATTGATGACCTCAGAAAGAGTGTCAGGGAATTGAATGCAGAATCTGATGCCTTGAAAGAAAGGTGCGATTCGTTAGAAAGGAAGGTACAACAACTTGAGGCAGACAAAGCAAAACAAGCCCAAGATATCAACAAAAACGAACGGTTTTCCAGGCGAAATAACATTAGAATAGTGGGATATCCAACTGAAGAAAATGAAGAGTGCCAGAACATTGCAAAGAAAATTTAAGAGGAAGTTGGAGTACCTACATGCAAATTGGAACGGGCACATCGAGGTGGAAGGTTGGTCGCCGGTCGCGACCGCCATCTCCTAGTCATCAACTTTCTTTTTACCAGGACAAGATTATGGTTATGAAGAAAGCCCGTCAAGCCTTGACCGGAAAACCATATTATATTGTAGATGATCTCACGAAAGCAGATCTTATGGAAAAGAGGCGTTGGAAGAAAGAAGTACAGGACTTATTTAATAGGGGCACTAAATTACGCTTTTCAGGGGGATGCTGGCGAGGTAACGATGGGCGGCCCCATGTCTTCGGTGCAGTCCAGTAGGCTGGTGGACATATTATCTAGTTGAGAGCATCTTGTGTTTATTACACTCTCTTGGAACAGCGTGGCATAATTATATTACCGTTTACAGCTCATAAATCGCCGTGTCTTGTTTCAACGTATGTTGTTTGGGGACTGTGTTGTACCACCAATCCTTTTTCATATGGGAGCTTATACCAGCTTTTATTCCATCCTTAATGAGTTAATGTGCTGGTGTGTCATCCCACTTGGATTGACTCTTTTGTGTTTTTGTGTTTGTATGTTTGTTTATCTCTGTGTTCATCCTCCAATTGTTACGAAGACCATCGCCTGCTTCATGAATATGTTTGCTTGTTTGTCTTTAAATGGTTGATGACCTTACAATATTAACTTACAATGCGAGAGGTCTACGGAATCATAACAAAAGACGACGTTTATTTTCGTACCTTCACCGGTCAAAGTCTCATATCTCCTTCATACAGGAAACCCATAGTTTACCAACGGATGAAAAAATATGGAAAAATGAATGGGGAGGAAACGTTATTTTCTCGCATGGTACTCATGACAGCTGTGGTGTCTCGATTTTATTCAACCCCACCGTGGATTTTGAAATTAAAAAGTGTGTTAACCATGATGGAGGAAGATTTATTATAGCTGAAGTAACTCTCACTAATAAAAATTTGACAGTTGTCGCTTTATACGGACCTAATATAGACAACCCAAGCTTTTTTGTCCAACTCTTCAACATTATTACGTTTTCTACGGAGAACTTGATCATAGGGGGGGATTTTAATTTCGTCTTTAATTTAGCCCTAGATAAAAAGGGTGGACAGCAAAGAACCAACTTCAAAGCAAGGAACGAGTGTTTGTCTTACATGACTGGTTTGTCTCTCATCGACATCTGGAGAGAAAGGAACTCTCGAAGCAAAGGCTTTACCTGGTCCTCTAACATTTTATCAGGTCTGCATTGTCGGTTAGATTTTTTTCTAATTTCGCGACACATGTTACATTCTGTAAAAGACGTTTCTCATTCCCCAGGGATCCAATCGGACCATTCTTTTGTCAATCTGTCACTTAGTCTTTTTACTGAAAAACGAGGTCCAGGTTACTGGAAATTTAACAATTCCTTACTCCAGGACTCAGATTATTTGGATATTATCACTAACGTCATTAATTCTTTTGAAGAAACCAATACCTACTCGAATCCTTCATCACGTTGGGAAGGCCTAAAGTTTATTTTACGTAAGGAGAGTATGAAGTTTGCAAAAGGACAAGCGAAAGCAAGGAGGCGGAGGGAAAACGAGCTCACAAGTGAAGTTGCGAATCTAGAGCAGACACTATATATATATCTGATTCTACTGAAGTTCGAACTAAACTTAACGATACTCGTAATGAACTTCTCTTATTCTACGACATCAAACTTCAAGGTACCATCATTCGATCCCGGGCTCGCTGGGTCGAACAGGGAGAAAAGAACACTAAATATTTTCTTAACCTAGAAAGACGTAATAAGACTTGTAATACTATCCATAAAATTTGTGATGATAATGGAAATACGTATATTAATGTAAAATCTATTTTACACAATATTAAATGTTTTTACGAGGATTTATATGTTAGCAATACCTGCTCCCCACAGTTAATTTTGGATGATATCCCCCCTTCCCCCTTTAGCAATGATGATTTTTCTACGTGTGAAGGTGAATTGGATCTGAATGAATGCAGCCTATCTCTTAATTCCTCCAAAAACGATAAGTCTCCTGGAAGTGACGGACTTTCTGTAAATTTCTATAAAAAGTTTTGGCATCTCATTGGTAATTATGTAGTTGACTCTTTAAATTATGCTTACTCCCATAACGGGCTTTCTTACGAGCAGTCTAGAGGGATAATTACCCTCATCCCTAAACCCGATAAAGATGCCAATCTCTTGAAAAATTACATACCAATTTCACTACTGAACACGGACTATAAAATTGGGGCAAAAGCGATTGCGACAAGGCTTAAGCGTGTCATCAGTAATATTATTAGCCCAAATCAAACTGGTTTCTTACAGGGTCGTTTCATCGGAGAAAATGTTCATTTTGTTTTAGACCTCATTGATTACACCAATCGCAAAAACATGTCAGGATTTTTGTTATTTGTAGACTTTGAGAAGGCTTTTGACAGGTTAGAATGGAATTTTATCATAAGTTGCCTACGCTACTTTAAATTTGGCCATAGTTTTATTCAATGGGTTTACACATTTTACAACAATGCTACTTCATGTGTTTGTAACAATGGACACTCTACAGGTTTTTTTCCTGTGAGACGAGGCGTACGCCAAGGCTGTCCACTCAGTCCGTACCTTTTCATTTTGTGCACTGAAGTATTAGCTATCTATACAAGCCGGAGCAGACTAAAGGGTATTATGGTTGAAGGTAAAGAAACAAAACTTCTCCAGTATGCTGACGACACTACTTTTATACTTGATGGCAGTCGTGAATCTCTTGATGAGACCCTTCAAATTCTTAACTTGTTTTAAAGAGCATCCGGTTTAACTATCAACAATTCTAAGTCAATTCTTTTCCCTCTCGGTACTTTCATCCAGAGACCCCCTGAATTTGTTCACTTATACACCCTTAAATTCTCTTCTGGTCCAGTTAAAATGTTAGGCATCACTTTTAATCATAATGGCAACGATCTCTTCAGGCTAAATTTCGCCCCAAAGTTATCTAGACTTAAAAGTTGTCTTCGAGTTTGGTCTACGAGAGACCTAACCCCGGCCGGCCGTACTCTTTTGGTCAAAACTTTTGGATTATCACAATTAGTTTATCTTTTTATAACTCTTCCCGACCCACCTCCCTCTTTTATCAAGGATGTTGAGAAAGTTTTATATGATTTTATCTGGGCAGGTAACCAAGATAAAGTTAAAAGGAGTTGCATTATCAATAATTTCAATAAAGGGGGCCTGAAGGTAGTTCATATTCCAAGTTTTATAAAAAGCTTAAAATGTACGTGGGTTAAGCGGTATTGTGATAATAGTGAGGGAGTTTGGAAAGTGTTCTTTGATGAAAGTTTGTCTGCTGTGGAAAGAAAGCTTATTTTTCAATGTAACTGTAAATCTAATGATCTTCCCGTTATTCCTAATCAATTTGTTTATCATACTGTGAGAGCTTGGCTGGATGCAACTTTTCATTTACCTGTTGAAAATTTTGGAGATCAAGTTGTATGGAATAATCACTATATCCGCATAAACAATATACCGGTCTACTATGATTTTATGTTCAGTAATGGCGTTAAGTTTGTTTCCGACTTTTTCAATAATGATGGTAATCCGCTAAGTTATCAGTCTTTTAGGGAGAAGTTTCATTTAAATGATTTCCCGTTTACAACTTATTGGGGCCTTATCCGCAGTATTCCTGTGCATTGGAAAGAGTCTGGTTGTTTTCCAAGTAACATAAATAATTCTTGTATAGAATTCTTAGATAAAATTCTACCGTCAAATCGTACTTCACAATTGGTGTACAGGACCAAGTATCTGGCTAAAGTCGCTGCGGAACCTACAGCGCTTATAAAATGGAAAACAGAGTTTCCCCACATAACCACTGAAGAGTGGGATGGAATATTTGTCATGCCATGGCAATCAGTCTCAGAAACCAAACTCTCCTACTTTCAATTCCGTTTCCTCCACAGAATTCTCCCTACGAATAAACTCTTAACTGTAATGGGTATTTCTGAATCTGATTTATGTTATTTCTGCAACTCTAAGACTGAAACACTAAGTCATCTTTTTCTTGAATGTAATCATGTAGCTTCATTTTTAAGTGATGTTGAAACTTTTTTGTTTGGTTCTGAAATTCATTTTTCAAAAGAGGATATCTTTTTTGGTTATCAAAAGCAAAAGCTTCATCCTTATAATTTCCTCATTCTCCACCTAAAATATTTTATTTTTAGCATGAAATGTCAAAATAAGAATTTAAATTATGTTGACTTTCTGCATAAATTTCAATTTGCCCTTCGAGTAGAGAAGCATATTTATATAAACAGTAAAAAACGAGGTAAAAGTGTTATAAGCTTCATGGATCTTAAAGATGCTTTTGCACACTGTAATTTCTTCTCGGACATTTAAAGGGGAATTGTTGGGAGATACTGTACGTAGGACTCGTTCTGGTGGTCCCTAAAATCGACTTGCTTCTTCCCAGGTATTCATGTTTACTGATGCGTTTAGACTCACGCGTATTACTACTCGCTTACTCCCGCTCACTGTTATTTTCTTCTTTAATTGTTATGTATTGTGATATGCAGCCCACTGTTAAAACACCTTTATTCGATTGTGGGTATTTATTGACTTTTTGTAAACAGTTCTTGCATTGTTTGAGCTATTTTACGCAATATCATGTAAATATTAGTCATACAGCCAATCTTTAAGCACGATGGTAAATATTATAAAATAAGGAAATTCAAAATTCAATACAGACATGGAGGATAAAAAAAAAAAAAAAAGCCTGGGAAACGCCATTTTCGACTGTCTGAAAATAAGAATTTTCAATCTTCTAAAATTTCTCTGTACCAGCCTATAGTGGTGCTCCGCTTTGCCTGTCTCACGGACAGAATTACATTTTTCGGGCAAAAATCCTCTGCCCCCAAACTGAAATACTCCCCAACGCTTATCAGTCTATGAGAATACCTTACCTTACCACGTGTGCACTGGAAAAGCTGCTTGCAACATATATACAACAGGATTCAAAATTTGGCAATCCTAGGATACATTGTCCATTGGAATAATGAACTGAGCTAATCAGTACCTAAAAAGTGCGTTTGAATCTGAGAAAAAGAATAAATTTCTTTCACCAGAATTAACGCAAATTAAACCTGGCAAATGCATTCCAGCCATCTGGGAGGTGTAAAAATCCAAAATTTTCTTTGTTCGCTCCACGCGAACTGATGGTGGAGCTACGACAAGATAGTAAACTCCAGCGCCCCCCCCCCCTCACTACAAAAGTGTGCAGCTACCCCAGCTAGCCACCTCCTTCTCCTTGAGTCCCTTGAGCCCCATGAGCCCCTTGAGCCCGTCTCTGTTCAACATGCTACGCAAGCAAGGCCGAAAGTCTGCAGGGAGTGATAAAATTTATCTTTAATTTGATAGCTTTGATAGCTTTTGCGACCACTCTTGACATTTGCGAAGAAAATCTCGCTTCCCCACATGTAATTTAACATGCTACTGAAAATATTTCTCTTAGCTGATGATTGCTCCACTATGCCACTATGTATTAGGGCACAGGGCCGTCGAATTTTGCCATATATAGTTTTTTTTTTTTTTTTTTTTTTTTGATGTGAGCATTTTATTACAACGAAAGGTCAAAATAAGGACTGCTTACATACTATTAACAAGCCCAGGAAATTCATTTCCAGCTGTCTGAGGGGTTGGGATTTTTCAAAATTTTCTGTACGCTCCGCGCCAACTGATGGTGGCGCTCCGCTTAGATAGTCAGCCCGAGTCTGCCCCCCCCCCTCAATCGAAAATACCTTCCGACGGCACTGGGGCACGCATGCTCTTATTTAATGTGTTCGTTGTTGGTGAAATAACATTCTGGACCAACGGCAAAACTTTATTCTCTACGGAATTCAAAATTAAGGGTGGGCTTTTAACTTGGCTATTAACAGGAAGATTTGCTCCAGTGATGTCTTGGACATTTTGGCAATTAAAGGGCGTTTCCATTTATTAATGAGACCCTTGACCGAGATGACGAAGCATAGTTGAGAATTCTGAAGATAGCAGAATGCGTACTCAAAAGAAAATATCAAATGTTGTTCAACTAGGACTAGGGTCTTCAACAAAACTACCGGGTAGGGGAAGCAGATAGGTAGGTTCTTGTGTGCATGCATGCCTATGTATGTGAGTTCAAAAGTGTGGGTGTACAAAAGTAGCTGTGTATTTGTGAATGTATTTGACACAATCCGATGTAACGACTAAATTTCCTCCAACATGGCACCCCAAAGAAAAACAAAAATATTTCTTCAATAAGACCGTATATTAAGATACAACAGCAGAATAAAGGACATGCTTCGTTAATTATCTAGGTCAAATACATAACAGTATAGGTAGAGGTGGATTTAGGGGATTCGGTCAGGCCTTCCCGGAAAGTTGAAGTTTCTTTACTTCATGAAACAAAAGAGGCCATATTCCAAGTAAAATCGGCCTATGTGATGTGTCATATTAGCTTAATACAACCCCTCACTTAATAGCTTAATACAACCCCTCACTTAAATCACGCGAATTTTTTCTTCCTTACACCAAGTAACTCCTGCAATTTGTTAGGTAAATTTATCATTTTGCAAAATTTAATTCTTTTTGTTGAATTTAGGTTTCATTGCAAAAAAAAAAATCCCAAAATAACTACTGCTCAAAATATTTTTACAAGTCTTGGGGAACACCATTTCAGATTGTCTGAAAGACTGCAACTTTCAAAATTTTCCAAACGCTTGGCGCCGACTGGTAGTGGCGTTCCAATCAGATAGTCTTTCGGGCAAGGGGTACGAGGCGGGAAGGCAACCCCCTCCCCAAATTTCAGCAAACTCTAGAATTCGGTCAGGAGTTTGGAAAAAAACCGGGTAGCCACGTGAGTTTAAAAAATCGTTTTCAGAAAAATCCTTAGCGTGCCCGAAATATTAACCAGAAAACCAAAAGGCTTAGTGATTTGACAAAAGTCTTTTCTTGTTCTTATCAAAGTGAAAGTGCTCCATAAGCATCCACATGAATGTAATGAATCCAAGCTTCCCTAACATGCATGTAATGTATAAAAGCTTCCCACATTGAGATATTGTGTCAATCAGATTCATACCCTGCAAGACCCCAGATGACCTTTAACCCCCACACAGTAGGGTACCCACTATATTGCATCCACAAAAAAGTGAAATGGACAGTATCCAACACACCAACTTGGAGACATTGTGTGAACATTGTATTGGAAAATTCTGACCCCTAATGAAACCACATGACCTCTGCGGACATGTTAGTAGCAAGTAAGAAAAGTTGAGGGAAAAATTTAGGAGACAATCAATGGAGCGTACGAGGCACTGCGCACCTACGGGGGTCCAGGGGCCCTTTACCATTTGACATTTGATTACCCCCAATGACCTTTTACGTCATCAAAAAACAATAGAAATCATCTACTCAATTTGGCCAACCCGCATACCAAATATAAGGCATTTAACACTTACTCTTCTTGTGATACCGTGTTTTTACAAGCAATGCCAAAGGAATTTACCATTTGAGCTCTTGTGACTTCAAATGACCTTTGACCTCCAGCGATCATATACTCAATACGGCCAATTCACGATTGCAAAATTTCACACAAAGTATGTGGATGTGATACAGTGAGCAGAACCCTAATTCTATTTGGTCAAATGTCATCCAGGATATCAGGGTAGGAAGCTTGGATGCGTAGCATGTTTACTTTGTAAGAAAATTACGGAGCACTGCCAATATGAAAAACATTACGGAGCACTGTCAATTACATTTCGGCGACAAGGAATCATTTAACCTTTTGGCTTTCTGTTTCATATTATTCTCCTTCGGGAAGTGCCGTTTCTGGCCATCTGAAGGGTTTGGAAAGTCAAAATTTTTCTTGTACCCTTCGCGCCAACCAATCGTGGCGCCCTCCTTAGATAGTCGTTCTGGCGTTCATCCCTTCCAAATTTATCCTTTTTGCTCCAACTGCCCCACCCCTTCTGGCAAATTCTGAATCCGCCGCTGATAGGGGTCAAATTACACTGTTTACATATTTCCCCTTTTTGTTCGTAAAGCGCCCGCACTCCTGATTGTGCCATGAACTTTCCAAATTGCAAAAAGAACATAACTATGATACAAAAAAATTTGGTAAAATCATCAATTTTCTGCAAAACGAGGAATTAATGGCATTCTTTAATGCGTAAGTCATCAATTTTCTCTGAGATGTTGAATTGTTGAAGTATTTAAAGTTTGCATATCATCATTTTCTGAAAATTATCATGATAATAGGTTAACACTCAATTGATCATTTTGTTAAAATGATGATCTAACTCGGCAAAGTAACAACTTTCTGAATTTTGTCAGTTTGTTGAGTTTTTACTTATTTGGCAAAATGACGACTTTCGGAAAAATAACGTCTTGACAAGTTAATCAAAACGCCAAATTTCGGAATTTGTCATTTTTAATACTTAATTTTAGTCTTCAAAATGTCATTTCTAAGAAAATTGTCATTTTGCCGAGAGAGTTTTTTTCTTTTTTTTTGCACGTGACTTCTACGCTTCCGTGCAAACGTTCACTGTTTCAAAAAAAAAAAAAAAAAAAAAATCAGTCGACCTGGTGTTGCATATGCAGATTTCCGATCTTGTTATCTCCAGAGCACGGAAAGTTTATCCAACTTATTTAAGTGCGAGAACTACTGCATTACGAGTTGCTATTTGCAGCCCGCGAAGCGCGCAAAAAGTTCTGGGACACACAATTACAAATCATCAGCTTTTATTTGATATAATTCAGAATTCTATGAAACGGGGTTAAAAAAAACACCACTGTAATTGAGTGTTATTACAAATGTTTATTCTGACTGAGTTTTTTTTTAATCCGCACGATTAATTGGGGGCAAAATGATATTTTTTCCCAGTACTAACATTCGTTTGGCGATTGTCCCCTGCCCCCAAGGATCGACGCCCCTGTTACCAGTGACAGTAACTTTTCCTCGCATAAAGCCTAATACAGCATTACTAAAGACCCATTTAGTTATCGGTAAGGGTGCCAATCATAGGAAAAACACCCGTAATAAGCATCTCTGCTGGTTGACTGATCCACCAAACTGTTTTTTTTTTTGTGCACCATCTAAACATTGAATCATTATAGCATCAACAGTAGTAACAGCCATCACCCTACTGATCCTCATTGGCAAAATCCTCATCTGTGACGGTATTAGGTCATACCTCGGTTTCATCATCAGAACCCTGGTGTTCTATTACGTCACCATGATCTGATTCTTACCCTTGAAACAGTGTGCCTTGGAGTCATGGTGTGCCTTTACATCAAATAGGGATATACAGTACTGACCACCACTTTTTTCTGCCAGCCACAATCAAGAAAAATAATGTATATCCTCAATTGACACAGACAAGTGTGCTTGACAACTTATGCGCACTTTCAGTTTGCTGTTCAAGTGTTGTCTGGCACGGTGACAAAGTTGCACTGTTAATCTTATTTCTTTGTGCTGCCTTGCAACATGAATTTGTTCATACCTTGCTTCATTTATATCAGAAACATTTGTTAACCCTTACTTTCTTCAAGATATGAAATCTCATGAAAGTGGTGGAAGGCAACACCGCGAGAAAAATGTAAAAATTACCTATGCATCTTTGCCACCATGCCGCAAGACCCAAAATTAACATTATGGGAGTGCGAATTTCGTTATTCGAATGTGGATTCGAGCAGACGTGTCTGGGCCTACCGAGGATTAATATCCAGATGCTTTCGGCTTACAGAAACCAATGGTTGGCAGTATACCCCTTATTTTGGGAGTTATCCACTGGTCTACATTGACAATGCCCTCAGTCGTGTCATCATCAGTTGGGAAGCAGACCTCACATTTGTGACCGTTATTGCTCACTCTTTACAACCTTGGCACTGAAATGCATTTTAAGATACCGTACTAGGAGCTAGCCTACACAGAGCGAAAACGGATGAAAATGCTATTATAGTGTTACGTAATTGAGCTTTTTGTCAATTGAAGAAAAAATAGGGTTTTAGTTTTAGTGGATAGCGATTGTCAGGGAGTGAAATTGGCTAGAGTGTCTTCGTCAAAAGCTTTCCGAGAACACTGAAGGATAAGAGCTAACTTACGAAGTTTCAAACTGCACACTTTGCGTCTTCAAGGTGGTAATATGTTAAAATACCATTTGAAAGAAAGAGAACAAATAATATTTCCAAAATAAGGTGTTACCTTTCTTGGTATCCTTCTTTCTTCACTAAAAATGCTATACACACAAGCATGGTGTCTTTGTTCTGCTTATCTACGCATTATATGTGCATACTTTTGCATCACTTTACGTATGTGCACGCCAAAGCATGGCATTGTGTTGGATCTTGTATCGCGGGGCTAGTTCTCTCACTTTTCTGAATAAACAGGAAACGACTGTGACAGATGGTATAATTATGGATAATTCAGTCATGCCAGGGTGTAAAAGATCAAAACAAAATATTGAAGAAGGTTGGAATGTACATTGAAAAGGTTTTGTGTCACAATCATGGGTACTTTGTGTCAATCGATTTTTGTTTTCATTGAAGGTTTGGCCAGATACGTTGTTTTTCCCTTGTTCACGTAACACTGCATCAACCTGAAAGTGATTAATATATAAACAGACTAGTTGGTATACCAGAGAGCTGTTATTTAAAAAAAAAAAACCAACTCCCTGAGTAAACTAAGAATAGGGAGCTGTTATTTGGCTTTGAAATGGGGTTTGCGCAGTCAAAATCACCCTGTAATCTGTCTCTAGTATCGTTCTCGGCATTCCCGTCATGTTTATTATTATGCTAAAACGAAATTAGGGATGATACACACAAAAGTGTCGTCTGATACGGTTACGTTAAGCTTAATAGGTTTTCCGCACTGCCATAGCATTGCCAGTGGCCAGGGAAACAACTATATTTTTCGGCCATTGGTCGCACGGTGACGTATATGAAAAAATATCATTTGGTTGAATGAAAAAAAAATCGGAACAAAATTTATTACTGACTACTTTTGGAAACTTAAAGAAACTTCTCATTTGTTTGTCAAACATTAGACTCCTGCTTCTAAAGCTTATTTGCATGTCATGTCCTGTCAAAGGAGGGACTAAATAAATCCGTTTAATTTGGTAAACCGGTCGTTTTAAGTTTGATTGCAAATTTTCTTTACTGTTGGAGGTAGAGAACTACTAATCAATGTATTGTTCTTCATGACCTACTTGTCAAAGGATTAGTTGCTTTGAGCGGTGCTCCAAGGATGGTATTGAGGCGATGTTGCGAGTTAAGGGAAGGAAATACCTTCGAGGCAATTGTACAGCTTATGTCCATCATTTCTTTCAGTCAGTCTAAATGTATAAGCACGAATTAAAATTCGTTGCACCTCCATTAAAATAGCTCTCTGGTGTAATTTATGTAAAATGGGGATGACGGACTTCTGCGCTGCTGTCTGAGGCTCCACACAAGGTAAAGAAACTGCTATTAACCTTTTCAGGTAACGAGTTGTTACACATTTAAATGCAACAAGAAATATCTGTGTATTCGGTCAGCTGATAACATGTGTATGCGCTGCCATTAGGGGAATAAAGGTCTTCGGTGCTGCTGTGTAGGGTTCCGTCCAAGGGAAAGTTACTGTCCTTATCATTTTCATGTTGCAATAGGGCAGTCAGATAAAAAACCAGAAAAATATATGTGTTCGATCAGCTGTATAACATTGTTGATTAATGAGGGCTATGTAGTGGGGTCCACAAATGGCTTCTTCTTGGGGTTAAGTAAAATTGTAGTTGCTGTCATTGGTTTTTTCATGAAGTGCAAGGCTTAAACGAATGCAATATGCAATAGCCATTTTTCGTGTGTTTAAAGCCGTGTAAGGCTGCTGTACGTGTGATCCATCTTGCAAGCACCTTTTATTAATTGGCAGTGGAATTCTGTGGAATTTTCAGAATTCTTTCTGAGTTATATGCAAAGCATTGTGTAATCTAGGTAAAAGTTGAAACTAAAATAGGTCCCTTTAGAATAATTTAGTCAAGTGAGCGAGGCCAAAATTAATTTTGTAGTAAAAATTTTGGATTGGACTTGGATCTGTAGCGAAAGACACATTTTGGTGTGGCAAACAAGTAGTTTATCATGCCGATTAAGAATCCTGAGATGATGTAAAAAGAAGGAGTTACATTTTTCACGATAACTAACGTGTCATAGAATTGGTGCATAGCACAGCTCAATATCTTTACATTAAACACAGGGGCTGTCCAAGATTAAATCTGCCACTTTTCCGTCCGTGTCTATTTCCAAGCACGTAAGACTTAAAAGGATAGCGTATTCCAAATAGAGCTGAGATCTTCACTTAAAGCATGGACAGTGATAGGTAAATCACATTCACCCTTGTTTAGAGCGACCATAAGATGAATAAACAATTATAGATTTTACAAGCAAAAATCGCATTTGTTTTAAATCACTGTCTCAAACATTTTTACGGAGTTAAAAGAATAGTCCAAAAGCTTATAAAATCTATTTCAGGATGTTGAAAATATTGTGAAACAACGTCCTGACAGCAGCATTAGGTTCAAAATGTTTTGACCATGGAGAAAACTAAAAGAAAACTTTAGATTTTTTCGTTGAGGCCGTTACATAATGGATTTACTTACTCTAAGTGATCCGTCTTAGCCAAATCGGCAATTAATCATACGGCAGAGTGCGATTTTGCTTACGAAACCTTAGGCTAGGCTAGGCCTAAGCTTAACAATAAGGTCAGCCTTTATGCGGTGTTGCTGCCGTTACAAGCGAAGTGTGATGTAGCATATTTTCAATGTTTCTTTTGCACTTTCATGAGCCGCATTCCTCACAGCACATACTAGATTAGATTGTGATAGCGGTGCATTTTCGTAAACAAAGATAGTTGGAACAGCGTGCCGTACCTTCGTAACCTTTAAGAGTTTAAGTTTTAGCCTCTTACTAGAGTATAAGGTAGGCCTAACTTAGGCCTGCACCCTACGTACAGTCACGTTCGAAGCAACTCACCAAAGTGATCTTGACAAAAAACACGGATATTGCTGTAATTTGTCTGTGGCGAAAAAATAAAGCAATGCCCCGTATTTTCTTCTGAACAGAAGAGTCTACTATACGTTTATCATATGACGGGAATTACCCGGCGCGCCGGGAGTACAGTTTGCCCGCTGCTTTGCCGAGAAGAAGTCGGTGCTCACGCTGAAGATTTTCTTGTGCGAGTGCACGAAATGCAGGCTAGCGTAAGCTAGGCAGATACGACCTGCAGCAAGGGAGAGTACGCCACGTTACTTTATTTTCTATTTTGGGCACAGCAAGGCCGTAAAATATATATCGGTAACTGTAAGTAGCGATTTAGGTGCATACACAGAGCCACTTTCCTATAACAGAAAATGATTTCTCAACAATAAATTTACTTTTGCGGAGCTGAACTCAAATAAGAATATGACATAGGGTGACACCTATCCATAGCCGCATGTGGTTCCTAGGCATGTTTCCAATGCTAATGCAGCACACTCACGGAATGCTACACTGAAGTCCGTGAACATAGTTAATAAACCAAAGTGAATCCATGACGTCAGAGACAACGCCTCATAAAATATTAAAAAGGCGGACTCGTTCGTTTTGAAGTACAAAATAGGGGAGTTTTTTCGACTTTTCTTCAAGTCTGCAAGGCTGATTTTCCTTCAGACAAAAATTGGAGCTTAATGTATGAGTTCTTGCAAACATGATGTGCCCCTGCCAAGTGGCTTTGGACTATTCTTTTAATAAGTAACGTGAAATCACAGAATTGTTTTAGAAACTCTGCTGCCAGAAAATTCTGTAAAAATAACACTTGTTTACTATATAATTGTACCTAGGTTAGTCTGTAATTTGAAATACAGATTTTTTCTGGAAACCCTGCTTTCAGAAAAGTTCCGTAAAAAAGATTTTCTTTTCCTTTTTACAGTGTAGTGGTATTTTCACCCTTACACTAATATATAGGGTACATTTTGTCACATGTCTCATCCGTGTGTTCTTCTACCTCATGAAATCAATTTTTAAGTTCACATTTTAGGTTCAGTGGGCCAAACCTACATAATGCGATTCGTCAGAGATACATTTTCTTTGAATTCGTCTTCGGCCCATATTTTCACATTCCGACATCAAAACGTTTGTGTTCGATAAACTCAATAAACATTTCTGCCCCCTAATCAGTGCCTAAATATAAATCGAATTTTCATTTTCAAACGGTTAGACAGTTGGAAAGCTGATCTCGGGGACACCGAAAAATATGAAACTCTGATGATATCACACGACATTGAATTGTAGCCGAATTTTACCTTGAAAAAATGGATTTGCCTATTTTGTGCACTTCCAATTACTATCAAGAAAACTGTGATTTTAACAGACTTACTTTGCAAGTTATGATAAAACCAGTTTCACGCGAAATTTTCCGGCTAAAAGGCTCAAGAATCATTTTATTTTAGGTCACCTTTTCGGAACGGAACGTTGGACATCCCCGAAGTTGCACAACAAGTAATATTAAAAATATACTTTCCCACATAGGTTTGCCGATAAATTAGTCCAATTTTCCCTATTACGACCAATCCCGTTTTGTTTATGCTGCGATTCTGTTTGTCACCCACTTGTACTCAGTCAGCTTCCTTGAAACGAAATTCAGGATGGTTGCTACTATGCAGCACGTTGATCCAACACAATGCCATTGGGCGTGCACATACGTATGTAAGTGATTTAAAAGCATGTACATACATTACATAGATTAGCAGAACAAATCCCGTCTGGTATAGCAGTTTTAGTGAACATAGAAGAATTGCAGAAAGGTACCACCATATTTTATAAATATTATTCGTTCTATCTTTCTATTTCAAATGAAATTTGAACATATGCTCGCCTTGAACCGATGAAATGTGCAGTTTAAAACTTCGCTCGTGAGTTCTCACTCTCGAATAGCTTATGATGGAAACTTTAGCCAAAATTCTCTCCCTGACAACCGTTATCTTCTAAAACGAGATTCTTTTGACTATTTAACTTTCAGTTCTTCTTCAATTGCCTAAAAATACCCAATTTCGTTAAACCATAAATAAGGATTATTGACATTTTTAATGAGTATCCGTTTTCGCTCTGCGTAGGCTGGCTCGAGCTCAGTCTCACAGATTCCATTTCTCCGCGAGTGTTAGGGGTGTAAAGATGGTGCAATAGCTGTCACAAATGCGAAGTTTGCTTTCCAACTGAACTTTGTTTAGGCCTGGATTTGTCAATTTGCAAATAATTGCAAAATGTAATCTCGTAAGATATCCACGTTAAAAAATAGTAGTAAGTACAAAGCACAGACAAACGAGCAATTAAAGGAATGAAATCAATGTAAGTCGGTAATTTTTGAATATTTCACAACTGAAATTAGCAAAGTGTCCAAAAATAGCTTCAGTTTAAATTTAAAAAACCTTGGATAAAGAGGGAACCGTTCATTCAAGATCGTGAGCCATATTTGAATATTTACGGTGTTAATAATGACAAACAGCATATGCCGTATACACTCACCCCATTGTTGTACACCTAAACGAAAAAGAAAAAGTGGTATCTTATTGCGATTTAAGAGAAAACAGTATTGTCATTTGTTACAATCGAATTATCAAATCCTTTGATCCCCTACATTAGGTCAAATTTCTTGGTTTTATTCAATTGTTTGCCACGATACAACTATAAGGTCACACTTAAATACGATTTTAAGTCCTAAATCAATAAAATCCTTAAACAGTTTATGTGATAAGAGATGAAAATACATGTGTCCCATAAAAAAAGGTTCGTATTGAAACGTTTGGGTGTGTGATCACTCTGTCAGTTTTGTTTTCGTCAAAAAGAAGTGTCAAAATTGATGGAAAAGTGATTTTAACAAGTAACGATTTAACGTTTCCTTCAAGTTTTCAGAAACTTAGTTTCTGACAAAAATTGAAGTGTCACAAAATTAGGTGTTGAAATTATATAAAAAATCCCAAAAAGTAATTGCAAGATAAACGTTTTCCAGTAGGCCGTGGTCCAGAGGCATAAAAATTGACTTTCGTGCAACACATCTGGCACAACTCAAAACACATCAGGGTTCTGGTATCGACCCTTCTGCATCAGTAACCCGATCCACACGCACGATTCCGATACGTTGGAAATCGGTGGGCCGTTGAAAATCATTTGCCATATCACTAATACCCTGGGAACATCAAACCCTTAGTGGGAATAATGGGTAGGTATCTCTTACCCAACTCATCAACATCAAAATAATGACAAGAAACAATTTTCTATGGTTTGCATCCCCCAGTTTATTTAAACTCACTTACAAATATATATATATATTGAAATATGGTATACTGTCCGAGTAAAGTGCTCAATGCAAAAAACAGAGCCGTATAATACATAAAATTGTAATGCACGAATTACATGCTCTTTGCTACACAGTGTTTCACCCACGTGCGGCTTGCACGGCGATTCTCAGGCAAACTGTTCTACTACTTAAAATTTCCTTTTGAACCGATCCGGGGGCTTTGGACCATGACGGCAAGTGGAGATAAGTTCAGATCTTTTGTTGAGTTTGTTGGTGGAGAGCAAGATTATGGCCTTCTCTTCCATACACAAGTTGCAGAGTCCGGATGAACGCATGTGTGTGTTTGACTGCGTGAGTATCTCCCAGTGGAGCTTTGGTCTTTGTCCTTGAGTTCCCAAATGTACTTAGATAACTCAGTGTCATTGGCGTAACGTCTGTGCCTGAACGATTTGGTGTGGTTGTTATAGCGTGTTTTTAAATCACCGCCTACGAGCCTTACGTACTGCTTAGAGGTAGCCCCGCTCTTCACTGTAGCCTTATAAATTAGACAATTAGCTGTAACCCTGCAGTTGCAGGTTCTGGGGGGGGGGGGATTCCGGGGTAGTTTTTGACAAAATCCGGTTGTTGTGGGATTTGATAATTTGGTTTATGTTACTCATGCAACTGTAGGAGATTTTGAGGGTATTTCTATTGAATATTTTATTGAGCTTGTGTCCTAGGGGAAAGTGCTTGGTCACTAGGTTTTACAATTTGCATCCAATATTTGTCTTAACACTTTTACTGAAGGGTGGGCTGAACCATATCATCTTTCTAGGTATGTTCCTCCTACTCTGTGTCATCTCAGGGAACTTATCTCCACTTGCCGTCACGGTCCAAAGCCCCCGGAACGGCCCAAAAGGAAATATATATATATATATATATATATATATATATATATATATATATATATATATATATATATATATATATATATATATATATATATATATATATATATATATATATACATATATATATATAAACATTTATATATATATATATATATACATATATATATATATATATATATATCTATATATATATATATATACAACCGAAATAGCAAAAATTAATTAATAATGTTAACCAGGCAATGGTAAACTGCTCAACCTTGTGAAGGGAGCTGTAATATTGGAAAGGTTGCAATTAGTTCTTACAACATAGCTTTAGTAAATCTACTTCAGGCTTCTGAAGAGTGAGGACCTACATTATTGGCCCTTACGAAACAGTTCTGTAAAGCTATGTTGTAGGAACTTATTGCAACCTTTTCTGAAATAAGATTATGACATACCTGGTATTACTACGAAGTAAGGTAGAATTCACATGTACATAACCTCCCAGGGTACTATTGAAATATCAATGATCCACTGTGGCCGGCTTGACTTGAACCAAAATAGGTCGGAAAATGAGCCATAAAACTCCATCTAACCATGATCCAATGTGTATCGATTCATTATGCCCTGCACATAAGTCCCCCTTCCACAAAGTTGTGAAAATATTTTATCTCGGATGACGATTCTAAGTTGTGTTTTTATGTGGTTCTCTACCTGTTACCTGATACACTGCATGTGAAAATTTCTATGTATATACGAGCTGTTGTGAGAAGGAAATTTATACTGAGTGAAACAAAGAAATCTTTCGTCACAACAAATATGCTCATCAGATGACGGATCAAAAGATAACTTAGTTTAAATTCTTTTTATTTGGTGCATATGTACTACGGTAAATATAAAAAGATAGCCTTGTGATTATTTCCTTCCATATGATGTGCTCCGCTGTGCCCCGTGATACACTGCCCCACTCTCCCCTAAAGCTATAGATGAAATAATTATACCCCTGCTTTGTTCAGGAGCAGCACACAAAGCCTTTAGGGTAAAAGGCAAGCGCATTCTCCCCAAATGTATTTTGAAACAACAGCCAATTGTCTCTTATTTTTCTTCCGAGTACCTTTCTTTAGATATATCGACTTAATATTGTATGTCCTAGGTAAAGCAAGGAGTTGCTCCACATAAATTTAGCAATTTTCTGAGAAATTATTGCCACATGATTCTCAATTAGAGCCATTCATGAAATAGGATAATCTACTACACTGGCTAATCCAAATTTTCCCTACTAATTCAAAATTTGCATTTTTCTTTAACATTACAGTAAACAATGATGTAGCCTCTGACCCTTTTTGGTCACAATATTAATGTCACACACCAGTCTAAACTTGACATCACGTAGTGATTCAAACAATCAATAGGCATATCACACAGAGTTCACACAGTAATGTTCAGTAAAAACTTACACGTAACACTATGTATAGTAGGAAGGTATACCCTTCACATAATCGATGCATCTTTACTTGTACACCAAATGCAGTTACAAGCAGAGGAAGGGGGGGCAGGGGGCATGGGGCATGTGCCCCTCTGGAAAACCGTGTGCCCCCCTCAACTGAGATTTAAAATTCTTAAAAAAACGAATATCTCTAGTCAGAGTATTGCGCTACCAGGTACAGTAGTTTCATACGATTTGATTTTTATTACAAGAGAAGGCAGCAATTTGTATTTTCTATGAATGACAAAATTGCCCCATTTCACAAACAAACAGTATTCACTGATGTGTGTCAGAGCCTCATGCACTTGGAGGCTGAACATCGGTACTGGTGATCCATTCATTAACCTCTCTACTGCAACTGTCAGGTGTGACTGTAATAGCTTGATAAAGTTAAGTTTCGGCCTAACTATTGCACAGGGAATATGTCCACCTCATGGACTAGACTGACATGCCGTAGTTTTGTTTTATAGATGTTGTGGATCTGAAAGGTTCAATGTCTAGCTAGACTTTACCAAATCTCTTATGGTTTAACCTTCAGACAGTCTTTATGCAAGGTCCTGTCGGTCTTTTCAAGTTTTTTACAAACACTTTCTCCACAGGCTCCTTTTCATAAAAAAAAATAAAATAATCTCTTTCGTAACAATCCCTTCCTCTCAAAATTCTGTTTCATGGTCACCTTATGAATTGTCTGGCAGATATTTTCATGTAAGCATAATACATATCTGTCCTTGGACAGTGGTTTCTGGAGTAAGGAGACTTACTTTGTGTAAAAGAAACTTAATTTGTTTCCATTGCAATTTAGAGACATGAAATTAATTGCACGGATGAGACTACTGTTGTACGTGAAATGATTTTTTCAAATGCTGTCCCCTAACAGTATGTAGGTTATGTTACCTTGGTTAATTGTTTAATAACTTTATGATAAGTCTTTTATGTCTTCCTTACAACAGAATACAATAAGATCTTAATAAATTCATATCTCATGAGAACCCCGTCGCAAAAGCAATAGGGCCTAACTTTTCGATTCTGGTAATGATTATCAGTATTATATGACTGATGTAGTTTTGTTAAAAAAATCTTACCTGCAGTTATCCAACTTTGTTTCTAGACCAGTGTTTGGTCTATAGATTACCCTTAAAATGATGACTTTAATACATCACGAATACCCTAAATCCAGGGGCGGTCTCTGGACCCCACCCGTTATAGGCCTCAGCCTTCGTGCTTGGTGGCGCTTACGAAGCCATGAGTACTGTAGAAACTGGCAGAGGAATATTTTGTTCTTGGGACTTATGTATTGAATTACGCATTTTTGCACCTTAGCACGAAAGCTACAGCATCATCCTGAACATCAGGTAGAACAATTTAGTTCATCCCTAGCCTTCAGGTGGCCCTCTATAGTCAGCACAGATATCCTCGATAGAGTTGTCACATGTTACGTGCATGAAACTTTGATGGGGAATGACATCGTGTGGTATACTTTTACAATGTTTGTCCAAAAACCAACTGCTGCCTTACCCACTTGCCATTTCATACTTAACAGTGAAAATGCTGTCAACTTTTTCATATGTCGGTCAGGGATACAAAATATTCAAGGGATGACAACAACTGAGGAATAAAACAACGGAGTCAAGGATTATACTTGTCCTGGCTTGGTCTTTGTTAAAGAGCAACTCATCTCGAGGATTTCAGTATTTTGAGAGAAAGAACTGAAAGTAGGATAGGGTGTCACTCTGACTGGAAGAATGGCTGAAAGAATTATAACAATCTTACTCCTCGAGATAGTGAGAACTTCTTTCAAGTTCCAACTTAGCAAATAGAGGGCAGCAATTATGAACAGCTTCTCAAAACTGGAATCCCTACAACGGTAACCTTTTCAGATGGAATGGAGGCAGTCCAGATAATGCAACCTGCAGAAAGATCACAAAAAGCAGCATCGGTTTTCTCTGACCTCTCAGTGCTCAGTGGAATGAACGCACCTGAAAAAACAATTGTTTTTAAATTAATTAATACAACTGATAGATTCTTTTCATGGAGTGTTAAAACTATGAGGCAAAGCGCAGCTAGGCTTCGAACCTCTATCATCTTACAGGGACTGTAACTGAAGTTGAAGTCAGGAATGGAAATGCTAGATTTTATATTTTTATTTGTTAATAAAGCAGTGGTAGCAGTCTATCCCTCACCACAATGGGCCACACATCTGAAACAATTTCTTAAGTCTGAAATTTGCAACAGTAATGTGTTTTTTTAAACCTTAAATGTGAAATCAGTCACAAATTCTTCACTAATGCAAACGTATCTCTCCCTTCCTCATCCTCTCTCTCCCACTACATGTATATTACCATTTAATATATATCACCTTAGATTAGCTACTAAAAGTACTCATTTTCCTCACTGCAATACAATTTTTGGATCGCGGTCAATAAATAAAGAATTCATCAATTCGAAGCATCCCACATAAAAGTTGATGGGCCATTCTTAGAGCAAGATTCAACAAGTCGGTGCAACGTAAGCCTTCAAAAACAATACTGGGATTACAGTTGCACATAGAATAAAAACTGAAAGTGGGAGTTACCATAATTACATAGGCAGGCATCCCAACGTCACCATATTCCAAGACTGGATGCTTTAGTCCTTGTCAGCACTATCCACAGACACCATTACAGATCAGGGTACTTCCTTCGTCATATTTAGGGCAGTGCAAGTATGTTCCACCCTTGTCAGATCACACAGTGCAGCGAGAAATGATTTTTTCTGACCTCTAATCAGTGGAATAAAGGCCCTGGAAAGGATAATAGCTACAATGAATAAATACAACTGTTATTTCAGTTCCTTTTAAAGGAGCTTACAAATTATTCGGCAGGCAGCTTAATTGTAAGCTCCACCATCTTTCCTTGCTAAATTCCGATGTAGGCAGAGCCACTTTGGCTATAATTGTGGTGGAACTACTAACTTTCATCTTTTTATCAATTTTTATCACAGTTGTATCATCCCATCCATCATTACAGTGATGGATGTAAACAAGTTAGTTTTGTGTGTGAAATTTAAAAAAGTAATGAAATTTTGAAATCCAATGAATAATTTGGCTGGCGCTCTATTTTATATAGGGCATTTCAGAGCCGGGGGCTTCACAGCCATCAGTAAATACCCAACAGCCATGGCTGTTGGATATTTCAAGCCCTACTACATACTATGTAGCCTAATTGAAGTTGACATACAAGCACAAGTAAATCTGTTTTAGAAGATGTAAATAAAACATGTTAACTACCAAAAATGATCTCCATCTGTAACTATATACTGTCCAACGCTGCATAAGTGCGACCGAAGGGACGGAGAGTCAATCAAAATTATTGAATACTAACTTTAGGCAACAACCAATATTCTTTTGAATTTGACTTTCTTTCTTTCTTTGCAGAAACAACAATATTTTGGTCATGAAAAATCTTAAAATGAAGCCACAAATCACATCAAGTGAGTAGATTTGGGTATAGTCTTGTTTAAGTAGGCTGGGCACTAGGCCTACTTTTGAATTATCAACCAAAGTCTTGGCCACATGCACTTGTAAATATTAAGGGTAGATCAATTGATCTTGAACACAGATTTTTCTGTTTTCCATTCGCTTATTTTCGTTGCGTTTTATGTCATGCAGCGTATAGGTTCTAATAAATGTCAAGCTCACTAATTAAAGTCTAGCCTAAAATAAATATTGTTATTTATCTACTGCACAGCAGTATACCTAGCTACCCTAGGCCTATAGGCTCATTTCAAAAGGCCTAGCTAGCTATCCCTAACGTTAGTAACATTAGCGCAAACATAATACTAGGCCTTGGATTACGGTAAACTGTCATAGGCCTAGGCTAGTTCTAAGCCTAGGCTATTATTTCTTAGGCCTAGGCATAAGCCTTGGAAGAAATAGGCCTAACTGTTAGGCCTAGCCTTGGATACACCAGAATAACACCGCCTACAGGCTACAGCAAAGTTTATTTAATTTGACGATCTTGCCACAGCCTATACTAACATGTTTGGCACATATTTTCATATGCTACAGATATGAGCGAAAACTCATGTGTTTGAAAATTCCCAGTGTAGCCTAGGCCTAGGCCTACATGTGTTAACGTAACTTACAACTTTTTAGGCTAACTAACGTTACCGTGCATGTTACACTACATAAGCTAGGCTACGTCCGTCAATGAATGTGTAGCACTTACGGACGCACATTCTAAGTGCACAGTACACTTACTTATACATATACACAAGCTACCGAGAGAAGCCTTATGAAGTCAGGACTACTGACCAACCACATCAGCTGCATCGAGTTTCATGGAGAGTCCAACACGTCAGACAGGATGCTCTCCCCAGAACCACTCTAACTCTCGCACGCTCTACATCTAATTCTAGTACTACTACAGCAAACCAAAACATAAGGACGCTGAAGTAAGCCACCGACTTCGCTGTAATCAGCTACCTTCGTGGATATTTTTCCTTAGCCAACTAGACCCATTACTAGAAGTCAACTACTTGAAATCTGGGAGCTAAATTCACCGACTACTCGTGTCCGTTTCGAAGCACGCAAAAAGCACCCTATTCGTTCCACCAACACGGACAGTCTTGAGACTCGGGCAGCATCTGGCAGCTCGACATTAATTACTTTACTGAGACTGTAGTGTTGAGTGGAGCCATACTGTCGTTTTTTTTATCAGCCAAGAATCGTTACTGACGAAGCTGCACAGAACACAGCCTGAGGTGAGACTACCCAACTTTATCTTTCACGCCTTCACAAAAATGTTACTAACGTTAGCAGAATAGACTACTGGGATAATCATGAGTCGATCACCTAGGCCTAGGCTATGTAAATTATCGTAATTTTGTAATTAGTGGCTCGCCCTGATTCGCACCAGATCTTGCAAAGGCCTTTTCCTTCCTAGTTATTTTTTGGGGGAATTACAGAACCTCTTGTAGCACTATTTGTGATATCCAAGGTTCAACCCAACGTCGGTTGCTTTAAGTTTAGCCTGGGTTTAAGCCTATTTTCTGGAGTCTTTTGTAGGATGTCTCTCTTTCTTTTGACTTTTGACTCGAATTTCTGCCACTCGCCAGTGAATGTTGAGAATCTGCCCCAATGCCTTCTGTGTACCTAATGAATTTGGTCTTTGTTGCCGGAATTACATGCATCGAGCAAAAATCCGGCAAATATTGATGACCTGGGTCCGTAAGTTAGACATATTGTAAGTCGTCATAGTGCGAAATGGAACAATGTACGGTTCCCAATCTAACGAGCAATCCGATTGGCTGAAAGTCGTCAATTCTCATTTTAATCTTCCTATTCTCATCACTGATTGGCTGACGGTCGTAAAAAATTGTGTTAAAATTTGCCTATTTTCGTTGTTTTCTCACCAAAATACCATTTTCGCACAAGTGGATCAATGAATCATGGAAATTGGGAATGTGGGAACTGTGTTGTGCAGGATTCTGTTGCACGAAAGTGCAGGAAAATTGGCGTTGGACCAACTTGATGATTCGTTCATGAACGGTGTTTTTGTTTAAGGTGGTGCCAAATGTAGTTTCTTTCTTCTGTAACCATGTGGTTGCGTTAAATTAGCTAAACTCACCGACGCTGCAGTTTATGACAAATTAGCCCAGCAGGAATGGCGAAATGTTCCTTATACCCACATAATACCCTGTTTTTCCGTAGGTTTAAAGATAGGAAACACGGTACTGTGACATAAAAAAAACTAGACTGTTTTTGAAGACAGGTATGTTGACACATTGATGGAACTAAAGGCCCAATTCTCTCATCCCAAACAGTACCAATTCTCCTAACCTTCTTACTAAAGCCCCTCCTTCAATTGCCGGAATTTCATTATAAAGACACAATTTCAGTTCATTTTTTCAGGGTGAGTATAGAAAAGGTCAATGTGTATAATCAAAACACTATCAGTAGAGCCTATGCTGTATAACAGAAGCTTTGGCACTCTGCATTGTTCAAATAAGCTGTCAATCAAAGAGCTGAGCCGATTGATAATTTCGGTAAATCGCGTGAAGAATTTTAATGTAGGGTGAGAGAATTGGCCCTCTAAATTGCCGGTTATGTCAACGTATTGTTTCTCTTTGAGAGGAGCAAAACATTTTGCAACCTCTTTGGCATGAGAACGTTCTTAGTCTTTGATACTTTTAACAAAAGTTTAACAATTGTTCTTTCTTTTAACTGTCTACATGTTGAAGGTGTCATTCACGCTAGTACATGATTGTATATTTTAATGTCGTGTTGTGTAAAGGGGTACAGGCTTGTTTTGCAGGTTCATTGTAATCACTAACTTAAGATTAACTACCGAGAATAACCAGACTTACTAATTCAATGTTCTAAATGGTTGAAATGAATTTAAAGTTGACATTATTACTATCCGCTTTTAAGGGTATAAAACGTACTCACTAAAAGGCATTGACATGTAGGGTTTTCTACATGAGCTCTGTGAGAGGAATAGCTTACTGCTATAATTGATTCCCTAACAAACTGTTTTCATTGCTCATTACTTGTTTTAACTTAACATCATGGAGTGTCTTCAATAGGCCTATAAATCATGGACTATGTGATGTGTAATATGACATTTCAATGCTTCATTATTCTCCATTACTTTAAGTAGATACAATTACCAGGGATAATTCTTACTTTAGCCAGGAATTAATATTTTACAATATCAAAAAAAAATATGGGTCGTTTACGCTCTATATTTAGTTATAGTGTAAAAAGCAGAACACTTAACAATGTTTCCGAATCCCTTCTACGGCTTCTCCTTGCATTATTTTTTGAATCTAAACATGTTTCATTAATTTTTTTCTTTTTCATTTCTAGATCACAGTCTATTTTATGAAGGGATGTTTTAGAACAAAATGATCTTACTTCCACATAGTACTGCAACGTCTTGTCGAAGATTGCAATCCAGAACTATCGCTCCCTGATCGCATTTCGAAAGGGACGATTCGTTTCCACTGCAATGTAATTCGTTCAACAGAATGTAGGTAGATCCTTCACCAAAAAATCCGCTTCTATAGCTTACTACTGCAGACTGAAATCCAAGCTGTTTGCACACGATTCTAGAATATGATTGATCCCATCCATCCTTACACACTGTTCTCCATTCTCCGTTAAAGAGTACTTCAATTCTACCTGATGAGTTAGAAGGTCCACCAGCAAGACGAACCTGGTTGGTGGCGTTCCCTGTAACTAAAAGGAATGAAATTATTGTTATCAGTTAAGTTCCCGCTGTGTATTTTAGTTTGTATTTAATTACAAAACCGGGTTATTTGTTTCACAACACTGAAGTATCTTCATGGGTCCGAAATGTCGGAAGTATTGAATTATGTGGTTTAATTTCGATATTCATGTATAAAGGACATTACTGTAGATCTGAATATCGCATCAGTGACGCTCTAGTTTATGAAACATTGGTTTCGTAGTAATGGCGAACTGTTCCCTTCTTATTGCTACCGCTATTATGATGCATAGATACAGGAAATGAGTGCTCATTCGTACTAACATAATTAACAGGTACAAGATAAATCCTCATAATTGCCTTTCTTTTTTCGTAAGCTTAAAGATAGGAAAAATGGTAATTTGCCATAAATTAAACCAGTTTGTTTTTGAAGATAGTTTTGTTGACGGATCGATCAAATTAAAGGACTAATTGTCTCACCCGGAAAATTACCAATTTTCCTTAACATTTTACTTAATCCCCTCCCATAAGTGCCTGAAATTCATCCGCATCAACACACAATTTCGGTTGGTTGATTCATGGAGAGTAAAGAAAAGGTGAATGTGTATAATCAAAACACTCTTAGTAGAGCCCATACTGTAAAATATAAGCTTTTATACCTCTGCATTATTTGAGTTAGCTGACGATTGAAAACTGATCCAACTTATATTTACGGTAAATCCCTTCAAATTTTTTTTTATGTCGGGTGAGAAAATTAGCCGGTTATGTCAATATATATTTTTTTTTCTTTGGGCGGAACATAAAATTTTGCAACTACTTTTTATGAAAACGTTCTTTGTCTTTGATACGTTTAACAAAAGTTTAACAATTGTTCTTTCTGTTAACTGTCTTCATGTTGAATGCGTCACTTACTCTAGCAGATGATTGTGTATTTAAAGGTCGTGTTATATAAAGGGGTACAGGCTAGTTTTGCAGGTTCATGGCAATTCCTACATTAAGATTTACTTCCGAGAAAAACCAAACTTAGTAATACTAGGTATCAAATGGTTGAAATTAAATTTGAAGTTGAAAGTATTACTATCCGCTTTCAAGGGTATAAAACGTACTCACTAAAATGCATTGAAACACAGGGTTTTCTACTGAGCTCTGTGAGAGGAATTGCTTACTTTTATAATTAATTCCCTAACAAACTGTTTTCATTGCTCATCAACCGTCTACTTGTTTTAACTCAAATTCATGGAGTGTCTTCAACAGGCCTACAGATGATAGACTAAGTGATATGTAATATGACATTTCAGTGCTTAATTATTCTCCATTACTTTAAGTAGATACAATTAAACAGAAATTATTCTTACTTTAGCCAGGAATTAATATTTTACAATATCAAAAACATATGGATCGTTGATGCTCAATATTTACTTATAATGTAAAAAGCAGAAAACTTAACAATGTTTCCGAATCCCTATTACGGCATCTCCTTGCATCAATTTTTTAATCTAAAAATGTTTCATTAATTCTTTTCTTTTTCATTCTAGATCACAGTCTATTTTATCAAGGGATGTTTTAGAACAAAACGGTCTTATTTCCACATAGTACTGCAACGTCTTGTCGAAGACTGCAATCAAGACCGATCGCTCCCTGATCGCATTTCGAAAGGGCCAATTCGTTTCCACTGCATTGTAATTCGTTCAACTGAATGTAGGTAGATCCTTCACCGAAAAATCCGCTTCTATAGCTTACTACTGCGGACTGAAATCCGAGCTGTTTGCACACGATGCTAGAATATGATTGATTCCATCCATCTTTACACACTGTTCTCCATTCTCCGTTAAAGAGTACCTCAATTCTACCTGATGTGTTAGAAGGTCCACCAGCAAGACGAACCTTGTTGGTGGCGTTCCCTGTAACTAAAAGGAATGAAATTATTGTTATCAGGTGAATTGTCATTGAGTATTTTAGTTTGTATTTAATTACAAAATCGGATATTTTGTATCACAACACTGAAGTATCTTCATGGGTCCTAAATGTCCGGAGTATTGTATTATGTGTTTTAATTTCGATATTTATGTATAAGGGACAATGATGTAGATCTGAACATCGCATCAGTGACGCTCTAGTTCATGAAATATTGGTTTCGTAGTAATGGCGAAATGTTCCCTTGTTATTGTTACCTCCTTTATGTTGCATAGTTACAGGAAATGAGTGCTCATTCGCACTAAAATAATTAACAGATACAAGATAAATCCCTATAACTCCCTTTCTTTTTTCGCAAGCTTAAAGATAGGAAAAACGTTAACTTGGCATAAATTAAACCAGATTGTTTTTGAAGATAGTTTTGTTGACGGATCAATCAAATTAAAGGACTGATTATCTCACGTGGAAAAGTGCCAATTCTCCTAACCTTCTTTCTTAATGCCCTCCCATAATTGCCTGAAATTAATCCGTATCAACAGACAATTTCGGTCCACTGTGTCATAAAGAGTGAAGAAAAGGTCAATGTGTATAATCCAAACACTCCCAGTAGAGCTCATACTGTTTAATGTAAGCTTTCACACCTCTGATTTGTTTGAGTTAGCTTAGCGGTCAATTAAAAAGAAGTGCTCCAACTGTTAATTACGGTAAATCCCTTAAAGGATTTTAATGTAGGATGATAGAATTGGCCCTTTATATTCCCGGTTATGTCAATGTATGTTTTTTTTTCTTTCAGCGGAACATAAAATTTTGCAACTACTTTGCATGAAAACGTTCTCTGTCTTTGATACGCTAAACAAAAGTTTAACAATTGGATTTTCTTTTGACTGTTATCATGTTGAAGGCGTAATTCACTCTATTAAATGATTGTATATTTAAGGTCGCGTTATTTAAAGGGGTACAAGCTAGTTTTGCAGGTTCGAGATAATTCCTACATTAAACTTAACTTCCGAGAAAAACCAGACTTAGTATTACCAGGTATCAAATGGTTGATATTAATTTAGTGTTGAAAGCATTACCATCCGCTTTCAAGGGTATAAAA
This sequence comes from Holothuria scabra, assembly GCA_037179385.1. Classification (NCBI taxonomy): domain Eukaryota; kingdom Metazoa; phylum Echinodermata; class Holothuroidea; order Aspidochirotida; family Holothuriidae; genus Holothuria; species Holothuria scabra. Next base: position 29,616,417 of record CM074197.1, read on the forward strand.
CGTACTCACTAAAAGACATTGGCACGCATGATTTTCTACATGAGCTCTGTGAGAGGAATGGCTTACTGCTCTAATTGATTCCCCGACAAAATGTTTTCATTACTCATCATCATCATCATCGTCTATATACTTGTTTTAACTAAACATCATGGAGTGTCTTCAATAGGCCTATAAAGGATAGATAATGTGATGTGCAATATAACATTTGAGCAATGTATTAATCTCCATTTTTTAAGAAGATAAAATTAACAAGGATTCTTTTAACTTTAGCCAAGAAATAATTTTTTACAATATCAAAAAACACATGGGTCGTTGATGCTCTGTATTGACTTATAATTTTAAAAGCAGAAAACTTAACGATAGTTCCGAATCCCCATTACGGCATCTTTTTGCGTTAATTTTTGAATAAAAAATGTTTCATTTTTTTCTATTCTCCATCACAGTTTATTTTATCACGGAATGTTTAAGAACAAAACGATCTTACTTCCACATAGTATTGCAACGTCTAGTCGAAGATTGCAATCCAGACCGATCGCTCCCTGATCGCATTCCGAAAGAGCCGATTCGTTTCCAAAACATTGTAATTCGTTCAAAAGAATGTAGGTAGATCCTTCACCAAAATATCCGCTCCTATAGCTTACTACTGCAGGTTGAAATCCGAGCTGTTTGCACACGATACTAGAAAATGATGGATCCCAACCATCTTTACACACGGTTCTCCATTCTCCATTAAAGAGTACTTCAACTCTCCCTGATGAGTTAGAAGGCCCACCAGCCAGACGAACCTTGTTGGTAGCGTTCCCTGTTACTAAAAGGAATGAAATTATTGTTAATTTGTATTTCATTACAAAACAGGGTAATTTGTTTCACAACACTGAAGTATCTTCATGGGTTCTCAAGGTCCTAAGTATCTGGTTATCTTTTAGTTTCAACATGTATGTATAAAGGACAATATTGTAGATCTGAATATCGCATCAATGACGTTCTGGAATATGACATATTGGCTCCGTAGTAATGAAAAAATGTTCCCTTCCTATTGCGACTTCCGTTATGATGCATAGTTACGGGAAATAATTGTTAATTCGCACTTAAATAATAAACAGACACGAGATATACCCCCATAATTCCCTGTTCTTTTTTCGTATGCTAAAAGAAGAGGAAAACGGTAATGTAGCATAAATTAAACCAGATTTTTTTGTTAGATATTTTTTCAAATTGAAGGCCCAATTTTCTCACGCCGAAAAGTACCAATTCTCCTAACCTTCTTACTAAACCCCCTCCCATAATTGCCTGAAATTCATCTGCATCAACACACAGTTTCAGTTTGTTGTTTCATGGAGAGTAAAGAAAAGGTCAATGAGTATAATCTAGACACTCTGAGTTAATCTCATGCTGTTTAATATAAGGTTTGGTACCTCTGCATTGTATAAATTAGATGTCAATCAAAGAGCTGAGTAAATTGAGAATTTCGGTAAACCCCTACAAGAATTGTAATGTAGGGTGAGAGGATTGGCCCTTTATATTGCCGGTTATGTCAACATATTTTATTTTTTTTTTTTTTATTTATTTATTTTTTTTTTTTGAGAGCAACATAACAATTTGCAACTACTTTGGCCTGAAAACGTTCTTTGTCTTTGATACGCCAAACAAAGGTTTAACAATTGGTCTTTCTTCTAATTCTTCTTCATGTTGAAGGCGTCATTCACGCTAGTACATGACTGTATATTTTAAAATCGTGTTATGTAAAGGGGGAAAGGCTACTTTTGCAAGTTTATGGCCATTCCTACATTAAGATTAACTTCCGAGAAACACCGAATAAATTTATACTGGGCATCGATTGGTTGATATTAATTTGAAGATGAAGGCAATACTATCCGCTTTCAAGATTATATAAAGTATATTTTAAAAGGCATTAACACGCAGGGCTTTCTACATTATCTCTGTGAGACAGATTGCCTATTGCTATGATTGATTCCCTGATAAATTGTTTTCATTGCTCATCAACCGTATACCTTTTTGAATTTAACATCATGGAGTGTCTTCAAAAGGCCTATAAAACATAGACTATGTGATGTGTGATATAACATTTCAGTGTTTTATTATTCTCCATTATTTTAGTGGATACAATTGACAAGAGTTCTGTATGTAAATTAACGAAAGAAGCAATATTAATTTTTCCAAAACGTGCATTCTTCCATTTCTCTTTATAAACCTTAGCAGGGAATTAATTCTTCACAATCTCATAAGCATATGTGTCGTTAATGCTTTATTTTGACTTATAACGTTACAAGCAGAACAAAATCCTAACAATGCTCCTTCCTTAACCCTATTTCGGCATCTTCGCGCTTTAATTTTTGAAAGAAAAATGTTTAATGAATATTATTATTTCATTCTCTGATGTTTAGAACCAAACGACCTTACTTCCACATATTACTTCAACGTCTCGTGGAAAATTGCAATCCATACCGATGGCTCCCTGATCGCAATCCGAAATGGCCGATTCATTTCCAATGCATTCTAAAAAGTTCAACAGGTTATTGGTAGATCCTTCATAGATAAATAGGCTATAGACGCTAAAGTAACTAGTAGACTGAAATCGGCTAGTGAAACTTTGTAATACAGACTGAAATCCGAGCTGTCTGCACACGACGGTAGAATATGATGGATCCCAACCCTCTGCACACACAGTTCGCCATTCTCCTTTAAAGAGTACTTCAATTCTCCCTGATGAGTTAAAAGGTCCACCAGCGAGACGAACAGTGTTGGTGGCGTTCCCTGTAACTAAAAGGAATGAAATTATCATTTTTCAGATGATTTTTCACTGTGTATTTTAATTTGTATTCAATAACAAAACGAGATATATTGTTTGACAACACTGAAGTATCTTCATGGGTACTTATGGTTCTAAGTATTGCATCATGGATTCCTTAATATCGCATCACGGAACTGTAGTTTATGAAATATCGGCCAAGTAGAAATGGCGAAATACTCCTTTCCTACCGCGTGTTTGGTCTAACGGTAAGAGCATCCGCCTCTTACGAGGAAGTCATGGGTTCACTTCCCAGGTCGAGTCATACCAAAGACTCTAAATAAGGAACCTACTGCCGTTGTGCGTGATGCTCCGCATAAGCAATGCATCAGTTCGTTCGAGAGGAGCAGTAAAAAGTTCGAGGAGCCAAAACAAAAAAAAAAAAAAGAAGATGATAGGGCTAGGGATGAAAGAGCACATCAGTTAGAACTTAAGAAATTGCATTTAGAGCTGGACAAAGTAGGACAATCTCTACGTGAAAAGAAAAGTAGCAGCCATGGCAGTAGCGGAAAAGGAAAGTCTCCCAAACTTCCAGGTTTTGATGATTCCATGGATGATTTTGATGCGTATTTACAGCGTTTAGAGCTCTACGCAACATCTTAGAATTGGGATAAGGACACGGAATGGGTAGTAAATTTGAGCGCCTTGTTAAAAGGGAAGGCTCTTGACGTATACTCTAGAATTCCTATCAAAGAATCATGCAATTATGATGTACTTAAAAAAAGCCTTGTCTCGAAAATACACTTTAACAGAACAAGGGTTTCGTCAAAAATTTAGGTGGGCTAGACCAGGAAAAGACGAGGACCCCTTTCAATTTGCAGTTAGGTTAGATAATCTCATGACAAGATGGGTGGAAATGGCTGAAATTAAGCAAACATACTCTGATTTAAAAGGACTTTTGATCCATGAACTATTTCTGAATGCATGCTCAAAAGAACTTGCTCCATACTTTAGAGAAAGGAATCAGAAAGGATAGAATCTGTAACAAAATTAACAATGCACTATCTTGATGCTCATGGTGGTGATTTGCTTGCTCATTCTGCAAGTTCTGGGCAGTAACAACAAAATCTGAGATTCAAAAAACCAATTCCTGGTAAAAAGATGGAACAAACTGTGAAAACTAGTTACACAAATAGAGACACTTAATCTGCTCTAGTGCGTAATGAACGCCGGCCATTTTGTGATATATGTAAGAAGCCAGGCCCTTCGACTAATGATTGTTTGTTTCGTCCAATTCAGGAACGAACAAAAGTAGCCATTGCAGAATTTCAAACAATGCCAGAGGATGGTAGTGTAAATGGACCTTATGTGAACGAATCAGACATCGTAGAAAGTGATGGGGTAATTTATCTGAAACGGTTGCATGTGTATTTATACCTTCGCAAAGTTACTCAGAACCATGTTGTTCGGAAAACGGTGTTGCTAAATTGACTTGCGGTCATACTTAACCTATTATAAGTGCCGCTTGTGATAATTCTAAGACGTTTCAAATGCCTGTCACAATTGGTAATATAAATGGCGAACTTGTGAAAGTTTTAAGAGACAGCGGGTGCAGTGGAGTCGTTGTTAGACACAGTTTGGTCAAAGATGGCCAATTTACAGGGAAAGAAAGGTGGTGTATGTTGGTAGATGGTACGGTCAGGAAAGTGCCAGTAGCCATCATTCAAATAGAAACACCATATTTTGCAGGTACTGTTAGAGCATTGTGTATGCGTAATCCAATTTACGATCTCATAGTTGGTAATGTTACAGGAGCACGGGATCCAAACGATCCTAACTTAGAAATTTATTCGAAACAGTTAAAGGAAAAAGATCAGGTCAATGTAGTCCAAACAAGGGCGCGGGTAAACCACTTCCTAAGTTAAAGGTTGTTTAAGGGATACCTCAAATCAATGAGCATGAAATCAATCAGGCTCAGATAAATAATCCTACCCTGCAGAGAATTCGTAAGCTAGCAAATAGTTCGGTCAATTCACAACCGTGCGAGCACGGTCGAAGTAGATTTGCGTTGCATAATAAATTGTTATACCGAGAATTTAAGAGTCGAGATGGTGCAATTTCTTCTCAGCTTGCTGTACCGAAAGCTTATAGGGTACAACTCTCTCAGAACACATTATTCACTATAAGGTGGACACCAAGGGTCACGAAGGACAAAGCAAAAAGTATTGTCAAACTTTTACTGGCCAGGTTGTCAATCTGATATTTCAAGATTTTGCAAACGTTGTGATATTTGCCAAAGAACTACTACGAAAGGGCGTGTCGTAAGATTGCCGTTAGGGTTCATGCCACTTATTGAAACCCTCTTTGAAAGAATTGCAGTGGATATTGTGGGTGGATATTGTGGGATCAATTCACCCCAAAACTGATGCAGGCAACCGTTATATTCTTACCGCAGTGGATTATGCCACTCGCTTCCCAGAAGCAGTCCCCCTGCCAACCATAGAGACAACTAGAGTAGCTGAAGCACTGGTGGGAATTTTTACAAGAGTGGGTGTACCACGCGAGGTGTTAACAGATCGTGGTGCGCAAATTACCTCCTAGCTTATGAAAGAAATGGGAAGGCATTTACAAAACTCGTGAAGTGTGAATAAACTTTTAAACTCTCTAGTGTCCACGGAGAAAGTTCTCTTATCAGAGGTTGTTCTCAACAAGACAATGGGCTGTTCTGTGACAACTGGGGCAGCAAAGCTGCTTACTTATTACCAGGTGAACTGTGGGCTAATTAAATAGGATCAGCTAACTGATAGCACATGCTTGATTAGATGGTTTAGTGAAGACAAGCGGAAGGTGCAAGCTCAGTGCCCTTCGGAGAGAACACGTAATGGCTTTTGTCAGTCAAACAACTAACCACCACCCCTTATCACCCAGCTTGGTCTAGTAGAAAGGTTTAACGGGACACTCAAACTAATGCTAAAACGTATGTATATAGAAAGACCTCGTGACTGGAATCGTTATATCAATACTTTATTATTTGCATACAGGGAAACACCCAATGAAAGTACGGGATTTCCCCCCTTTGAATTGATTTATGGACACAAAGTTACAGGGCTTATGAGTATTCTTAGGGAATTTTGGTCAGGAGCAGTCAAAGATCAGGATGTAGCGACTTCATATGAATATGTGACAGACTTGAACAAACATGTAAGTTAAAGAGTGAATCTTTGTCCAAGTCTGCTCAAAGGTACAAAAGAAACAATGACCGTAAAAGCAGGAAAAGAATGTTCAAGGTAGATGACCTAGTTCTTGTGTTATTGCCAACAGACAGCAACCAGCTTATGACTCAATGGAGAGGACCTTATAAAGTTGTAGAGAGACTGAGTTTTCTCGATTATCGTATTGATGTTGATGGTACGATTAAGACTTATCATGCAAATCTCCTAAAAAGTACTTACCTAGAATTGAGGGAAACACCTGTCTGTCAGTTCAATCATGTGGTCTTATGAATATTGTGGCTACAGCAGTTATCGAATGTGACTATGTAAAAGAAGACAGTATGGATGAATATCTAGATAGTTCTTTTAGACAGGAAAATGAGGATCTAATCACACTCCCTCATATGGAACCTTCCGAAACTATTGCAGACGTTAAATTTAATCCCGACCTCCCATCAGAGCAAATTAGAAGAATATTGGGAAATTTTCATTATATTTTGACTGATGTACCGGGTAATACTCCGTTACTTACCCATCAAATAAATCTGACGTCAGATGAACCTATTAGGGTGAAAGAGTACCCCCTTCCTCATGCTACGCAAGATATTATACAGAAGGAAGTGGCAAAAATGTTGGAAATGGGCGTTATTGAAAAATCAAATTCACCATACTGTTCGCCTGTTGTAGTTGTTTAAAAAAAGGGATGGAAGTAACAGGTTTTGTGTGGATTACAGACGTTTAAATAGAGTAACAGTTTTCGATGCAGAATCTATGCAAAATACAAATGAAATATTTGCACGTTTAGCTAACTCGAACTACTTTTTGAAATTAGATTTATTTAAGCAAAGGTTATTAGAAAATACCCGTTGAAGAACATGCCAAACCATATACTGCTTTTTCAACATCTTCAGGGTTATTTCAGTTCAAGTTTTTACCTTTTGGCCTGGTCAACTCTTCAGCAACATTTAATCGTATGATGCGTATTTTATTGTTTGACCTAGACCATGTCGACAGATATATCGATGATATTCTCATTTATATTTCCACTTGGGAAAAGCATGTCGAAATTTTAGGTGAAATTTTGAAGAGGTTAAGAAATGCAAACCTTACAATTCGTCCCAGTAAATGTAGCCTGGGAATGGAAAACGTTGAATTTCTGGGGCACATAATTAGTAGAGGGAAGGTATATCCCAAGATTGTAATACGGATAAAATCCAGAATTCCCCTCGTCCTAAAATTAAAAGACAGCTTCGTTCACTCCTCGGTCTCGCGGGCTATTACCAAAATTTTATTCCCAATTATGCAGCGATAGCCGCCCCTCTTACAGACAAAACGAAGAATAAAGAACCAAACCAAATTGTTTGGGGAGATTCCCAGGAGATCGCTGTCTCCACTTTAAAGCAAAAGTTGACAAGAAAAGCCAATTCTCCACCTCCCAGACCTGTTTAAGCAGTTTACCCTTAGAACTGACGCCTCTGATATTGGCATTGGTGCAGAAAGTGTTTAGGTGTTGTCTGGGGTGTAAATAAGTTTCAGGCGTATTTATATGGTAAAGAGTTTGTCCTACAAACGGAACACGAACCACTTGCATTTATGCAGAAATCCCGAATGACAAACAATCGTATTATGCGATGGGCACTAGCTTTACAGCCTTTAAAGGGAAATAATTGATTCCATTAGGGTCCTAAAAAAGTAGGAGCTGATTTTTTGAGCCGTGTTGTCAAATGATGTGTTATTCAAGGAAATGTGGCATTTTCTCATCAAGCCGGGGGTGATGTCACAGCAGGGAAGCATATTATTCATGTTAAGTTTGTGTGTTTGTAAATACTTTAATACATGCTCTTCGGTACTTCAAATACTCCTAGAAGGGTTTTAATAACACTTAGGAATTTTAGAAATAGTACAAGCCAAACTGGCAAGTATGGCCGGATAGTAGGTAAAAGGCAGGAGACTACGTTATTGTTGGCCTTACCATGTCCTTTGTGTCGTTACGTAATTAAGAATTTTACTCTATTGTTTAACATGCGAGAGTTCTCTGCGCTTCGTTTAGGAGGGTCACTGTGTCTTTGATTGTCCTCAAGCCAAGACGATGGAGACAGTCCGGCCTCTAAGGCAAAATCAACGTCAGTTTACCGTAAATACCATTCTTATATAGGAAAAAAGGCGTGTAAAAAAGAGGGAAAAGCAACCAAAATATGGGTGTCGTTAAGGAAATTGGCACTGACAAATTTTCGGGTTTATTTCTTCAATTATAGGTGACTAGATACTAAAGGTCCGTAACCCCACCGAGTAGAGCGGTAAAGGGGAGACGTTGGCCACGGTATCCAGTTTGGAAGAAAGAAAGAACGATATATTTTGAAAAAAATTGAGATTTAGTTTAAAACTACAACGAAGAAAAGAACAGTCTAATCTAGGAGCGTATAGAAGGAAAAAAGTGAACATTAATTTTGGAACAAAACGAGAAAGTTAAGGAGTGCAAAGAACTCGTGTGAAGTGGTAGATTATTTGTAGAATCATTTGAAGAATTACTTAAAAGAATAACAGAAATTGTCGGTATTGTCGGAACTTGGAAGATATTTGTATGTATTGCTATTAAACATAATAGGAGAGAATAAAGCATTAGCAAGGGAGAGGGAGAGAGAAATAAAGGAGGACGGTTCGACGGAGGGCAAGGATCCCGGGTAAATAAAGTTAAGAAACATTTGTATAATATGTGTGTCATAGGCATTTTTTTTTTGTTAACATCGCGCAAATGCCATATGCTTTACTAAATTTTGAAGGGAACTCGGATATACCCGTGACACCTGCGACTTGCAAATCAGGCTGTGTGAGGAGCTGTCGGTAGAGCTGGTCAATATAATCCAAGTAGCAAGCGAGACAGTTTTCCATCATGTCACAAGCATGCCTTGCGTTACAAGCATGCCTTGCCAAGCGTGTAAATGTAAGGAAGTATTGGTGTGACATTGCCACTTCCTGAGATAGAAACTGAATGATGAAGATAAGTAGCGGAAAGAGTCGCATAATTTTTAAATCTGGTTGAATTTAATAAGGTGTTTATATGTTAAATTCGCTTGCTACTTGAAGTATGTTGACGGGTTCTTCCGACAGATGCTGACACTGCCTGATCGGCAAGGCGTAGGTTCCCGGCAAAAGGGTTCTGAGATTGCTTAAGTTCGGGTCCTGGGTCGAGCACAGTTGTTTCATCATCTTTTAGTAGTATCGTCTATCATATTTAGGCGTTGAAAGATTAGATGTTTTTCCATCATTGCGTCACAAGCATGCCCCGCTAAGCGTGTAGGCTTGACATTGCGACTTTCTGAGATAGAAACTGAAGGATGGAGATAAGTAGCGGAAACAGTCGCAGAATTTTTAGATCTTGTTGAATTTGACATCTAACATTTGCAACCTTTTGCCTTATTGTGACAGGCGATACTACTGAAAAATGATGAAACAGCTGTGCTCGACCCAGGACCCAAACTCACGCAATCTCAGAACCCTTTAACCGGGAGCCTAAGCCTAACAGATCAGGCTGTGTGAGCAGCTGTCGGAAGAAGCGGTTACTTTAATTCAAGTACCAAGCGAGACAGTTTTCCCATCATTGGGTCATCAGTATGCCCCGCCAAACGTGTAAACGTAAGAGAGTTTTGGTGGGACATTGAGACTTTCTGAGATAGAAACTGAATAAGTAGCGGTCACAGAAGCATTATTTTCAATCAGTCAGAATCAGTCGCGTAATTTTTAAATCTTGTAGAATTTGACATCTTCATTGGCAACCTTTGCCTTATTATGATAGACGATACTATTGGAAGATAATGAACACTGTGCTCGACCAGAACCCGAACTCGAGCAACCTTTAGAACCCTTTAACCGGGAAACTCCGCCTTTCCGATCACGCTGTGTGAGCAGCTGTCGAATAACAGGTCAATTAATTTCAAGTACCAAGCGAGACAGTTTTTTCCATCATTGCGTCACAAGCATGCCCCGCCAAGCGTGTGAATGTAAGGAAGTGATGGTGTGACATTGCGACTTTCTGACATAGAAACTGAAGGATGAAGATAAGTAGCGGAAACAGTCTCATCATTTTCAAATAATGTGGAATTTAACATCTATCATTGGCAACGTTTGCCTTATTATTATAGAAGATACTACGAAAAGATGATGAAACAACTGTGCTCAACCCAGGATCTGAACTCCAGCAACCTCAGAACCCTTTAGACGGGAACATACCCCTTGCCAATCAGTTTGTATGAGCAGCTGTCGGAAGAGCCGGTCAATTTAATTCAAGTACCAAGCGAGACAATTTTTCCATCATTGCGTCACAAGCACGTCTTGCCAAGCATGTAAATGTAAAGAAGTATTGGGTGTGACATTGCGACTTTCTGACAAAGAAACTGAAGGATGAAAATAAGTAGCGGAAACAGTCGCATAAATTTTTTAATCCTGTCGAAATCAACATCTAACATTGGCAACCTTTACCTCTCTATGATAGAAGATACAATTGAAAGATAATGGAAAAACTGTGCTCGACCCAGGACCTTAACTTTAGCAACTTCAGAACCCTTTAGCCGGAAACCTTCGGCTTGCCGATCAGGCTGTGTTAGCAGCTGTCGGAATAACAGGTCAATTAATTTCAAGTACCAAGCGAGACAGTTTTTCCATCATTGCGTCACAAGCGTGCCCCGCCAAGCGTGTAAATGTAAGGAAGTATTGGTGTGACTTTGCGACTTTTTGAAATTGAAACTGAAGGATGAAGATGTGCAGCAGAAACAGCCGCATAATTTTTAAATCTTGTAGAATTTGACATCTTACACTAGCAACCTTTCCTTATTATGATACACGATACTACTGAAAAATGATGGAAAAACTGTGCCTGACCCAGGACCCGAACTCAAGCATCCTCAGAATCCTTTAGCCGGAAACAAATGCCTTGCCGATCACCCTGTGTGAGAAGCTTTTGGGCGAACTGGTGAATTTAATCCACGTACCCAGCGAGACAGTTTTTCCATCATTGCGTCACAAGCGTACCCCGCAAAGCGTGTTAATGTAAGGAAGTATTGCTGTGAAATTGCAACTTTCTGACATAGAAACTGAAGGAGGAAGATGCTGTGTTATTATTCATTCATATTAGTAGATTCAACTAACAAGGATTCTGTACCTAAATTAACGAAGGAACCAATATTTTTCCCCAAACGTGTATTCTTCCATTTCTCCTAGTTTACTCTAGCCAAGAATTAATGCTTCACAACCTCAAAAGCATATGATTCGTAAATGCTTTATTTTGACTGATATGAAAAATGTTTCCAAAACCGTTTTAATGCATCAGTTTTGCCTTAATTTTTGAATCTTAACATGTTTCATTACTGTTATTTTTTTCAATTCTTGAGCACGGTCTATTTTATTTCAAAACTTGGTTATTTGTTTGACAATCCTAAAGTATCTTCATAGTTCCTCAATGTCTTAAGTATTGATTTATTTTGTTAGTTTCGTTATGTATGTATAAAGGGCAATAATGGAGAGCTGAATATTGGATCATTCCTCAATACATCCTTAATGAAGATACAGAATACAGAATCTTCGGCTAAGAGTGAGAGCAACGGAGAATCCTATTATAGTTTGGAATGGAATTGTAAATTGTAGGAGATTAACTGGTTGACTATCAACCAAGTTGTGATTTTACCTAGCTCTGAGAAAGACACTGGGGGTTGAATGTCGAAGAAAGTGACATACCATGCTCGGGAAATTTTGATCACTATAGCAGACAAACGTTTTAAAAGGAAAGTTTCTTCAATCTGTTCATCTTCTAAAAGTAGTTATCCAAATTTTGTTGAAGGTAATCAAAAGTCAGAAATAAACAAACATCTATCTGAGCAAATGAGTGAGAGTTGTTTTAGAGAAAATGTTTTCACGCAGGTGGCAGTTACAGTAAATAGAGGGCAATTAGGAACATATATCAGTTTTGCTACACTGTTGAATGATATGTAGAACATTTATGTAGTGTATAGAGGCCTAGGGTTATCCCTGCAGTCCGGCCTATTGTATAAGTTAAGTGGGGGTTTGGCTTTTGCTTTGGTGCTTTGACTTTTTCTTTTATGTGTTCAATTGGTAAAGGTCAGCCGAAGCTTGCGGTTATCGAGTGAGCTGCTACTGTAGGATTGAATAAGTTTCACAAAGTGATCTTGTTTAGGGCTAGTTTTGTCTCAAGTTGCATAGAAAACGGTTTGTGGTAAGTGTAGCCATGTGCAATGTCAACCTCAAAAGCATCTATCTCAGAGTTTGGTAAGCTTTAGGCCATGAAAACGCAGGTACAGAGATGACTGAGGCTTGTATACTCTGCGAAAAGAAATTTTCAAAAGGAAAGTGAGAGACTCTGGAATGTGAATATTGTGACAAGTGTTTTTTGTGTAAATTGTTTTAAACTAACTGCATCTAAATGTAAACTCTAAATAAAGAGATTAGATGTCCATTGGTACTATCGCAAAGTGGATGAAAGGTTTTTAGGCGTATAAAAGTAAAAGATATAAAATAAAAAAGGAAAGGAAATCGGTTAGAGATGTGAATTATTATTTCATTAAGTTTGAGAAAAGACCAATTTGGAAGTAGAAATGATATCTCCCAAGACAAGTGAAGAGGATGTACAAAAGTTGATTAGGGAAGTAAAAAGAGACTGTTGATCATTTGAGAATTGTTCAAATTCCTACTAACGAGCAACTAACTGAACTGAGAGAAATAATGCATGAGAGAAATAATGCAAATGTCAGTAAAGAGGGAGGTATAAGCTCCAAAAGGAGAATATTTTAAATTGCTAGACAAGTTATACAAAACTGTGAAGTCGGATCATCATGTGATTACAAACGTTACAAGATTAGGAAAGAGAATAGTGAACAAAGAAGGGAACGTAGAAAGCAAACCAGTAAAAGTTGTATTCAAGGATAAAAAATAAAAATGCAACTTATCTCAAATTTAAGTGATTTGGAGTCAGTCCGTTAAGTGATCAACGGTCTTTGAGTGTGTCCTAAGATATGATTCCAAAGAAAAGGGAAATTAAAAAACGAAAATAAGCTGAAGCCAAAAAAAAAAGAAAAAAGGAACCGGGACCAGGGGTCATCAAGTTTGTTGTGAGGGTCCCCTTGCGAAAAAAAAAATGTGATGAAAGTAAAAGAAACGTTAAAAGGAGTATTGGTGTAAATAGTGAACATATTGTTATTGGTCTACATCATGAAAAAAGAAATAACTTGATGATATTTTAATTGTTTTGTACACAAATGATGACAGGCTGTGTAACACACTTGATGAACTTATATGGGGGAAGTGTCAAAAATGGTAATGTCGATGTTGTTGGTATTAGTGAAGTTTCCATGGTAATGATTTATTGCTGGTAAGTTGTTTTTACAAGAGTTCAAACTGTGATTTAGAACAGTTTAAATGCGTTAATTTATGTGGGTGTTAAGGTCCATGACAGACATCACTTGAGCTCATTAGGACATAGTGACCATTGCGGAATTCAGCTCAGTTTAAAATGTTATTTTGATCCCTGTGTTAATGTCATAACAAGGTATAAGTATTGTAAAGGTAATAACGTTAAAATGGGCCAGAGATTGGACTGTGATTTGGACAATCTTATGCGAGGTGATAATGGGAAGAAGTTAGTTGACAAATTTATACTTGGTTTAAGTGAAGCCGTCGAAGAGATTGTGCCAAGCACAAATCCTCATTGCGTCACAAGCACGCCTTGCCAAGCATGTAAATATAAAAAAGTATTCGTGTGACATTGCGACTTTCTGACAAAGAAACTGAAGGATGAAAATAAGTAGCGGAAACAGTCGCATCAATTTTTTAATCCTGTCGAAATTAAAATCTAACATTGGCAACCTTTACCTCTCTATGATAGAAGATACTATTGAAAGATAATGGAAAAACTGTGCTCGACCCAGGACCTTAACTTTAGCAACTTCAGAACCCTTTAGCCGGAAACCTTCGGCTTGCCGATCAGGCTGTGTTAGCAGCTGTCGGAATAACAGGTCAATTAATTTCAAGTACCAAGCGAGACAGTTTTTCCATCATTGCGTCACAAGCGTGCCCCGCCAAGCGTGTAAATGTAAGGAAGTATTGGTGTGACTTTGCGACTTTTTGAAATTGAAACTGAAGGATGAAGATGTGCAGCAGAAACAGCCGCATAATTTTTAAATCTTGTAGAATTTGACATCTTACACTAGCAACCTTTCCTTATTATGATACACGATACTACTGAAAAATGATGGAAAAACTGTGCCTGACCCAGGACCCGAACTCAAGCATCCTCAGAATCCTTTAGCCGGAAACAAATGCCTTGCCGATCACCCTGTGTGAGAAGCTTTTGGGCGAACTGGTGAATTTAATCCACGTACCCAGCGAGACAGTTTTTCCATCATTGCGTCACAAGCGTACCCCGCCAAGCATGTTAATGTAAGGAAGTATTGCTGTGACATTGCAACTTTCTGACATAGAAACTGAAGGAGGAAGATGCTGTGTTATTATTCATTCATATTAGTAGATTCAACTAACAAGGATTCTGTACCTAAATTAACGAAGGAACCAATATTTTTCCCCAAACGTGTATTCTTCCATTTCTCCTAGTTTACTCTAGCCAAGAATTAATGCTTCACAACCTCAAAAGCATATGAGTCGTTAAAGCTTTATTTCGACTGATATGAAAAATGTTTCCAAAATCGTATTAATGCATCTTTTTTGCGTTCATTTTTGAATCTAAAGATGTTTCATTACTGTTATTTGTTTCAATTCTTGAGCACGGTCTATTTTATTTCAAAACTTGGTTATTTGTTTGACAATCCTAAAGTATCTTCATAGTTCCTCAATGTCTTAAGTATTGATTTATTTTGTTAGTTTCGTTATGTATGTATAAAGGGCAATAATGGAGAGCTGAATATTGGATCATTCCTCAATACATCCTTAATGAAGATACAGAATACAGAATCTTCGGCTAAGAGTGAGAGCAACGGAGAATCCTATTATAGTTTGGAATGGAATTGTAAATTGTAGGAGATTAACTGGTTGACTATCAACCAAGTTGTGATTTTACCTAGCTCTGAGAAAGACACTGGGGGTTGAATGTCGAAGAAAGTGACATACCATGCTCGGGAAATTTTGATCACTATAGCAGACAAACGTTTTAAAAGGAAAGTTTCTTCAATCTGTTCATCTTCTAAAAGTAGTTATCCAAATTTTGTTGAAGGTAATCAAAAGTCAGAAATAAACAAACATCTATCTGAGCAAATGAGTGAGAGTTGTTTTAGAGAAAATGTTTTCACGCAGGTGGCAGTTACAGTAAATAGAGGGCAATTAGGAACATATATCAGTTTTGCTACACTGTTGAATGATATGTAGAACATTTATGTAGTGTATAGAGGCCTAGGGTTATCCCTGCAGTCCGGCCTATTGTGTAAGTTAAGTCGGGGTTTGGCCTTTGCTTTGGTGCCTTGACTTTTTCTTTTATGTGTTCAATTGGTAAAGGTCAGCCGAAGCTTGCGGTTATCGAATGAGCTGCTACTGTAGGATTGAATAAGTTTCACAAAGTGATCTTGTCTAGGGCTAGTTTTGTCTCAAGTTGCATAGACAAAGGTCTGTGGTAAGTGTAGCCATGTGCAATGTCAACCTCAAAAGCATCTATCTCAGAGTTTGGTAAGCGTTAGGCCATGAAAACGCAGGTACAGAGGCGACTGGGGCTTGTATACCCTGCGAAAAGAAATTTTCAAAAGGAAAGTGAGAGATTCTGGAATGTGAATATTGTGACAAATGTTTTTTGTTTAAATTTTTTAAACTAACTGCATCTAAATGTAAACTCTAAACAAAAAAATTAAGTAGGGTAAGGGTATAAGTATTGTAAAGGTAATAACGTTAAAATGAGACAGAGATTGGACTGTGATTTGGACAATCTTATGCGAGGTGATAATTTAAAGAAGTTAGTTGACAAATTTATACTTGGTTTAAGTGAAGCCGTCGAAGAGATTTTGCCAAGCACAAATCCTTAAAAAAAGTAAAGAACAAAAAACCATCCCAACCCTTCCCTTTGACAATAAAATTTTCCTTTTGATAAAGAAAACACCTATGCTGGCAGAGATATATGGAAAAATGTGATCAAAAGAAGTATAATGATTATTCCAGACATAGAAATCAAACAATTGATATACCGAAGGCCAAGGTCATAATAAAAATTAAGGAAATTGCCAAAAATATCGAGAGTAGCCCAAAAAGGTTTTGGCAGTTTTTTAATTCGAAACGTAAATTTAGTCAAATTGATAGGTGGAGTATATTATGAAAGAATGATAAAGAAGAATCTAAGGGTCTTGCTAAATTTTTAGCCATTCCTGCTATCAATTTTGCTCAGATAGATCGGTACTTCTTGTGTGGACAAGATAATAAAGTCTGATGTTTTTGATTTGCTGTGGGATATGGATGAACATAAATCATCAGGTCATGATGAATTGAAGATTAAAGTAAGGGAGAAGCCAAACATTCATGTTAATGGGGGCTCAATCTGGTGGGAATGCAGTTGCAAGTAGTGTTTCTCAGTGCATTGTTTTAGGTCCTATTTAATACCTTGTTTATATTAATGATTTCACAAAGTTAGTGAATGGTAGAGCCTTCTTATTTGCTTTTGACACAGAAATATTCAAAGAAATTAGAAGTATAGAATGATAAAGTTAATCTGCAGAATGATCTTGATCTACTCCAGATGTGATCAGACGATTGGCTTTTGAACCTGATTAGTACAACGTTTTTACTATTTCTTCACGTAGGTATTATGATATTCTTTCTGGCAGTTACAGATAGTAGGGCTTAAGTGTTTTAGAAAAAAAGTCAGATTGTCACAAGGACATAGATCTTTTTGTTGGCGGTGGTCTTGGTTTTTCGAAGCAGATTTAGAATCAAGTGGCAAGGGGAATAGTTTTATGGGCCATATTTGGAGTACGTTTACATTTAGGATAAGCACATCTTTAAGGAATTATTTCAGGAACTTGTAGGACTCCTGTTTGTGCGCTTTATGATCAACCTGACATTGAAGCTCTGGAAAATGTTCAGAGGGTAGCACATGGCTTGGTTCCATCCTTCAGGATTTACGTTATCCGGAAAGGTTTAAGAAATTCAGATTGTCAACATTAAAATATCGTCGTAGGTTTAGTACATTTACTCGCACTCATGGTCATAGTCAGAAGCTACCTAAAGAGTTTTGTAGAATGTCCATCAGAAAATGTAGTTTTGTTTGTAGAGTTGCTAACGTTTGGAATAGCCTTCCTGAGAGTATAGTTTAACTTGCTATTGTTTTCTAGTTTGAGAATTTGAGAAGTTTGAGAGTTTGAGAAGGCTTTGGATAGGTTCGGGATGGCCAGGAGATTTTGTGTAACTATAAAGCTGATCTTTTGGTAACGTAATTCGCTAGTATAACAGTCACCCATTTGCGCATAACTTGCTAGTGTTGCATCAGTTGCCGACGTCAAAGATGGTGAATAAGATATGGACATAGAAGTCTTAAGACCTGGGTCCACTGAGCTTTTTCAAGTGTCCCAAGCACTGTGACTATTAGCGAGAGCAGATGTCCCCATATTCTTAGCAATATATGAAATTGATGGCGAGAAATCCAACCCTCAGAAATACGAAATACAGACGAATTGTCCAAAAAAATGTTTCAACAACTTTTGTTCTGGACCCATGCTTCAAGCGAGATAGAAAGTAGTACTTCTTTGGAAATAGCAAATCTGACTCCTTGGTTAATGCTATACATAATTTTGATTTTTAATCAAACAAATCTGGTTTAATCTGGCCCCACCTGCATGTCAAGTTGATTCGGCGGAAGTGACAGTTCTCTCAGCTGGCAATAAATTGCGAAGGCTTCCAATAAGCTGGTTAATTTGTAAACAGCTGTTGCTTTGATTTAAGAACATCTTAAATTTACTTGTAATAGATGTTTTTAACCGAAATTGATGAACATATCATTATTTCAGGAAAGCTTTATGGTAATTTTACACTTGTTTTCATTATAACTACGATCAAGCCACTATACAATATCAATGAAAATGGAATGATAAGAAAAAGATCACTATGACTTCAACCTGTTTGATAAGATTTATGGACAGGGAGATTCAGGTGTGTGAATCAAAGTTTTCGGTGGAATCAATTTATCTTGTTTGATGTGGTCTAACGTTATGCTGAATTTTTTTTTTCTTTTAGTAAGTCATTATAACACAGACAGTTTTAAAAACACATTCATATAGAACATGCATCCTCCCCTTATGTCTGATTAATGATGTTCACCATTGTAGTGAAAAACCCATTTCATGGTGTCAATAATAACAAATGAATTTATACTATTTTCCTTTCAATAATGCAATCAATCAAATTTTTAAAATCCCAAAATACCACGTTTTTCGACATGTAATGCACACACGTACTATATGCATATTACATGCACATACAGTACAAAATATATGCGAGCTTCAGAAATCGTCCCTTTCTCTGGATGAATTGAATCTCGGGAGACCTAGATTTTTTATCTGTTAGGTTAATCAAACTCCTAATCGACCTTACTTGGGGGAGGGGGTAAGTAATCCGCATCACCCCCGTAGCGCCACCAATGATCTCATGATTACCTATTGTGATATCTTTATTTTATCTTCACCTTCCAAACTTTATTGTTTGGATTTTAAGTTTAAAATGTTACAAATTTATTTTATATTAACCTATTTTCGTTTGTTTATTCAAACTCTCATTTTTAAAGTTTAAAATTCATGGGTTTGCTTAATATATAGTTCATGGCTTTTGAAGCAAACTAATAAGTCGTTCGTTACATGTCAACCTACAAATCCAAATTACCGACTTTCAATGCCAAAAAATGAAAAACACATTTTATAGCTTGGCCTATTTCGTCGATATTGCGGAATAATGTCTGAAGATGTTAGGTCCAAAGTTACCTTAGTCATACAAGATACGAATGGTTACAATACGTACAAAGGGATCTGTAGAACGTAACTTTAGATAATGAAATATTAACATCAAATTATCAAATTAAAATCTTTGACTTTCAATTCAATTTGAAATTATCAGAAAGTCACACATTTAGCCAATTAGTCATATTTGGGACACTCAGGTTCTATTTATGCTTGAACTTCAGAACAATACCTCTCAATGCCAAAGGTTGTAAATTCAAAGTTTCAGTACATAACGTGATATCAGTTGGATTAAAACCAAAGGTCCATTACGGGCAGCCACAGGAAATAGCACATTTGAAAGTAAATGAAATTGATAAAGAAACTGATATATGAAAGTTTATAGGTTAAAAAGTTCAGGTTAAAAAGACATCTACGTGGCTCGTGGGATTGCTTTTAACATATGTCTGTCATTAAATTTTAGAAGTATGAAACCAGCCACAAGCCCTACTAATCTGACACTGATGACACTGGTTATGTGAGGCGTATTTGCTCAATTGTGTTAAGAATTTCATTTTCTTATGGTGACCAATTTTCTTTGTAGAAATAGTATTGTGTGGAATCTTAATAAGGGAAGTACACTCCAAATATCATCTTATGGGGCATGAATCTTGTCTTGGGGCGAAATCTTTTCAAATATATGAAAAGATTCGTATTGGTAAATAGATTATTCATGTTTAGGAAAAGAACCTTGTTGTTTTTGGTAAAGGTAAAAGTTCATTTGCGGCTACTATTGGTCAAAACCAAGCAAAACCACTAGAAAGGATATCTAAAAATAGGAAAGACCTACAATTTTGATAGGTGGTATATAGATTTGTTATATTAAGAAGAACCCTATTGTTTTTGTGGGGTAAAAGGTCATTTAAAGTCAACAGGGGTCCAAGTCCGAAAACCCCGTGAACACGATACCTCCAGATAGGAAGAACCGACACTTTTCACATTTGGGAAACGTATTTGTCATGTTAGAACAAGAACCATGATGCTTTTGGTGGAGGTCAAATATTATTTGAGGTCATTAGCATTAAACTGCGATAACCTGAAAAATTGCTTCTAAACACGGTATCTAAAAATTGGAAACAGACACTTTTCGCATTTAGTACACAGATTTGCCATGTTGAGAAGAACCTTACTGTTTTTTATGGGGAGGGGTTAAAACAAGACAAAACCTCGCACAGATGATATCTCCAGGTTGGAACGACCGACATTTTTCATATATCGTATATATATATATATATATATATATATATATATATATATATATATATATATATATATATATATATATATATATGTATATATATATATATATATATATATATGTATATATATATATATATATATAAAATGAAAAGTAAAACAGGATAGGTAAATCTCAAAGCAGTTTGATGAAGACACTGGTAAAACGTAAAAGTTAAAAGTGTAAAATTGTACAACGTTTCGAAAGGGTAGACCTTTCTTGATCACGTACACATGCAAACTGATGCTTAATCTCGGACAAAAACCTTCTAACAAAAGAGACCGCTGCAGAGGAGGGCTTACAGGTTATATGTCAAATCCTTAACATTTATACCTACTGGAGCGAACGTGTTAAGACGATAAATCCATTTTAGTTCTACTTCTTCTCTAATTGCCTTACTATTGTTGTGGATCTTTTCTATCCCTATCAGCTCAAAATTTTTACAGCTTTGAAAATGTTTTCCCAAAGGGGTAGTCGCTTTTCGAAATTCCTGCCTGTGACCACGATGTCTAATCCTAAGCTCTCCTCCTGTTTCTCCCACGTATTGCTTTTTACAGTCAAGACAGTTCACCAAATACACTACGCCTTTAGTACAACAAGTGATTGAATGAAACAAATTAAACTTTTGACCCGTAGAGAAGCTCCGAATACATTTGGTTTCTTTGAGAGAAGCACAAGTGACACACCGAACTAAATGTGTCTTAAAACACCCCTTAGTCTCACTATTTGAATGGTCGGGTAACTTGGCTCTAACTAGCAAGGACTTGAGGTTAGGGGGCTGTCTGTAAATGACAGCTGGGGGACTCGGGAATTTGTTACGAAAGGTTTTAGACATCTGTAAAATCGGGAAATGTTTTTTCAAAATCTGGACCAGAGGAGGCAGACGTGGGTTCCGGGTAGTAACAAAAGGGGCAACAATCTCCTTTTTCTTATTATTAGTCTCAGGTCCCGGGTGAAGCAAATTAGATCGGGGAACATTCCTAGCTTTGGAAATTTTATTCCTAACTGTAGAAGCGGGATAACCACGTTTAACTAAATTTTGTTGGAGAATACTTAGATTCCTATTAAGGTCCCTTTCCTCGGAACAAATGGCTTTGATCCTGAGGGCCTGGCCATAAGCTAAGTTGTCTAGAGTGCTCTTATTTATGGTAAGAGTCATAATTTAGGTAAAGATGGCCAGGCCCTCAGGATCAAAGCCATTTGTTCCGAGGAAAGGGACCTTAATAGGAATCTAAGTATTCTCCAACAAAATTTAGTTAAACGTGGTTATCCCGCTTCTACAGTTAGGAATAAAATTCCAAAGCTAGGAATGTTCCCCGATCTAATTTGCTTCACCCGGGACCTGAGACTAATAATAAGAAAAAGGAGATTGTTGCCCCTTTTGTTACTACCCGGAACCCACGTCTGCCTTCTCTGGTCCAGATTTTGAAAAAACATTTCCCGATTTTACAGATGTCTAAAACCTTTCGTAACAAATTCCCGAGTCCCCCAGCTGTCATTTACAGACAGCCCCCTAACCTCAAGTCCTTGCTAGTTAGAGCCAAGTTACCCGACCATTCAAATAGTGAGACTAAGGGGTGTTTTAAGACACATTTAGTTCGGTGTGTCACTTGTGCTTCTCTCAAAGAAACCAAATGTATTCGGAGCTTCTCTACGGGTCAAAAGTTTAATTTGTTTCATTCAATCACTTGTTGTACTAAAGGCGTAGTGTATTTGGTGAACTGTCTTGACTGTAAAAAGCAATACGTGGGAGAAACAGGAGGAGAGCTTAGGATTAGACATCGTGGTCACAGGCAGGAATTTCGAAAAGCGACTACCCCTTTGGGAAAACATTTTCAAAGCTGTAAAAATTTTGAGCTGATAGGGATAGAAAAGATCCACAACAATAGTAAGGCAATTAGAGAAGAAGTAGAACTAAAATGGATTTATCGTCTTAACACGTTCGCTCCAGTAGGTATAAATGTTAAGGATTTGACATATAACCTGTAAGCCCTCCTCTGCAGCGGTCTCTTTTGTTAGAAGGTTTTTGTCCGAGATTAAGCATCAGTTTGCATGTGTACGTGATCAAGAAAGGTCTACCCTTTCGAAACGTTGTACAATTTTACACTTTTAACTTTTTACGTTTTACCAGTGTCTTCATCAAACTGCTTTGAGATTTACCTATCCTGTTTTACTTTTCAACATTTAATAAACTTTTATGGATGACAGTAATATTTCGTGTGTCTGGTGGCCTCTGTTTTTCGTCTTTATCTCCACTTTGAGGAACTCCAGTATCCGCAAGGATCCACCGTCATATTACAAAAATCTCGGCGGGATGGTAAACGTGAAGGGAGAACTTTATAAAAGTGTGGACAAACTGTTGAAATCGGAGTCTCACATTTCTTTTCTGAGGACCTGCGCATTAGGAACGGCATCATACCAAACGGATTTGTCATTAAAAAAACGAACTGTTTTTCGGGACAAGTTATTCAGTCCAGAAATTGGTCAAGGACTTTATTTCACACCTCACTTAAACTTATGCAGGAAACCATTTCCTTCTTTAAAAATAAAATTTCGGAACTTCGTTCGTACATTTCACATCTATGGAGAACAGCTAAATACTATTCTTCCGTTGAACAAGTGAGTACCCTTTCCTTTAAGCTTAAAGAACATAAGAAAGTTGTTAGAATGTCGATGCTTAAGAAGAAGCAGCATAAACTGACTAAGTTAGGAGAACAGTACAAAGTGAACATTACTTCACCTAGAAGGAAAAGAAAGAGGCCAAGAAAAAGACCTGTTAAGTGCGACAGTCAAGAGACGGGCTGTAACGTTAGCACTATTAACACGGATTCGGGAACAGCTGTCTGTAATGTTTCTGATATAACTCTTACAAAACCTGAAGAGAGCTTGTTAAGCAAAGGATTGAAGTTCTGCCCCACCCCTTTAACCTTAGATAAATTGACATTGCAAAAGGACATGGATGCCTTTAAGAGAAGACTTCGTCTATTTGAGTATTTCAATGCGGGTAGTGAAGAGGAAAGTTCCTTACCCGACGCGGAAATTCAAAAATTTAAAAATAGGAGTACTTGGACTCCAAGGGAAGGGAGAGACAAGTTCCTGGATTGTTTTATTGAGGCTGTACAAAAAGATGTAGACTCATTTCAGCCTTCAAAATTTGTGAAAGATAACTTATCCAAAGAGGAGAGAGAAGCACTTCGTAACTTAAAAGGAAATCAGAATATAGTCATCAAGCCGGAAGACAAAGGCCCAGCTTTCGTAATTCAAAATAGATCGGCCTATGTCCGTACCGCCATGATGGACTTGGACAACAAGAAGGTTTATAAGCATAACGATTACGACAAAACACCGGAAGCAGTGGCAAAAGTGAAGACAGTTGTGGCTACCATGTTAAGTGAAGGTGATATTGACCCTAGCACAGCTGAGTACCTTATATCGGGAGAAGTGAAGACATCTCGTTATTACACACTACCAAAAACCCACAAAGAAAAAGATGAGGAGGACAACCTGAAAACTAGACCGGTCATCTCTGGGAATGGTTCTCCTATAGAAAGACTTTCGGAATTTGTTGACTTTCACATTAATCCTGAAATGAGGAAATTAGCTTCTTTTGTGAAGGACTCTAAGGATGTTATACTTAAAATTAATTCCATTAATAACAAAGGTCCGCTTGATGCTAGTTGTGCCATGTTCACTATAGACGTTAAAGCGATGTATCCTAGTATGCCTCAACATTTGGGACTTGAAGGGGTCAGGCAAGCTTTGGAAGCAAGACACACCAGAGTTCCCTCTACCGGTAATTTAATTGAATGCCTTAAGCTTTGTCTTAATGAAAATCACTTTGAATTTAATGGTATGTTTTTTACTCAAATTAATGGGACCTCCATAGGACCGAAAATGGCCCCAGGCTATGCTTGTTTGGGTAAGGGACTAGTAGAAGAAAAATTGTGGAAGTCGTGTCCGTTGAAACCTACTGAGTGGTGTCGATATATAGATGACATTTGGGGTTTATGGCCATATGGTAAAGACAAATTCCTTTCTTTTATGGAAATCTTAAACCATTTATACCCATCTGAACCGGAATTTACTTTTGAGTTTGACTTTAATTCTGTTAACTTTCTCGATTTAAGTATTAGTCGTTCTAAGGAAGGCTTTCTAATTACGGATCTTTTCGTGAAGCCTACTTTTAAGAATCTTTACCTAAATTATGACTCTTACCATAGTAAGAGCACTCTAGACAACTTAGCTTATGGCCAGGCCCTCAGGATCAAAGCCATTTGTTCCGAGGAAAGGGACCTTAATAGGAATCTAAGTATTCTCCAACAAAATTTAGTTAAACGTGGTTATCCCGCTTCTACAGTTAGGAATAAAATTTCCAAAGCTAGGAATGTTCCCCGATCTAATTTGCTTCACCCGGGACCTGAGACTAATAATAAGAAAAAGGAGATTGTTGCCCCTTTTGTTACTACCCGGAACCCACGTCTGCCTCCTCTGGTCCAGATTTTGAAAAAACATTTCCCGATTTTACAGATGTCTAAAACCTTTCGTAACAAATTCCCGAGTCCCCCAGCTGTCATTTACAGACAGCCCCCTAACCTCAAGTCCTTGCTAGTTAGAGCCAAGTTACCCGACCATTCAAATAGTGAGACTAAGGGGTGTTTTAAGACACATTTAGTTCGGTGTGTCACTTGTGCTTCTCTCAAAGAAACCAAATGTATTCGGAGCTTCTCTACGGGTCAAAAGTTTAATTTGTTTCATTCAATCACTTGTTGTACTAAAGGCGTAGTGTATTTGGTGAACTGTCTTGACTGTAAAAAGCAATACGTGGGAGAAACAGGAGGAGAGCTTAGGATTAGACATCGTGGTCACAGGCAAGGAATTTCGAAAAGCGACTACCCCTTTGGGAAAACATTTTCAAAGCTGTAAAAATTTTGAGCTGATAGGGATAGAAAAGATCCACAACAATAGTAAGGCAATTAGAGAAGAAGTAGAACTAAAATGGATTTATCGTCTTAACACGTTCGCTCCAGTAGGTACAAATGTTAAGGATTTGACATATAACCTGTAAGCCCTCCTCTGCAGCGGTCTCTTTTGTTAGAAGGTTTTTGTCCGAGATTAAGCATCAGTTTGCATGTGTACGTGATCAAGAAAGGTCTACCCTTTCGAAACGTTGTACAATTTTACACTTTTAACTTTTTACGTTTTACCAGTGTCTTCATCAAACTGCTTTGAGATTTACCTATCCTGTTTTACTTTTCAACATTTAATAAACTTTTATGGATGACAGTAATATTTCGTGTGTCTGGTGGCCTCTGTTTTTCGTCTATATATATATATATATATATATATATATATATATATATATATATAACGCTAATTCCCAGCTAAGGGGGAAATTGTTATATCTGCGCGTACATAGGGCGAAAAATTAACAATGAAATACATAAGAAAAAGTATTCTCCCTAACGTCTAAAAAAATAAACAACGTTATTTCAATGGTTAGCCATCCGTTCGTGCTAACAGCTAGGTGTCCGTTAATTTGATAACTTTGAAGTAATTGTATCTACTTTTTAAACCTAGGAGGGCGCTTTTGTCCGTTCACGTATTCCTATAGAAAAAGTGTGTAGAAACCTTACGGCGAAACTTATGTTTCGCCCAAAAAATTTTTCCCCTCAAGATCGACTTTTCAACAACAACTTTCCCCCTAAGTGCGGAATTAGTGATATATTTATATATATATATATATATAGAGAGAGAGAGAGAGAGAGTGAGAGAGAGCAATAAGTCCAAACAGGAACATCACCAGAAACACTGAAACTACAAGTTGTCTTGTTTTTTCATTTATGGTTTTATATATATATATATATGTATATATATATATATAAATATATACATATATTTATGTATATATATATATATATATATATATATATATATATATATATATATATATATATATATATATATATATATATATATATATATATATATATAACCGTAATAGTAAAAAGTAATTTATAATGTCAACCAGGCAATGGTAAAGTGCTCAACCCTGTGAAGGGAGCTGTAATATTCAAAAGGTTGCAATAGGTTTTTACAACATAGCTTTACAGAACTGTTTCGGAAAAAAAAAGTTCTTCATTATACTAAAACCTTCCTTAGCAACTCTAAATAAAAGAAACGAACTGATAAGCTCTTGTAGACACAGGGACAAACATCTGCTGTGTAATTATTCTAATAGGTAATGTATCTTGGCTCGCTGCACACCATTCTTGCCTGTTCACAACGAACATGGAACGAACACGTGCTTTAAAACGGACACGTTCAAAAGGCAGCGAACACATACGTATTCAACGTTATTGACATCATTCTACTTCAGGCTTCTGAGGAGTGAGGACCTACATTATTGGCCCTTACGAAACAGTTCTGTAAAGCTATGTTGTAAAAACCTATTGCAACCTTTTAAATATATATATATATGTTTATATATATATATATATATATATATACGGCATGGAGATCATATGCCAGTTTAACAGAGATCAAATATCATGTCACCAAAGGGTAAATCCCAGGTCACCAGAAGTCGCATGCCAGTACATCAGAGGTCATATATCAAGGCAAATCACCAGAGGTCATATGCCAGGTCAAGAGAGCTGCAATTCAAAATCAAAAATAAAGGCAGATTTCAGGTTTGTAGATTTTCTTTCACGAGAAAGGATATCCAAAAATAATAGGAATAACACCCTCTTTGTTGGTATATAGATTTCTCATGCTGAGAAACCCTATTTTGGGGGGTGAAAGTTCAGTTTCCAAACACGGAAACCTCGTAAACACGATATCTCAAGATAGGAAAATTCAACATTTTACACATTTGACTTATATATTTGTCATGTTAAGAACAATAACCATTGTGTTTTAGGTGGAGGTAAAATGTCATTTGAGGTCAACGGCAGTACAACTCCGTAAACCTCGAAAATTGCTTCTACAAACGTTATCTAAAAATAGGGAACAGACCTTTTTCATCTTTAGTATAGACATTTGTCATGTTGAGAAGAACCTTGCTGTTTTTGATGGGAACGAGGGGTCAAATGTCATCTGAGGTCACAAGTGGTAAAAACCTGACAAAACCTCGAAAAGAGGACATCTCCAGTTATGAAAGACCGACACTTATCATGTTTGGTATATATATTTGTCATGCTGAGAAAAAGATTGCTGTAATTTCTTAATTGTCATAGGTCATATTACCAAAGGTCACATACCAGGTAACGAGAGCTGCAATGCCAAATCAGCAGAGGTCAAGTGTCAGGATATCAGAGGTCAAACGTCAGAACCTCAGAGGTCACATGTCAGGTTGCTAGAAGTCACATTCTAAGTCACCAGAGGTCAAATGCCAGGTAACGAAAGCTCTAATGGCAACTCGGCAGAGGTGAAATACCAGGCCATTAGAGTTCATATGACAAATTAGCACAGGTCAAATGCATGGTCACCAGAGGTCATAGGCTATGTCACCAGATATCAAATTCCAGGTCTTCAAAGGTCAAATGCGTTGTCACAAAAGCTCAAATGCCAGGTCACTAGAGGTCTAATTTTAAATCACCAGAGGTCATACGGCAAGTCACAGGAGATCAAATGCCAGGTTACCGAAGATCAAATGCCATCTCACCAGAAGTCAAACGCTATTCCATCAGAAATCATACGTCAGGCCACCAAAGGTAACATGCACTATGAAAACTTTCAACTTTTTTCGTTCCAAAAAACGATGAAGTTTTGTGGTGAAAAAACCACTCCTTACACGTCCCAGTGAAAAGATTTGCATCATGATGAAAAGGTTTTTAACCGAGATGAAATTATAAAAACACACTAAAAAAGACTAAGAATTTAAACAAGGTGAAAATATGCTCATTTCGTGCTCTTGATAACACTAGGCAGCTTCAATAAACAAATTGACCACATATGTCCCGGAAGGTCAGCTGGCTGTCATTTTTGCTGGAAACACCGATGTTGATAAATAAAAGTGCAAACTTTTGGTATCATCATAGTTATTATACCTTTCCCTGGTTGGGAAACACCGCGAACTGACTGCTTGTGTTGAGATTCCGGTTTTCGTTAGTCACGTGAAGTTGATAGTACACGGGAGCCTTCTTGTTGGACTCTCCGTACGTACTGTATATATGCAGACAGGGTAAACTTATTTCTTCGAGAGTCCCTTGCGAACAATTTTTAAACTGTAATGTATACGTATATTATTGCGAAAGGTTTGATTAAGATTTCTGTCTTAAATTAGAACAGCCGTAAAGCGAGAATAACTGTACCCAAACTAAAATAGTGGGACTATCGAAGGCAAGGCTAGCAACAGTAACTTAGTAGGCAGTAGCCGTCGCACTGTATAACGTTAGACTAGTCGGATTAAACGATATTAACAAACAAGTGCAACGGCCAATCAGACGAGTGTATTATACAATATTTATCAGTAGCTATGGTCGTACAAAAGTTTAGGAAGCCCACCTAGCGTAATGAGGTAGGTCTACGTCTACCTTACCGCACTCTGACTGCGTTATGATAAGCCTGTAGGGCCTACTGAAGGTCCCCGGCGAAGGTATCCAAACGCCAGGCCCCGGAACCAGTATTTTACGCTTAAAAGGAGAAAAAGAAACTCGAGAATATAGGATTTCTTCATTTATTCAAAAATCTTAGAAACGTAATGATTAGGAGACCTCTTGCAGTTCCCTTTTAGCCCTTGGGTCAACTTATGCCATCTTTCTCCAGTAGTGCATTGTGAGAAGGATTTTTCCGTTAATGTTCCAAATGACAATTACGACTATTTCCTTCAGTTAGCTGAGTCAGTGGCCCAATACTTTTGAATTTACTTTTGAATATTTTTTATTAGTCTTCATTATAGTTTGACAATTCATTGGCATTTCAATGAATTCATGTTTTATACTTACTACTAAAACAAATAAGGTTCCAGAATTTGGTACGTAGCAATTGTTACACAAAGAATGCAACAGAACGTTGAGCAGAAACTTACCAGTTATGTAAGTCAAATTGGCAAATATTTCTAATCGTGCAAGCCTATATTAATACAGATTACGTCACAATTATTTTCGTTTCATTTTATACGTGGAATTAAACTTTATGCAATGTAGAAAACACAATGAAAAACTGTTCTTCTTAGTTCCGAAGTTTTCTCTTTCGTGGGACTTTGCAAAGAATGGTTTATATCTAATACAGCCAATTAATGATGATCCCCTCCCCCATCGGCAGATTTTTGTACCATACAGCAGGATAAATAAGAACTAGATTTCGTGCAGACTCTTTTTACCACTTACATAGATCTGCTGTAATTCCGTGGGAACTCATCAGCATTTTGAGGGGGGCATAACGTCAAATGATGTAGACTAAGTGTACTTGTGTACAAAGTAGGCTTATATGACAGAAGTTTTATGAGACTTAGATGGCATTTTCCAAGTTAAATTGCCCAGACAAAATTCGTCAACATAAAAGTATTCAGAAACAGTTTCCTTTTCAGGACTAGGTGAAAACTGAATTTTAATTAAATGTTCAGAAGATACATCATTTTCATATAAATTCTGTATTTTTCCATGGAATTAGCTGCATTATGGGATATCTGTAATGTCACCGAAGATCATTAATTTGAAATTGTACTCAATCTATTTATGATTTGCAGCTGAAAGCAATATTGGGTAACACTGTTTGCCCATACATACACGAATGGTGTAGTGTAGTGCTAGATCTACTGGAAAAGATATTCAAACATTTCAACTGAGACAAATTTAAAGGATAAATGGGAAATTTATTTACAAGGACAAACAAAAGGAACCTGATGCATTGTGCCCATATAATATAACATTTCGAGACTAAGTTGTAGAGAAGCGGATCAGTATTTTAGAAAATAGTTAAATACTTTAAGATATCTTGACTACGAAAAAGGGTATTGCTGTAGGGTATGGAGAACACAATGTCATATATTTTTCCTCTCATATGAGATCCTAGAGCCACCACAGCATGCCTTCCAAACTGAAATTCTATCAAGGAAATAGTGCCATGAAAAACTTTGCAAACAAGATTTACCTTCACCTGCTAAGACAAACTGTTCATGGGGGACTACAATCTCAAGCTGGCACTCTAAATACATGTAAGTGAAGTCCAAATTGTGATGTATTTCCAAAAGATTTAAAAATGACTTATTTTATCAAAATTAACTCCCTCCTCTGTTAATAGTTTCAATGCTTTGTCAAAATATGAGTGTCATTTAACAATCATTGCCTTCTGGATAGAGTAGTAGTAATATACCTGTGTCAATGATTGTTGAATTTTATTAAGCATGGAACGACATGTAGCTCTCCGTACTAAGAAACAACTAAAACACTGAAGTTCCTAATTAAAAAACCACGAAGGTGTAACCATGGCCGTATGGACCAAGGAGATGGAAAATTTACCTTGGCTTGTCAAATTTCATTAACTGCACATTGAATACTTCATCTTGTCGCAGTCAGGCAGAAAATTGGGATGTAAAATAATATGCTGTTTCCCGGAGGTGAGGTAGGACTATGTACTATGACAAAAGTAAGCCCTCTCTCCAAAGAAAGCAGTCGCCTATGGCCTTTGGTTTTAGAACCTTCCGGGAAACAGAAACATTCCATAAACTACACAAAATAGTATTTAATGCTTATGCAGTATGACACTGATACGACGTACTTTTGATTCCATAGGAACTGTGCAATTTGAGTATCCAATTATTGAAGTTCAGTTTGGTTAAATTTCTACATGTGTTTGTGTTCTGCTGTCACTAGGAAGCCTAAGACTTTTTTTCTTTTTGTCGTTTACAAACGAAAAGTCGTACGTACTTGTCACGTGTTTTGTTTGTTTGTTGAGTTTTGTTTCAGGAACTGAGTCAAAAAGTTTCATTACACCAAAATTTCTACAAATCCCTTGTCTAAAATCGGTATCAATATAAATTCACCTGGGAAGGGGTAGTGCTCAATGAAACTAGTTTCGTAAGTCTTCTTTACAAAGCTTCTTATTTAGATTTTGTAATCTATTTTCTCCACAAAGAAAAAGTGCCGTTTTCACTGTGAAACAGAATTTACCAAAAGTAAAACTTGGTAGGCCTGAAAATTCCATAAACAATATTTATCCTTAACTTAAGTTAATCTATATCGGCAACTTTCTCCACTCAATTTTGCCGAGTTATACCTGCCAATCTACCAGCCAATAATAAAAGAAAAACCCCACATATTAAACCAGACCTACAACCAATAATCCATTTGTGGGAAATATGTTTCAGCAGTGTGTTACATCCTCTCTTCAAGTAAATCTTTCTCTAATAAACAAAATACTACCACTAAATACACTCAAGAAATCTGTGGGGACAAATGATATAAGCAGGACTATTCTAAAAACTATCAACTTCAGAAATATTTTGTTGCAATGGTTGATTTATGAGCAAACTTTCCACCGTGCTTTTCTGCAGCAAAAAAGCATTGTGTATTTAACGATGTGATTTTAAGGAGAAAATTTTACCCTATTTGAACAGAGGTTATAATTTTTTACCGTGGTGAACGTGTTCATAGTGATGGCAGGTTACCGTAGGTCATATGCCATGGTACCAAAGGTCACATGCCAGTTCAATAGAGGCAACATGTCAGGTCACCAGAAGTCAAACGAAATGTCCCCAGAGGGCAAAGGGGCGTTCACCAAAGGTAAAATTCCAGGTCACCAAAAGTTAAATTCCAGGTCCCAAGAGGTCAAATGTCAGGTCACCAAAGGTAGATACCAAGTCACCATGAATCGTATGTCGGTCACCAAAGTCAAATGCCAGGTCAGCAGATGTCGCATGCCAGGTGAACAAAAGTCAAATGTCCTAAGGAAAATTCTAGGTCACCAATGGTGAATACCGGTACATCAGAGGTCATATGTCAAATCACCAGAGGTCAAATGTCAAGTAACCAGTGCAACAATGCTAAATCAGCAGGGGTCAAATGTCAGAACCTTAGAGGTCACATGCCAAGTAACCAGAAGTCACTTTCCAGGTCAAAATGGGTCAAATTCCAGGTAATGAAAGTTCTAAAGGCAACTCAGCGGAGGTCAAATACCAGGCCTGCAGAGTTCACATGTCAAATAAGAACAGGCCAAATGTCAGTTTATCAGAAATCATCAGCTAGGTCACCGGAGATCTAATACAAGGTCTTCAAGGAACCAAATGCCCTGTAACCAAAGCCAAAATGGACGGTCTTATGTTCATAAGCAGAGGTCAAATGCCCGGTCAACAGAGGTCAAAGGCGATGTCATGAAATTTGCATACATAATTCTGTGCACACATGTGATCGTTAGGAATGCCGGTCGGAGTAATATCATTCCTTTGAATGACTGGCCTTAGTGAGAATCCTCCGGTCACTCAGCTCTTAGATATCCTCGAGTGAACACCCACTCTTCAAAATTCACAGACTTGTAATTTACAGAGCATACTTTTCGTTAAATATTTTCTAGCTTCTGCGAGTGGAGACTGCCATGGGTGCGGCCCAGAGAGCCCAAGGAGGTATTTGTGGGCTATTTTTTTGCTTATGTTGTAGGTGTAATACTATGTTAATGTCAACTGTGCAGTTTTTGTGGAGGTGTTAGAGATGACAAATAAAGTTGGGTAGTCTCACCTCAGGTTGCTGTGTTCTGTACAGCCCCGTCAATACCGTTGAAACAATATTGCGTAACAACGGAACCTCGTGTCCTCGCGAACGAATCTTGGCTGTTGCAAAAGCGGCACTATGGCTCCACTCAACACTACAGTCCCAAGTTAAGTAATAAATGTCGAGTTGCCAGCTGCTGCCCTACTCACGGGACTGTCCGTGTTGGTGGAGCGAATAGGGTGCTTTTACGTGCTTCGAAACGGACACGAGTTGTTGATGAAATTAGCTCCGAGATTTCGGGTGGTAGACTTCTAGTAGAAATGGCTTAGTTGACTATGTAAAATTTCCACGAAGGTAGCTGGTTACAGCGAAGCCAGTGGCTTACTTCAGCGTCCTTATGTTGTGGTTGGCTAGTCACTAGAAGTTGTGATGTTGAGTGCGCGAAAGCTAGAGTGCTTCTAGGGAGAGCATGCTGTCCGGCACGTGTTGGACTCTTCATGAAACTCGATGCAGCTGATGTGGTTGGTCAGTAGTCCTGACATCAAAGGTTTGGTTCCCTCCACCTGGTGTATTTGAGCCCGCTAATCTCTCCTCACGTAGGAGATGGAGAAGAATTCAGTATTTGGCTAATCAATTTTGCGGTCGATGGAAAAAGGAATATAGTCTCCAACCAAGACAAAAATGGGTTACCCCATCCCGAAATATGGACATTGATTACACGGTAATTATTAAAGATGACAAGGTTCAAAAACACCAATGGCAACTAGGTAGTGTAACAGAAACATATATCGATCAAGATAATCGTGTAAGAAAGGTGAAAATTGCTGTTTGTTCACATGCATTAGATAACAAAGGTAAACCTTAAGGGGATGTAACCATTTTGGAACGGCGGGTTCATAAACTTGTATTGCTTTTGGAAAACTCAAATCAGTCGCACAACATGTTTAATTATTAAGAGCAAGAGCTTGAGTCTCCCCATGAGGGGCCATGCGTTTATTGGTATAACTTTGAGAAATAAGAAAATATTGAAATATGCGTATGCGTATGCGTATTTTGCAGAACTGAGATGTGCAATGCTATGATGAATGTTAAATCTAACAATTTTGGTACTTAAATGAAATGGTATTTATATAGGCAAAATATCATGTTTTTAATTGCATGATGTTTGAGGTTTACATAATCAGTTTTGCCTGCAGTGTGCTATGATTATGTTGAGGAAATTTATTGTTTGGTACAATTTGTTACTTATTTGTGGTACAATTTATTAGTTGAATTATCAATTATTTCTGTGATTTTGCGTGTAATTGTATGCGAATGTATTCCCCATGCGTGATTAATTAGTGCGATAACCTTTAATATTTCCTTAATGGCACGTGCGTTATCTACGGTGTAAATCTACAATGGTTAAAATGACAGAATCATTTTGAGGGACCATGTAATGGAATTTGCATAAATATATGGAATGACTGGCGGGAGTGCGAATCATCCGGTCACTCAGTTCTTACACATCCTCGAAAGAACACCCACTCTTCAAACTTCACAGACTTCTAATATACAGAACATACTTTTCGCTAAAGATTTTCTAGCTTCTGCGAGTCCAGACTGCCATGGGTGCCACCCAGAGAGCCCAAGGAGGTATGTTTGGACTTTTTTCCGACGTTTTTGCTTACTTTGGAGGGTTTAATGTCATTTTAATGTCAACTATGAAGTCATGGGTTTATTGTAAGGGTTCAATTATGAAATGTTGCGTTTTTCCGTAACGGAACTGAGTTGGCAGTTGTAATACTTGTATATATTTTGTATACTATATTTTCATGTATTTTGTGTTTAATGTGTTTGTTGAATGTTTTGCGAACTACGGTATTCTGTATGTTTATTAGAGTAGTATTTTTTACGTTAATTTCTATTTTGAATTTCACCTAAAGTTTTCAGGAAGGTTCATTAAACGCACCCTACCTGCAGTAAGAAAACCCTTGGACTTTGTGTCATTTTTTGCGTGTTCGAGTACGACCATTACAGGAAAGGTCATCAGAATCCAAATACATGGTCCCCAGAGGTCGAATGCCAGGTTACAAGAGGTCATAAGCCAGGTACCAGAAGTCCAATTTCAGGTCACTATATATCAAATATATTGCCTGAAGCAGAAGTTGGTGTTAAGGTTAGTGTATTACAGGAAACATTCTTCACAATAAATTTGTAAACCGGGAACCAGGCGTTGGCTAATCTAAGGGTGTTCGTTCTAAATCACTGAAAACCGCATGGATCCGAGTTACTAATAATAAGTCCGTGACAAACTTGCTCTCTATGACATGGTCCAGTTTGAAAAATTAAACACGATTGACGTTAACGCCTTTACAGTTTCTGAATGAATGATTGTTTTGACAAGAAGTGTATTGTCGTATTTTCATAATAAGTTTAGCAATGTCAGGTATTACGTAATTGCACAAGAATGAAATCCCATTACCACCTCGTTTCATGTAGAAGCAATTGCGCACTGATTCAGTTCGGCCTTGGTCAATACACCATGTAGGCTACCTTACTCTGCTGTCTCCTCCTTGTTTATCTGCTGTGTTTCCGTGCTACGATAGCACATGTTTATTCAAAGAAAGCTCAATAATAAATCTGAAAAAAGAATGTGTCATGTACGCATTAGAAGTTTTTCAATCTCGATCTGTATGCAGCTTTTCATGGGGTGGAGTTGAGTTGTTCTTGGATTGTTAATTGTTTTGTGAACTTTTTGCCAAGAAAGTTGGTTCAGTGGATTGAGAGGGAATATTTAGAGTACAAATGGACCTCATTTTGAGTGAACTACTAGTTCCATATGCTCCATTAATTTCGGAATTTATATTGACTTCGACAAAAACATTTCAAGACACATTTTAGGATCTCTGTACAAGGTTCTTTAAATTTGGAAACTATTTATATTTTAAATCTGTCCATTATTGTACATAACTAAGCTTAAGACTAATTGCTCAATCATATAAGAATTTCGGTGTTTCTTACACAATATCCTAGAATTAAAATCTTTTATGGCCTCAAGTGACATTGTAACCTTACGAAAAACTACAAACTGTCCTCTTCTTCGTAGAAGAATAGCTTTCAGTTTAACGTCAATACCTTCATAAGGATCGACTGAGCCAGAAGATTTGAAAAATTATAAAACACGAATTTCGAAAAAGCGAGAAGAAGGCCTCGGCTTATTCAAAGGTGTCCATGCTTAATCACAAAAATTACATTAAACTAATTTAATATTCATAATTCCGTGACAAACTTCCCCTCCATGGCATGGTTCAGTTTGAAAAAAAAGGGGACACGATTGACTTTGACGCTTCCAGAACCACGATTTCTTAACTAATAATTTGTTTGTTGAGTTTGTTGACAAGGAGTTGATATGCAAAGAAAGCTCAATATTAATTTCAAAAGAAAGCATGTCTATGCGCGTTAAAAGTTTTTCAACGTCGATCTGTTTGCAACTTTTAACAGAATTGAGTTGTGTTTGTTTCTTTGTTACTCTTTTCTCTTTTTTAAGCTGATGCAAAAAAAAAAGAGCAAAAAAGGAAAATTAATAAATAATAAATAAAAATGGTTTGGTATTTTGGAAGCGAAAATTGACAATTTTTTGAGTGAACAACTAGTTCAATGTTTTAAACTGATATCGGAATATAATTTGACATCGACATCAACATTTCAGATTTCCTGTTATGGTTCTTAAAATTTGGAAACCATATTTAACTCGTCTTGAAGGCATGTTTCGTGGAATATATTAAACCACTAAGTTTAAACATTGCGTAATATGACTTTTGAACCGACTGACGTACAACCAACAAACGCACACGGTTTTCTGAGTGCAAATTAACCCCGGTTGTTGTTGTAACTCTACTAGTACAATATCATTTTTTAGACAGCTGAAAAAACCATACTAAGGAATAATTGCGTAATTATGGGTTTTCAGTGTTTCTCACACAATATTTTAGAATAAAAATCTTCAATGACCTCAAATGACATTATCTCCACAAAAACCATACACCACCCTCTTAAATCGAAAAATTGGATCCTCTTCATGCTTTTCAAATTAACTTTAAGTTACAGAAATTAGAAGCTCAATATTAGCAATACGGGCACTAACGCAAAAATGCATACAGATTATTGGAGTTGTACCTTTGTAAGGATAGACTGAAGCAGAGGTTTGTTACTAAGCTAACACAATGTTATTGACACCAAAACACCTACAGTGTATCAAATTCAACGCGATACTATTTTGTAGAACGATCCATTCTTTAAACCTTAGGGTTAAATTTAACCAGGATCGGGTTTCTTTTCACCCCAACACAATTGTACTTAGGCAGGGTTGTCCAACCTTTCGCAGCGGTGGGCCACATGTAATGGTTAAGATGGACGAGGGGCCGCATTTTATACTCGTTTTTTTATTCAATTTTTCCCCACGCCCAAGGCAACAAAATGCAATCATTGCGCGTAGGGAACACTGATTCATTTTCGTTTTTGAATGAACAAATAAATAAATTTTAGCAAAAATTGATGGTGTTGGGTAGAATATTCGGACAAGGTTTTTCCCCCTTTTTTTATATTCCTCCTGAATCATTCTCAATCCGCCCCTGTGGTTAACACTCCAATGTAGCTACATGTGGCAGACATTTGAAATGAATTATTTCATTCAAAAGTAAGCATGCCATAGCGGACGGCGAAGCCTAAAGTTGTCATCAATTAATATGCTTATTGAATAATTTTGCAATATAGATTATTTCTGACGGGCCGGACGGAACCTTTTCGCGGGCCGGACCGTGGCCCGCGGGCCGTAGGTTGGACAACCCTGTACTTAGGTTTCCTAGTAAACCCTCCAGTGCCCGTCTCCAATCAGGGCATTTTTGCACGACACGGGGGTCGTCGGAAAAGCGGACGTAGCACGTCCCGGATCAGTTTCCGTAGGCTATTGACCCCGTGGCATTAAATTATTGTCTCTCTTGTTGTTTTGGCCGAAATTTCGGGTAGCTACTTGCAGTTTCGAGCTCCGCGTGAAACAGCAAAGACGCGTGGGAGCCGCGCTCTGCGTCTGCCGCAGAAGTACAACGCTGGGCAGAAGAGGGCCATTCAAAGCTTTTGAATTGTGTTTAATGCAAAACTGACGGCGTTGCCTCTGCCTGGGTGCACAGCCCCGTGGTGCAGATACTTTAGATTGAACTTACTCAAATCCTAGCTACTTTTGCCAGAATTTGTGTCACTATAACCAGGAGTTTTACAATATAACTAGCGCTCCGTTGGAGTAGGCAACACCGATCCTGGTTAAATTTAACCCCGGTGTCTTAAGATTGTGTAATATATTGATGTAAGCACTTCGGTAAGTTCACAATTTACTGGGTTTTTTGTTTAACTCAAGGGTAGATCGACCTTATTCAGACTTTCACATCCACTCTTTTATACAGGTGGTAATCTTCCGTAAGTTTCAAGAAATATTTTTAGGCAATAACATGTTAAGCGGGACCCTGACGCCAGTAGATTCAAAGTGTCCGTGCTTTCGTACTAAATCACGGGGAGTAACATGGATCTGATAAAATATTCATTAGTTCGTGATATACTTGCACTCTTTGCGATTTTCCAGTTTGGAAAAAAGGAAAACACGATTTACATTAACGCCGATAACAGTACACTTTCTTAATGAATGATTAAGTACGTCGACAAGAAGAGAATGTACAAGGAGATCTCAAAGCGAAAATGTGTTTTATACACTGCTTAAAGTCTGTAAACCTGAGTTTGTTTTCAACTTCTAACAACTTGAAGTTGTGATGTTTTTTTTCTCTTTTATTGTTGTTCTTCTTCTTTTTTTTTTTTTTTTTTTTTGGTAAACTATTTGCACAAAATGTTTGGTTCAGTAGGGTGATAACGAAAATGGAGAGCTTAATTTAAGTAAAGACAAAGTTTATTTCAAAATGATATCAAACTACATTTTGATGTCGATATCAGTATTTAAGGGAACAGTTAAACAATCAGAACATGATTGAGTGGACATGGCTAACAAACTTTCCTTTTTATGGTTCTTAAATTTAAATTTCACTATTGGTATGGAACTCAGTTTTATTCTTTACCTGTCGATTATTGTGCTTTGTCGAAGCAAATCCTAGAATATGCTATAACTTAATTTTTAGAGATATATTTTCCTGTCAATTTTAGACATTTTACCCTAAAATGT
The DNA here is from genome assembly GCA_037179385.1 of Holothuria scabra. Lineage (NCBI taxonomy): Eukaryota > Metazoa > Echinodermata > Holothuroidea > Aspidochirotida > Holothuriidae > Holothuria > Holothuria scabra. The sequence goes on from CM074197.1 coordinate 29,655,438, forward strand.
CTTCAAAGATCTTTTCACAAACCAAACAAATTAAGAAACCGTTTTTTTTTCAACTTTTGGACCCACCAAAAACTGGCCAAGTGCTTAAAGACATTATGATATATATTCAGTAGTACCAATTAGGCACAATCACTCCATTCTCTGTAGTAAGAAACAAAGATGTTAATGTTTGGAGAAAGATGATATTGAAAAATGATGTAAACATGGTACGATCTCTCCGATGGTCTTTCCGATGCCTTAAGAAAATGTCGACATTAAATAAAAACCTTGTCTTTGTTAGCCTTATTTACCCAAAGAAATATTTTTCTCACTTAAAAACCAACGCGTTAGTTGGCTGAACCAGTTGTTTATGCAATGCCACACCTCTGTATCCCACCCCATAATCTAATATCCACCAGTCTAAACATCCTTACAATGCTGCGTCCCAAAATAGCAAACCCTTCTACAGCACACAGTGGACAAACAGTTCGCAAAATACAAACAAACAAATGAGTTAGGTGTTTAGATAAGGTTTTTCAGTTTAGTTTCAGTCTAACCAATTACTTTGATTCGGGTTTTCCAGTTGTAGCGTACTGGCTTATTTTACCAACGAAATTACTTCAGCTGAGAGCCAAGCACAACGACAGTTCGTAGGTTCCACGCAAACTACTGAGAACCATTACAGCACTTTGACGTTTAATAAACCGAGTGCTACCGTACCGTTAAGGGATCTTTTTCCCCTCTGATTATGATTAACTATAGTTCAAATGAAATTCAAACTGTAGCCTTTGAGCTTGTACAGTTTACGTTAAGCCCCGTCCACACTTTGCGACACGACTTAATGCAACAAGACTGTATTGTCTTAGTGAGCAACTGACCACCAACTAGTTGTCAGAGTAAAGTGTTCGCATTATGCAATAAGTCTCAGTTCCATGAAGCGGTTCGGGCAAAAATCTAGGTCTCATTATTTGTTACGTTGAAGAGACAAGAATGTGTTCTGCCCATTCGATTTACTGAATCTTCGCAAGCTTCATTCCTGAAGTCCGTCATTGTAGTCAGTTGCACGTTTCAGTTTCATGCAACCGAACATGTTCGGTCGCATGAAACTAGGTTGCGCGTCTGCTTACAACTAATAGCAAAGCATTCCATACCTTACAACGCGTCTGTACAAGCCCGTTGCAATGAGTTGCGTCGCATCGAGTCGCATGGTGTGGACGGGTCTTTACTTTCAAAATAGCAGGATTTGCAAATCGTAAGTGTTGCAACAGGGAGTTTTAACGGATGGTGAAACATCAAGCAAATCTGCTAGGCAATCTAGACTTCACAATAAATAAATCCACCTCAGCTACCGAAACTTTATTGTAAGATTGTTTCGTTCTTATTGTTAAGCTCCTGTTGCCTTCTTTCTCCATTACGATCCACCCCTTTTCAAACACGGTAAAACCTTGACAAAACCATTGCGCAGCTGACTAGACAGAAACGTGTGCATTGTGTTTTTATCAAAAGGAATGTTCTCCCATTCCTTAATTGTTGCAATTAGATTTTTCCAATGTCTTCACTGAGACAGAAATATTTATTTTTTAAAACCCCACGGAAGTCCAAATTTCGATGTTGATATTTTGAACGGTTCTCAAGTGTTCCTGGAATAATGGAGCTTTCACCTTATCTTTAAAAGTAACGAAAAGATGCAGTGTGTGTTAAATGTGCACCCGCAACTCAAACATGTCGTCTGCTGGAGAAACTGTTCAAAACTATATATTTTTTTATTGTCGGCACATTTTCGAAAGTTTCCGAAATATCTTTGAAAAGGAAGATTTTTAAAAATTTACTTAAAAAACATGATATTAAGTGTTCCAAATAAAAGACGAAAAAGAAAATTTATAAATTTTCGCATGATCGCTTGCAAAGAAAATAAACGAAATTCAGACAAGGGGTGTATCGTCTAATTGATATTTAGACAACGCATTTCTAATCCTACAGTATGTATCCCTACAGTATCCACACTGTTTGTCCCTCTTTTTCCCGTAGTTTCTATGTATACTTCAAGTATGTCTTACTCTTTAAAACTGAACTTCTTAACGTGTCCACTTGCCCATAGGAACTTTACAGAAGAACCATCGAAACAGGCCCTGAAACAACCGACTTAGGTTCTTTACCATTTTCACAGTAAGCAGAACGATATCGTTAACACCAACACCAACAAGATCTTAGATGACTGATTTTTGTGAAGATAACATCACGAAACGGTCAACTACATGTGTGCAAGATGTTAACGTTGTGCATGCAGTTGACGTCATTCTTCAGCCTCTAAAATAACGACATATGATGTAAATGTACATATCTTTCATCGATCACACAGTTTCGACTGTTTGTGATTGCTTTTGATTTCGAATGTTCCTCTACTACGTGTTCGTGGCTCGGTAAACATTCTCATTGCACTGACATATTTGTCAAAGCGAACAATTACGAAAGGTGGGATTTCTTGTCTCACTCGTGCTTGAGTGGTCCTATGTTTTGGCACATGCGCACAACATCCACGTTGGCCTAGTTAACAGCTACATATGCTTAAAAGTATATTTCTAAATTTCTAATCATTCTAATCATCTCATTGACAAAATTCTTAAAACTGAATGTTTTATTGTTGACTTAATACTTATAAAAATCGTGAAATAAAATTATAAACTTGTCAATTAAGAGACGCACCTCCGGGAAAGGTCGGTCAATGTTGGTTTAAAACGTGATTTGTTTTTGTACATTAACGCACCACTCCGTCAAAATGGAACATATGTTTCATGGCGTTTGTCGCACGTTAATGTAAAGTTTAGCGCACCCATGCCGCACAGGTTGCTTTAATACACCATTGGAGAACTTTGGCACACTTTCTTTACTACCGTACTTAACGCACATTTGACTTACCCATAACCGCGGGGAAGAGACTGCGTCTTAAAATTGATAAATGCCTTGATCCACGTTTTAATACTGATCCCGAAATGTGTTCCTTAGCTGGACTGTGGTGGATTGATGTTAAAAGTTTTCCTTGTAACGGTTGTCTAATATGTCATTGCCTTAGTAGAGGTCATTTGTTCAAATCAAACTGGGATAACTTAATTAACCAACTGAAATTTGTTTGATGTAGCTTATCGAAGTAACAAAAAATTTAATAATAAACCATCCCTCTTTACTCGTCATTTGGATTCGGTTGGTGAACGGTGGTAGCAACAGCAGGATTTGGAACAATTTGAACATATTCTGACTAGATGATTTCGATATCTATACAAAGTAAATGCTTGGATTCATCACAACTCAGTCTAGCCAAGTGAAAATTGATAAGATATTGTCTCATTTTAGTACAGAGACAGCATCAATGAGTGGGTGCATGACGCAGTACTCCACCTTCCCTCCAGGTACACCGAATATCTTTTGCGAGCCTAGAGACGTTAAACATAAACTTACAAAGAGAAAAAGTTCGTATATTGCATTTCTATACATAACTTTTGAATACTTACCCTGTGCAGAATTCACCAAAGAAACCATTGCCAAAGTACCAAGCAACACGGTTACCGACATCGAGACCGCCATAGTAACAATTTATACCAGGACCTGGTATAGATTTCACAAGTTTGACGACACCCGTGATAATTGTACGCAACAAAAGTAAACTTGAACAACAAAAAGGAAAAGTTAGAGTAAACTCCACTCAAGGAAGTAAAACAGTCAGGTCAGCAGTAACAACAAAGGGAGAAGATGTTAACGTTAAAGTTTAGAAAGTAAATTTGTAGGTAAACGGATCAGTGTTGTTTCAATTGTCTTTACTGAAGTCAAAAGAAAACCAAAATGACAGTCGAAGTTGATGTATATGCTATTTTATCATTTCTTTGACAATTATCAAATTGGTATTATGTTTTATTCATGTTTATCCTGCCACGTCAATTCAGCTAGATTCCAACAACAATTATCTTGTTGCTAGGTTACCCGCGGTTCCATCCTTGAAATTTTTGCATGTGGAGTCGGTATTTTCTTTTAGGGCTATGTAACTTTGCTCAAGTTTGAACATGGGCTGTCTTTTTCTGATATTTGAAGCCCTATTTTGGGTCTTTAAAAACATTTTTCGAACCAAAACAAACAAACGCGAATGTGGAAGATGTGTTCATGTCAGTTACAATTTCACAATGAATGGACATCCAAATCCAATGTTTAGAGTAAGGTGGTTTGTCTTGACAAGGCAATATGAATGGGGAAACACATAGCCTTTGGATAGCCTTTGGATCGATAATTGTCGATAATTAATTTAATTAAATTAAATTCATGAACAGAGCAGGTAACGTGTACGTCTTAGCCGTAGATGGTCGACATCGACAAAAAGTCGCATTAAAGGGGAAGTTTAAGCAAAAATTTAATTTTCATATGTGAAAGAGGAACAAAATCTACACAGTGTGGTGAAAGTTCCATTCAAATCGGACATGTATTATTTGAGATATCAGTAAATGAAGTCAGTATATTTGTGTTCAAAAGTGAGTTTGAGGGCAGCATAGCTTATATCACTTCCTCACATTGACAAGGAATGTTTTGTTTCCCTTTGTTATATCAGACCGTTGTGTTAACCTTGAAGTTAATAGGAGTATGACCTCCCCGTGGGGGATAAAAAGTTTGTAAAGTTCTCATGCCACTTATGCAATTGCATTTTAATAATATGGGATTGTTGAGGAGAAAATCCAGTGTAAAGTTTAAAGAAAAACAAAAGACTGCCCATTATAATGTGGGGATGTGATGTCATATGTGCTTGCTTGAAGTTCATTTTTTGTTGAAAATGTGAAAACTTTACGTGTTCATATCTTGAGAACCACACATCGGATTTCAATGCAAATTTAACCAAAATGCTTAGAATAAGTATCTCTCTAACATATCAGATCCAGTTGTGACCTTAAACCCTTCTTTTAAGATGGCCACCGTGAAGCTATAATTCGTCTGATTTGACGACGACTCTGTTTCATTTTGAACAAAATCAAACATGAATGGGAAACAATATCATATTCAGAGTATACTCTGTCCATGTATAGGGAGTCCGTGATTTGGTTTCATTGCTTCTAAAGCAAGCCACCACTTTTATCCACTTTCCAAAGGCACCGGTTTATTTTCATAGTTCATATCTTTGTTTTGTGTTATGTCAGAACGAATGAAAAAAAATGCACTATATTCGCTATGAACAAATAAACACGTTATCATTTCATTTTCTGAACGAAGATTTCTACTCGGGAGAGAAGGTTTCCTTTGGCTTGCATGGGAAAAATTACAGCCCATACAATGCACATAAAATGTCATGAATGAACGGCAGTCGAAAATAAAACGCAATGCACCCGTCAGCCCCTCTCTTCACCTTTATATTAATGTCGTTAAAAATTAGTGTTTAGATCATAAACTGTTTAAAACACCCTAAAAATCTTTACCCCTTCAACTTTTCGGACTGTCCCAATGTTCCCTACCAAATCATCCTGCTGTTCCTAGTCCGACAATAGAGTATCAAAAAGTTTGATAAGAACGTGCTATCACCAGGGCACTATGGCTGACCAAGAAACGGGTACAACCTCCCTTTTGAGATGCTTTTGATCATTTAAATTAAATACTCGTAGATGTAATCTGGTGCATCATTCCACGGTCCAAATGTGCACCTCTTTTAGGTGTGTACTTGCAATACGTATTGGTGTCTTCTGCCACGTTCCGTCGAGATCGTGAAGTGGAGAAGTGTTGTGTTTGCACCAGTTCTCCACTTGTGAGAAACGTTCCATTGGCAAAAACAGATGGATACACACTATTGAACAGTTGCAATCATATGTAGCCTGCACGTTCGACGTACGCGTAAAATGGGACTGTTCAACAAACGGGCAAATCGACCATCAAAATTGCGGCAAAGCATGCAGTGTCTGTCCGATCTTCCAAAAAAAATCAGTAACCGAATTATGATTTTCTTGATCGCATTTACAACTTCCACCAACTGGGTATCAATTTTGCAGGTTGGGGGGGGGGGGGTCAAATACGAAGGTATCTTGATTGTTTATCGTCCTTCGCTAAGTCCGCCGTTTGAACTCGAGCTGCTCCAAAAAATAAATGATGGACAGTAATCTAATACCACTTGTGTTCAAAATAATCTATATACTCCGTTTAAAAACCTCGGAGCTAACAAAGAATCTGCCAAGACATTGCTACTTAATATTGGGAGATCCGAATTTGTGTACAACTTTGGCACCATTGTTCCTAATCTATGAAGTTAGGTTAGGTTAGATGGAATTTGACGGCCAGGTTTCCAAACGATTGGTTAAGGTCCAACCGGCAGCAGTCCTTTTCAGTTGTGATTCACTGGCTTGTTTTCCTTACTCCACTGCTTTTTCTGAGCACCAAGCACAATGGCAGTAGGTTCCGTTTTTATAGCCTTCGGTATGGCCGGACCATGAGAGGGCCCCCAACCTAAAGGACAATTCTAAAATAGCGACCGTGATTGTTAAACGACTCACGAGGAGGATGAAGATTGCTAACTCGGTTCGTCCAGATACTGAGAGAGCAAATTCTCTGAATTGTTTGGATCAAGACCAGGGCATACAAAAAGGATAACTACTGATGAAGCTCAGCATGATCTCTACTAACCTGAAGGAAGAAACATGTCTAGCTTAAAGTAGAATTACATTTGCTATCAAAGAAAACAGCACGATATTTCTTTCAAGTACTTATCAAGGTCTTATGCTAACGGACAGACATATTGCTAATATGAAGCAAAACCGGGATCAGTCGCTGGTAGAAAATGGGGATGAAGAGGGCCACTTTAAGTCAAATCTAAAAATTTCCAGAAAAGGATCGCGGTCATTATATGTGATCAGGAGTTGAAAAGTGACATCAGTATGTGTATTGTCTCGATATTAAGAACCACCTGCTTGTAAACGTAAACTCAGTTTGCGCTGTACTACACGTCACACAGTTCAGAATGAACAAAATGAAGTATATCTGGGAGGTTCTGGAAGCCCAACTTTATGTCGCTGTTGCGCAATGCGAAATACGACACACGAATAAATGTGCGTGCAACACGGACTTCCTATACATGGACAGAGCATACTGCACGGTAGATTGTCCCTACCGTGCGTGTGAAAAAAAGCGCACCGAGATGGCTGTCTGCTACGATTTTGTGTTAAAGTTTGGACTTGTTCTAGGCAATTCCTAGATTTTGCAAGAAAGCCGAAATACTTTTGAAATATAGTACTTAAGGTCAAAATCACTTCACATATTACCGGGATGTGACACAGTCAGTGGCCAAAATCTACGGACAGGACGTACAAGTTACATGCTCTGATCATGCAATGGGCCGCGGGTTTTATTCAAAGCACATACACGGAAACTAAGTTTCATATTACCAAGGCGTGGATTGAGTGAACTAAATTTAAGTTGTTCAGCGCGTTTACGTGAACTCGTCAACTGCTTAGGTACGTCATTTTTTAAAGCCCGTTTTGATTTCCCACTGCAAGGCTCGGCATAGACTGGTCGTATTATAATGCTGAATTTACAGCCTTGTGTAAACTTTCTGTATCCCTTCAACAATGTTAATGCATGTCTACAACAGGAAAGCAGTTTTTTAAAGTGGTTGGTATATTTTTCTCCGCGAAATAATAACAACACTATCTGACTATGTTAACATCTCGGCCTATTGAGGTTGGAAGAAAATATGTCCAAAATAATGCACATTCACCAATGAAACATCAATCTCATAATGACTTTAATTAAAGAGTCACCACATTCGTACAAAACAGATCACGAGCCTAGCATGGATTTTTGCCACTTCATCCATTTCCAGATATTCTGTGACGTCACACAAGAGCACCTTCGTTGCAGTTTGGGACAAAACCGCGATGGACAAGCTCTCGATTTGGTATGTGGACGAGGTAGACGATTTGATGCATGCGCAGGGGCTGAAAATAGAGGTTATTTCGTAGCCGTCGACTAGGTGACCGTACAAATCCAAAGCTCCCTAGGCTAGCTATTAGATCAAGACATTCAGAAGATTATGCTCAGTTTTATGTGTCACGGATAATTGTTCATGGTTTAATATCAACGTCTGTGCCTTGTTTGGAACACATTTTCACTGAGCAGAGTATAAGGAAGTTAATGTAGTCCTACTTCGATATTGATTGGAATCGTTTTTAGTGGTAAGTTTTGTGTGCTTTTCTGGAGTTATTGTTTTACTCGAAAAAAACCGTCGAATATGAGCTGATGAGCTTAGACTATGTGGCTTCTTCCCTTAGGTGTACAATTTAGTTAAGTTATCGGCAGTTTGAACTAGTACAGCGGACTACACCAGGGTCTGCCAGTGCAATAATCTTCTGATTCGATCAATACAGTAACTGTGAGAATATGTTCAGAGTAACGTTTCGGATTTCTTTAGTTGTAAGTTAGTTAATTTGCATATTTTATTTGTCGTGGCAGCGGTGTATGTAAATGTTATTCTGTAATTTATGTTGAATAGTAAGTACTACCGTTATCATTGTGTTTGGAATGATATAAGAGTTAGAAGAACAGGTTTGTTTGTTTGTTTGTTTATTTCATTCTCTGTGACAACTCCAAGGAGGTTAAAGAGACTTATATACATACAATATATATCATACATAGGCATAAATCTTAAAGAGTTTTCAAACATAAAGGATTAAGGTCAGAAGAAAGGGAATATAGAGAAAAGAAAAGAGACGAAGAAAGGAAAAAACAAAAAACAAAAAAAAAACCAAACAAACAAAAAACAACAACACTAGAATGGCAACAACCTGCACATTTTACGCAAGAAACCGCATGTTTGAAATTTCAAAATTGACGTAAGATTGTAGAACTAAAATAGCTTAAATTTAACAAAATTTTCTCATTACCCGAATTAAACAATTGTTCCATTTTAAGGGTGTTATGATTTCTAAAGTAATACGGCTTTAAGAACTTGGACCTTTCGCTGGAAAATGAGGGACATTCAAACAAGTAGTGATATTCATCTCCTAATTTACTTTGATTACATAACTCGCAAATTCGCTCACAAAAATCTATATCTCGGTATCTGCCACACACAGTGGGGATGCTACTATTGCTACAGAGTAACCTAGAAAGATCTAACCTATTTTTCAAAGGAAGGGCAGTCAGATATTTTTCCAATTTCAGGTCTCTTTTAAAAATCCTATAAACTTTGCATTGGGAATTGCTATTGACTTCAAAGATCCATTCTTGAACATAAATATCATTTAACCTTTGACCAACAGTTTTGTCAAGCCAGTTAATATCAATTGAATTACAATTATTATTCCAGATAAAGGGCATACCCACTTTTTCAAAAATACTTTTAATACGACAGATCCAAGGCTATTTGTAAACATTTTTGTCATGCAAAATTCTTAGGAATCTATACATCATACCTGTTAGCTTATTATCCTTACTGTTAATCAATCTGCTCCAGTACGCTACAAGTCTTCCTTCAATAACTCGAGGAATGTTATACCTCCCAAGCTCCCCATGAGCCATACAATTTGGTTAGATTTCTTAACTTTCAGAAGTTGCTTACAAAAGTGAAGACGAAAAGCTTCAACTTGTCGAAGATCCTCAAAACCCCAGACCTCACTGCCATAGAGTAAAACTGGACTAACAAGTTGATCGAAAAGTTGTAACAATAGGTCAATTGGGAGCTTATGGTTATAAGACTTAGTGAGCAAACTGAAAAGAGCTTTCTTTGCTTGACTCACTTGTTTACATTTTGCTTTAGTAAACTTATTATTAAAATTAAAAGTGATACCAAGGTATACATAATCATCAACTACGTCAATAGTATCATCGCCAAAATAAAATGTGGGTATACGTCTGACTTTACCTCTAGAAAAAACAATGATTTTAGTTTTACCTGTATTGACAGTCATGTGCCAAGTGTCGCAGTATTCCATTTAAAGCCTGTTGTAAATCTGTCGCGTTTTCAGCTGAAACAACTGTCTCATCAGCATACAACAAAGTTACTAGTTTGAGGTATACTTCAACATCATCATTGCTTAGATAATCCCTCATATCAGTAGACAAATTACTCAGGCCGTCATAATATTTACTAATAAATTTATCAAAGTCATTTAAATATATCGCAAAGAGAACTGGTGACAAGTTTTCACCTTGTCTGACACCAACATTACAATAAAAAAAGGATGATTTCTCCCCCATACAAACAACATATGATTTAGCATTTTTGTACATAGTGTAGATGACGTTTAATACATTACCGTTTATATTACTCGCTACCAGTTCTGTCTATCAGATCGAAAGCCTTTTGATAGTCAATAAAAGCACAATATATGCGTTTGCGCTTACTTAAATAATAGTCAATTATGGAATAAAGCATAAAAATGTGATCAATTGTCGAATGATTCCTTCTAAAGCCAGCTTGTTCGTCTCCCAGCAACCCAGAACCATCCAAAAAATCTTTAATGCGATTGTTTAGAATTGAGGTGAATAATTTACCAAGTGAGCTTAGAAGTGTGATACCTCTATAATTCTCGGCATCATCGGGAGACCCCTTACCTTTATAAATTGGGTGGATTAAACACTTATGTCCAGTCCGTGGGCACAATACCCGTGGATAAAACCATATGAAACATTTTAGTGATTACACCAATAAGGGGAGAGGGGCTATATTTTAAAATTTTATTTACTATTAAGTCCACTCCTGGTGCCTTGTTGTTTTTAAGTCTTCTGATTTCCACCGTAACCTCACTCTCAGTTATAGGATCATTCAGGGGATAACTTATTGCAGATAAAGAAAACTTTGGCATAGAAGGGACATCAATAGCACCGCTAACGCTACTGAGATTCTTAAAATGAATTTGGAAATCTTGTGTGGAAATTTTATGCGATGGTTTCCTAACGGTATGGCTTTTATTAATGATATCCCAATACTCTCTAGGATTAGATGATTTTAAATTACGAATACGTTTCTGCAGATTACCGTAGTAAGTCCGCTTTGCCTTCCTCATAATTCTTTTATACTGTTTTGCTGCAATGCGAAAATTTGTACGTGTGAGTTCATTACTTTGTCTTTTATACTCCTTCTTTAGTTTAACATAGTTCGATTTCGACAATCTGCAATCGGTATTTAATCAAGCCTTTACTTTTCTGACTACATTCACCTTCCTAGTTTCAACCATACCTGACTCTGAGGCAGCATTACTGTAAAGATCTCTTGGTCTATAGGCAATATCATTAATGATCTCTTGAGTTACACATACATTGTGACACACGTGATTATTGATTAAACTTGAAATGCTTTCAATACTTTCAAAATTAAACTAGCCCATAAAATCATACCTTTGTTCTTTCTTCCAATTAATTTTCGTAACAGTCGCTCGTTTTGCGGGTAACTTAGTATTATTACCAAGGTCGCTAGACACTTCACGGCAATCACCGACTTTTATTTCAAAACAAATTGAACAATGTTTGTCGGACATAAATTGATCAAATAAATCCACCTGAAAATCTAATACTTGAGGTAAAAGTTCAATCGAGGTAATTGCATAGTCAATCGCACTCTTCCCCGCACACGTAAACTTCCCGATGCCTTTATTCCTACCTATTCTCCCGTTAACTATGTGGAGATCTAAACTTTTACACATTTCTATAAGCTTACGACCATTGTTGTTGGTAACGCTGTCTTCGTTAATCCTCCGAGTACAGATACCAAGGGATTCTAAGTCATCTTTTGAGTTGGTTACATCATCGATGTCAGACCCGGGACCGGCTTGGAAGAACGGAAGATCGTCTGCATAGACAAAGTCATTCAATAAGCCTGTGCGGGCATTAAAATCCCTTACAAGACAGATTGGAGCATTGTACTTAGCTTTCAGGAAAAGACAGTCACTTGCGATGTCATCAAAAAGTGTATCCTCGTGATATTTTGATCCCTCGTGAGGAATGACAGCTGCTCCGAGGATCGATTGATGGAAGCGACTTTGCTCAAACTCAATCAATACCCACATAACTGTGTCAGAACAAGTATAAGGGATCACCTGGTAAATCCCTGACAACGATGTTGCAAACAAGATGGCGATGCCATGAACTCCACCGTAGCGATATTTGTTACAATTATAAATAGCATGAATAATGCTATATCCTTCAAATGAGGCTGGGTCGACGAAATCGGCTTTTGTTGCCATTAAGCAAATAATGTCAAAATTCTGCACGTAAATTGGCAAAACGCCTTGTTCAATTTTTTTCTCAGGCCACAATCATTAAGCCCAAGAATTCGAACCGTTTTATGAGGTCCAACGGTACAGTAATTATGTTCTTGTAAGCCATTAACGCCTTCACTAATGTGTGGCCCACGCAGATGATCAGTAGTCTTAGAAAGTAATGTAGTACTGGCAGATTGTGCCAATTCGTCCTATAGGTACCTATAAATATTAAATTCTTTGATCCTGTCTTCACTCCAGCCTAGCTTGTGTATGTCACTAATTGAGTCTATAGTTACCTTCGTGTCCTTTCCATTGATGTTCATCACACAGAAAATTTTCCCATCTATGGTCCAAACTTTGGATACGTTTTCATCATCCCTTAACGACTTGGTTATCTTGTTTCTCAGTGATGTGAGGTCATCGTTAATGTCAATGTTACGAAGGTCCTGCTTACTTTTCAGATTCTTCTTTGCTTTCATGATATTCTCCTTTGTTTTCCTTTGAACAAAACTAGCTATCACCGGGCGTGGCCCCCTTCCACTGTCTCTCAGTCTATGACAAGTACTTATGTCGGCTGTAATACATATCAACACCAATTTTACCAGCTAGATCCACAACCTTTTCCTCCAAAATTTCGTCGGTGCTCTCTGCCAAACCGAAAATTCTAATATTTTCTTTACGAGAATACTGTTCTAGTTTTTCTGTCTGTGAATTTCCATCTAATATTTCATCCTTCACTTTCACAATGTCGCTTTTCAAAGACTTGACTTCACAAAGTCCTTGCCTTAAACTTGCGACCACAATCTCCGTGGTTGATGCGATGCCAAAGCCACTACTTTTATTATAACTGGTTGTAGTTCTTTCAACAGAGTGCACACCAACGTAGATTATTGCTGACTTGACATTAAAGGTGCAATCTTTTCTTTTATAGGCTCAGCCTCTGTGTGCGGTGGGGTCTGCAGGCCTAAACTTTCATTATGCTCGGCAAAGGCACTTTCCACCGCTTCTTCAATGGATCTACGCAGTTTTTGCTGACTATTTTCAAAACATCCCTCCAAATCCATTAAACTATGGAACGGGTTACTCATTCTTTCGCCCAGTTTGTGTTTCTTATCCGTTGGCTTCACTGGGGTTGACGAGATTTCAATTCTTTTCAGTGACATATTTGGGCAGTACTGCTTACTTGCTTACTTCAGTCAATTCAACGTAACGACAAGGTATTCTATTGCCGGACTTCAACCGAAACACACTGACCGTGTAATTTGAAGCACGCTCCACACGCAACCCATCGTGTCTATACCACTCACTTGCCCCCCCCCCCCCTACATCATGATTCCTGTCACGCCCTGACTGCCCAGGGAAGTCCAAAGGATAACATTCAGAGCCCTGCAATGCCGTCTTTGAGCCCTCTTTCCATAATCATTTGTGGAAAGTAAATACCACAGCCCGTGCAGGGTCTTCTGTGGCTATGATGAAAGATACAATTTGCTAAGGGGATCCCCACCTCCCACCTTTAGTAAGATGTCTCTGAAGAGGGGCCTTGAACTGTATTTAAACAACATGTGAAACCTGTATTAGAACAATACGCTCATAATTTCGATTTAATTCGTGTTCGGTGTTTGATTCAAATCCCGGCCCTTTGGCGTCTTACTCACTAACATTTGTAGGAAGACCCACATGTGGGCCTTCAAGAGCGGATCCAGTATTTCTTCTAGGTTCGGGATCCAAATTAAGAAGTGTGACCGACATCTTGGGGAAAGAGTATGGGACTAGGAGTGCCCTTCCTCTCCTCTCTTAATTCAAACTTTTTGCAATTTCAAATGTCCTTGAATGCAACTTAGTGCACTTGGATGAAAGAGGGGAGTTTCTGCAGTGAAAATGGGTTGACATTGAGCACATTTTAACGAAGATATAATTGTTGGTTTCAACTCAGTTGTGCGTGTGTGGGTGGGGGGGGGGGGCGGGGTAAACGACACTCAGTGGGCCCCGTAATTTTAAGTGCTAATTATAGCCGAAACCGACCTGTTAACTGGTTCACCGGAGGGAACTTGAGTCCAGAGTGCAACCAACTTCTTCAGCCCACTTGCCAACTTTCATTGCCAAAATTTATCAAATGGGAGGAAAACCTTAGTACAGGGGGGGGGGGGGATCACGTACATCGAACGGGATTGGAACCCATGCTCACGTGAATTACATTGGTAAACAGCTTCATTAGACCCACCCTGGCTCTCGATGATCAGAGACAATGCAGGTCTTGTTTTTCAAGCCTCCAAGGTGGAATGTTGCCCACATATAGACAAACTTGACGTGATGGGCCTGTAACCAGCGAGAACGAAATAATGACGATACAACTAATAATTGAGCTTTGGAAACTATTCGGTCTTACGAATAAAAGCATTAAGGCCCTATAGTCTGGGAACAAGCCACAATACTGAAGACACATGGTTAAGTTCATTTAATCATTTATTTAATATCTAAAAACAATTCGTTAACTTCCTAAACGTGTGTGATGCGTCAAAGTGTTTCCAAAGTGGTTGCAAGAAATTCTTTCTGAAGGGTCCGGATTCATCAACACCAATGGGCTTGCTACATTTTGGGAATCAATCAAAATCGGTGACCTTTTGACCTCTGGTGATCCTCATTTAGCACATAATTTGTATTTTTACTTTTTGTATGAATAAGTTGATCAAGACAAACATTATGGATGGGTCATTCATGAAAAAGTAACAATTATATCCAGAGTTATTTAGATTTCCCCTATCCTCAAAATATAGTTACTCAGCTATCGTGCATTATCAACCTCTAAACGTTAAGAAACCGTAGTTTAACCTGTTCATTATTGTAAATTGTAGGCAGCTACATGTCTTACAGTTCGGGTTACATGAGATATAGCAAGTTCTAACCTTTTTCTTTCTTTTGGTAGCGCAAAGTGCCCTAAGACTTGCTGTCGCTTAAACTCCATTATTACAACAATATTTTGAATTTTTTTTTTTTTTTTTTTTTTTTTGATTCGCCAGTTTTCACAATTGTATTCTAAGTGGTAATATTTCAATCACAGTAGATTTGCAGTGTTTTGTACAAATGATCTAAAATGACTACCATCTGCACGAGACCCCACCAACTGTCCTCTTAGGCTAATTTCTTTTGTGTAAAAGAATATATTACATTTTTCATCCCTAGATTCATTTCCAGAAATTATAAGCGGACTGTTAACAAGAACGCATACAACACATAAATGCATGTTGTTGAACAGAGTCGGTACTTTCATAAGAATTGACTGACGCAGAAGTTGGTGTAAAGGATTCTGTATTTCAGGAAATCTTTCTTAAAAATAATTTTGTAAACCGGGAACTGCCAATCCAAGGGTGTTCGTGCTTAATCACAGAACACCGCATGGATCTGATTTAATAATAATAAGTCCGTGACATACTTGCTCTCGGTGACATGGTCCAGTTTGTAAAAGTAAACACGACTTACTTTGACGCCTTTACAGTTTCTGAATGAATGATTCATTTTTTGACAAGAAGTGTATATTCAAAGAAAGCTCAATATTAAATCTGAAAAATGTGTCATGTGCGCATTAGAAGTTTTTCAACCTCGATCTGTTTGCAACTTTTCATAGGAGGAGCCGAATTGTTCTTGGATTGTTTTGAAAACTTCTTGCAAAGAAAGGTGGTTCAGTGGATTTAGAGGTAGTATTTAGGGTACAAATGGACCTAATTTGAGTGAACGACCAGTTCCATATGCTCCATTATTTCAGAATATAAATTGACTTCGACATAAACATTTTAAGACACATTTAAGGATCCCTGTACATGGTTCTTTAAATTTGGAAACTCTTTATATTTTAAATTTGTCTGTGATTGTACTAAAGTAAACTTAAGCCTAATTGCTCAATCATATAAGAATTTCTGTGTTTCTTACAAAGTATTCTAGAATTTAAACATTTTATGGCCTCAAATGACATTGTATCCCTACAAAAAACCACAAACTGCCCTCTTCTTTGTAGTAGAATAGCTTTCAATTTAACGTGAAGTTACAGGAATTAAGAGCTACACTGTTAAAAATTTCTGTAAATTTACAGACTTTTTTTTAACTTAAACTTTTTGTATTTTACTTTTAATAGAGATTTTCTGAATCTTTACAGACACTTTGTATTGCTACAATAAAAAAAGGTTGTTTAACATGTATTTTCTGTTTATTTGAAAAACCATTTCTGTCTGCTTTTTTAACCAAATTTTACTGCTTTGTAAAACTTTTTCTGTAAATTTACAGAAATTTTAACAGTATTTTGTGTTTTTCTGATTTTACATAAATATACTGTCATTTAACAAACATTCATTTTGTTTTTAAGCTGAAAAAGAAACAAAAATAAGCCCAAACAAACAAACAAATAAGAAATAGCCAGAAAGTTTTCAATATATAACATGCATCGTTCTGCGAAGTTTCAGTTAAAAAAGAAAACATTTTTGGCAAATTTATGGCCCTATTTGAAAATTAACTTACATTTATTATTAAAGCATACTTAGTTATTACGTTCTTAGTTATAAATATCATACAACTGGTGTTTTGTCACACATTTTTAAGTAAAAAGAAATTGTAAGGCCCTAATTTCAGAGCACTGACAATTGGTATACTGATGTCAATTCATCGCCACAGGCGCTCATGCACTTGATCGAATTAAAAACGTTTCACAAATTTACTTGAAAGAGTCTGTAAATTTACCACTTTATGACGTATATCTCGTTTTGCATAAATGGGTGGAGCTTATTTTGTAGGCATTTTCCTAACAAAAGGATTGCTGTTGCTTTGAATAATATCTTTTTTGGCGTTTTTTAATCAGGAAGTGATAAACTTATTGTTTACCTTGTCTGGAAATGTTTGCAACCAATGTATTTGCATTCTTTGTCATATTTATTTTAAAAACAATTATTTTATTGTACAAAAAATGTGACTTTCCAATTACAAAGTTCCTAGAGATAGCAGTCTACTTGACAACAATATGACAACAAAGCATTCTCATTGTGTTTTGATTGAAAACATCTTCGTAACGACACATTACGTTGATAAGCAAATACCTGATCTACGTAATGGTGAAGTGTATGTTACGTAATAACATATGAAAGGAAAAAAGCGATATAATAAATATTAAAACGTCGGGAATGAAAACAGTAGGCTGTAAATTCACATAAAATTAAGGTAAAAAAAAAAAACAGAACATATCTGTAATTCGATTTTACAGTAGACATTTGTAAACTAATTTACATGCAAAAACTGTAAAGAAAAAACAAACACTTAATGTTTTTTCATGATTACAGTCTGGCTGTAAAAAAAACATTATTTGGTTGGAAAAAAATTTGCCATAAAAATTATGTAAATTTACAGAGAAATTTTTAACAGTGTAGATATTAGCAATATCCATATTAACACGATAATGCATATGGTTGATTGGAGGTTCGTACTTTCACAACGATCGACTGAAGCAGCGGGGGGTATCAAATTCAACGTGATTCTATTTTGTATCACGAAGGACTCTCAAAACATCAGGACTAATTTAACGAGAATAGGTTTACTATTTACTCGAACACTATCCTTGTGACGTTTTTTAAGTCCCACTAACGCAACTTGTAGTTTCCTTAACCAGAATTTGTGTAAGTTTATTTAACAAGGATTTGCCTTTAAAAATTAGCCAGCTTGGATGAATGAGGCACCGGTGTTGGTTAAATCTAATCCTGATGTTTTAAGAGTGTGTAATATACTGAGTGAATAACTTTAGGTATGTTCATACTGTAAGCAGTTTTTTTTTCTTCTTCTTTTTTGCTGAAATTAGAGTTCTATCTATCCTGTTCGGACCTTATGTCCACGCTTTCATCTATTTTGTAACCGTCCTCCATGCACCCAGAAGTCTTTTCAGACAATAACATGTAAAGCTCGACCAAGGCGCCAATAGATTCAAAGTGTTCGTGATAAATCACGGGAAGTAGCATGAATCTGGTTAAACATTCAAAAGGGCGTGATATACTCGCACTCCTTAAGATGGTCAAGTTGGGAATGAAGGTATTTGTCCATTGACGCCATTGTCAGTGTATTTTTTAAATAAATGATTAACTTCGTTGACAAGAAGTGAATAAACAAAGAAAGCTCAATATTAAGTTCGAAGGTAGGATATGTTACATCGGGACTGTTTAAAGTCATTCAAGCTGGATTTGTTTATTTCAACTTTCAACAATTTGGAGTTTTCTTCTTCTTCTTCTTCTTTTTCTTTTTCATTCTGTTTTGGTAATCTATTTACACTAAAAGTTTGGTTCAGTCGAGCAATAACGAAAATGGAGAGTACAGAGGTGCTTAAATATGAGTAAACAACTTTTACACTCCTTATTTTAAAAATGATATCAAACCATGCTTGGATGTTGATATCAACATTTAAGGGAACAGTTAAATCGTCAGGAAATGATTAATCGGACATGGCTAACAAACGTTCTCTACATGGGACTTAAATTCAATTTTTAAAATTGATATGGGACTTCTTTACATTTTACCTGTCCAATATTGTGATCTGTTGTGGTAAGTCGTATTTAATATGCTTTAACTAACATGAGATATTGCTTCTCGCCCAGTTAGGATATTTAACCTTCAAATATCTTCAAAAGTTTACAAACGAAACAACTTTAAAAGCTGTTTTTTTTTTTTCCTTAAACTTTTGGACCTACCAAAACTCCCCGAGAAATTAAAGACATGAGGATATATATTCACTAGTACCAATTAGACTCTATCACTCCATACTCCTGACTCAGAAAAATTGATGTTAAGGTTTTTAGAAAAATGAAATTGATCGGTCTCTCCGATCTCTCCGATGGTGTATTCGATTCTTAAGCAAAATGTCAACATTAAAGACAAATACCGCCTTTGTTGGCCTTTTATTGAATATATGCTCCTGAACATATGCTTGGGTGGTAAGCACCTATTAATATGGTTTTACTGCTCAGTTTTCGTCTAACCAATTCAGTAGTTTCGTTAGTTGTAGCGTACTGGTTAATTTTCTCAACGAAATTACCTATGCTGAAAGCCAAGTACAACGGCAGATCCTAGGTTCCACGCTAATTACCGAGAATTATTTCAACACTCTGCCGTTTAATAAACCAAGGGCTCAGTACTTTTGACATCCTGATTGAAATAATTAATTAGAAAAAGTATCTTTTTTCCCTCTGATTATGATTTATTATAATTAAGATGAAATTCAAACTGTAGCCTTTGAGCTTCTACAGTTTACTTTAAGCCCCATCCACACTATGCCACACGACTTAATGCAACAAGACTGCCTTGTTGTTGTGAGACACTGATGACTAAATGGTTGTTAGAGCATAGTGTCCACATTATGCAACAAATCGCAGTTCCATGAAACGATTCAGGCAAAATTATAACGTTTAACATACTCATTACTTGTTACGTTGAAGAAAAAATAATGTGTTCTGCCCATTTCGATTAACTGATCTTCGCAAGCTTCATTCCAGAAGTCCGGCATTGTAGTCAGTTGCACGTTTCAATCCTTAAAAAGTAACAAAAAGAAGCACTGCACGCTAGTTGTGCATGCGCGATTGAAACATGCCGTCTGCTAAAGAAATTGTTCAAAGCTAAATATTTTTCATTGTCCGCAAATTTTCGAAACTTTCCTAAATATCATTAAAAAGGAAGATTGTTGGAAATTCCTCCATGACATAGAATAACATGATAATAAGTGTTCCGAACAATGTCGAAAGGTGGAATTTTTAAAGGTCAATACCCGTCGCCCAGACTTATTTTGAAGCAACAGCTAAACATCACAATTTTCTTCTTATTTCTCTTCAAAGTATCTTTCATCATATTTTTAGACTTCAGCATTGAATTTTAACGATAAACCAAGCAGTAAATTTCACATTTGAAAGCAAACAATGTTGTTACATGACTCTTAACAGCCAATCATGAAACAGGACAGTCCACTTCACTACTTCAAATTAGGCGAGTTTTTGCCCTTTTAACGTTTTGCATGACGGTTTGCAATGGAAATTTAACGAATTTCATGTATGGGGTGTGTCTTCTCATTGATATTTAGACAACGCATCACTTATCCTACGGCACGTATCCATACGGCATCCCTACTGTATGTCCCTCTTATTGACACAGTTTCTCTATGTATATTTCCAATTTGCCTTACTCCGTAAAACTTGACTTGCTAACGTGTCAACTTGGGTATACGAAAGCTCCAAAGGGAGGATCGCAACAGGCCCTGAAAAAACCAAGTTATTCCGTACTACAGCAGGCAGAACGATATCGTTAAAACTAACACCACAAGACTAGGTGACTGTTTTTTGTGAAGTTAAGATCACGCAACGGTCAAATTTACGTGTGTGATATTTGCGTTGCGCGTGCAGTGGGGACGTCATTGTTCAGCCTATAAGATAACGACAAATGATGATGCACACTTCCTGTCATAGAGCACA
The DNA here is from genome assembly GCA_037179385.1 of Holothuria scabra. Taxonomy (NCBI): domain Eukaryota; kingdom Metazoa; phylum Echinodermata; class Holothuroidea; order Aspidochirotida; family Holothuriidae; genus Holothuria; species Holothuria scabra. The sequence continues at coordinate 29,676,103 of CM074197.1, forward strand.
CTTTTCAATTGCTTTGATCGCTTGTGATTTCGTTTTTGTCCTTCTACAATGTCTGAGATTCGGTAAACATTCTCATTGCCAAACATTTAAAGCAAACAAGTTACATTTTTTGTCAAAGCGGGAAATTGCGGAAGAGGGAATGTCTTCATTCACACGTGCTTGGGTGGCCCAATGTTTTGGCACACGCGTTAAACACCCACGTTGGTCTAGCTAACAGGTACCTAAGCTTAAAAGGATAATTCTTTTAGATAAGCACATAAATATACTCAATATGCTCCAAATTCTATCTCAAAGACAAAATCCCTAAAATTGAATTGATTTAACGTTGACACAATGCTTATTAGTTATGATAATCGTTAAATAGAGTTACGCACTTTTCAATTAAAAAACGCACCTCCGGGAAAGGTCTGTCAATGTTCGTTCAAAACGTGATCATTTGTATTTGTTCATCTACGCACCCGTCCGTCACGAAATGTAACCAATGTTTCATGAATAAAAATCCTTAGCTTCAGCTAAAGTTTAGGATTTCGATGGTTTCATGGCGTTTGACGCACGTTTATGGTAGCGTCTCAGGAGAAAATCCAGTTGAAACCTGTTGAACAGGTCTTAACAGGTACAACAGGTAATTGGAACAAAATCAACAGGTTTTAAACAGGATTTTAACAGGAACCAACAGGAACCTGTTGGCTTTTTCGGTTTTACCTGTTGACGCCTGTTGACTTTCATCACTCCAAAGGGTAATTGGAACATTGCCTGTTCATACCAGTTAATACCTGTTCAAACGTGTTGGAAATTCAACAGGTCTCAAAAGGAACTTTCTCCTGGGGTATAACGCACCTATGCCGCACATGTTGATTTAACACACCGTTTGGAGTAGTTTGGCACATTTGGCCTGCATTTACCACAACTCATACACTGTTAAAAATTTCTGTAAATTTAACAGACTTTTTTTAACTTAAACTTTTTGTGTTTTACTTTTAATAGAGATTTTCTGTATCTTTACAGACACTTTGTATTGCTACAATAAAAAAGGTTGTTTAACATGTATTTTCTGTTTATTTGAAAAACCATTTTTGTCTGCTTTTTTAACCAAATTTTACTGCTTTGTAAAACTTTTTCTGTAAATTTACAGAAATTTTAACAGTATTTTGTGTTTTTCTGATTTCACATAAAAATACAGTCATTTAACAAACATTCATTTTTTTAAGCTGAAAAAGAAACAAAAGTAAGCCCAAACAAAAAAATAAGAAATAGTCAGAAAATTTTCAATATATAACATGCATCGTTCTGCGAAGTTTCAGTTTAAAAAAAAAACATCTTTGGCAAATTTATGGCCCTATTTGAAAATTAACTTACATTTATTATAAAAGCATACTTAGTTATTACGTTCTTAGTTATAAATATCATACAACTGGTGTTTTGTCACACATTTTTAAGTAAAAAGAAATTATAAGGCCCTTATTTCAGAGCACTGACAATTGGTATACTGATGTCAACTCATCGCCACAAGCGCCCATGCACTTAATCGGAGCAAATTAAAAACGTTTCACAAATTTATTTGAAAGAGTCTGTAAATTTACCACTTAATGACGTAAATCTCATTTTGCATTAATGGGTGGAGCTTATTTTGTAGGCATTTTCCTACAAAAGGATTGCTGTTGCTTTGAATAATATCTTCTTTGGCGTTTTTTAAACAGGAAGTGATTATCTTATTGTTTACCTTGTCTGGAAACGTTTGCAACCAATATATTTCCATTCTTTGTCATATTTATTTTAAAAACAATTATTATATTGTACAAAAAATGTGACTTTCCAATTACAAAGTTACTAGAGATAGCAGTCTACTTGACAACAATATGACAACAAAGCATCCTCAATGTGTTTTGATTGAAAACAACTTCGTAACGACACATTTCGTTGATAAGCAAATACCTGATCTACGTAATGGTGAAGTGTATGTTACGTAATAACTTATGAAAGGTAAAACAGCGATATTATAATAAATATTAAAACGTCGGGAATGAAAACAGTAGTCTGTAAATTCACATAAAATTAAGGTAAACAAAACAGAAGATATCTGTAATTCGATTTAACAGTAGACTTTTGTAAACCAATTTACATGCAAAAACTGTAAAGAAAAAACAAACCCTTAATGGTTTTTCATGATTACAGTCTGGCTGTAAAAGAAACATTATTTGGTTGGAAAAAAATGTGCCATAAAAATTATGTAAATTTACAGAGAAATTTTTTAACAGTGTACTAGCCAAGTAAAATTTGATAAAATATTCTCATTTTAGTAAAGAAACGGTATCGGTGAGTGGATGCATGACGAAATATCCCACCTTCCCTCCAGGTATGCTGAGTATCTTCAGCGAGCCTAAAGGGATCCTTACCCTAAAACTGACGTTTAACGTAACCTTACAAATAGGGAAATTTCGTATACTGCATTTCTATACAAAACTCCGGTTACCGACATCGAGACCGCCAAAGTAACAACCTATATCAGGACCTGGTATAGATTTCACAAGTTTGACGACACACGTGATAATTGTACGTAACAAAAGTAAACTTGAATCACAAAAAAGCAAAGTTAAAGTTAAACTCCACTCAAGGAAGTGAAGCAATCAGGTCAGCAGTAGGAGAAGATATTAACATTTAAGTTTAGAAAGTAAATTTGTAAGTGAACGGATCAATGCTCTTTCAATTGTCGTTACTAAAGTCAAACATAAACCAAATTGACAGTCGAAGTTGATGTAAATGCTGTTTTATAATTTCTTTAACAATTATTATCTTGGCAGTATGTGTTATTCATGTTTTTCCTGCTACGTCAATTCAGCTAGATTCCAAGAATAACCATCTTGTTGCTACGTTACTGCTCCATCCTTTTAATTTATGCATGTGGAGTACTAGTCTGTATTTTCCTTTAGAACTATGTGACTTTGTTTAAGTTTGAACACGAACTGTCTTGTCTGATATTTAAAACCCTACTTTGGGTTTTTAAAATCATTTTGCGAACCAAAGCAAACAAACAGACATGAATGTGGAAAAAAGGTGTATGCATGTCAGTTACAGCTTTACAGTAAATGACCATTCAACTCTAATTTTTAGATCAAGGTGGTCTGTCTTGACAAGGCAATTTGAATAGGAAAACCCATAGCCTAGCCTTTGGATGGTTTTCGGATCTATAATTATCGATAATTCATTTGTCTCCATTGCTTCTAAAGCAAACCACCACCTTTATCTATTTACCAATGGCACCGGCTTATTTTCATAGTTCATATATTTGCTTCGAGTTGTGTCAGAACGGATGAAAAAAGCATTCGCTATGAAGAAATAAACACGTTATCATTATACTTCTGATCAAAGATTTTTTCTCCGGAGAAAGGGTTTCTTTTGTTTGCATGGAAAAGATTACAGCCCATACAATGCACATACAGTGGCATGAATGAACGGCAGACGAAATTAAAGGCAAAGCCCGTCACCCACTCTTTTCACCTTTATGTTAATGTCGTTAAAAATTAGTGTTTCAATCATAAACTGTTTCAAACACCCTGAAACAGTTTACCCCTTCAACTATTTCGGACTGTCCCAATGTTCCCTACCAAATCATCCTTCTGTTCCTTGTCCGACAATGGAGTAGAAAAAAGTTTGATGTTATAAGAAGGGGCTATCTCCAGAGCACGATTGCTGACCGAGAAAGGGGTATAACCTCCCTTTTGAGAAGCTTTTGATCATTTAAATACTCGTAGATGTAATCTGGTGCATCATTCCACGGTTTAAATCTGCCACGTTCCACTGAGATCGTGAAGTGGAGAAGTGTTGCGTTTGCACCATTTCTCCAAGTTTGAGAAACGTTCCATTGGTAAAAACAGATGAATACACACTATTGAACAGATGCAATCATACGCAGCCTGCGCGTTTGAAGTACGCGTAAATTGACACTGTTGGAAAAAAGGGCACATCGACCATCAAAATTGCGGCAAAGCAGTCTCTGTCCGATCATCAAAAAAATCAGTAGCTGATTTATGATTTTCTTGATCGCATTTACAACTTCCACCAACGGAGTATCAATTTTGCAGGTTGAGGGGGCGGGGGGTCAAATATGAAGGTATGTTGATTGTTTATCGTCCTTCGTTAGGTCGGTTAATGTGATTTTCTTGATCGCATTTCTTGATCGCAACTTCCAACAACCGGGTATCATTTTTGCAGGTTGTGAGGGTGGAGGGGGGGGGGGGGTCAAATACCAACGTTTCTTGATTGTTTATCGTCCTTCGCTAAGTCCGCCATTTGAACTCGAGCTGCTCCAAAAATAAGTGATGGACGGTAATCAAATGCCACTTGTGTTCAAAATAATCTATATACTCCGTTTAAAAACCTAGGAGCTAACAAAGAATCTGCCAAGACACTGCTACTTAATATTTGGAGATCCGAATTTGTGTACAGCGTTGGCACCATTGTTCCTAATCTATGAGGTTAGGTTAGATGGAATTTAGCGTCCCAGTTTCCAAATGATTGGTTAAAGTCCAACCGGCAACGGCCTTTTTCAGTTGTTGCTCACTGGCTTGTTTTCCCTACTCCATGGTTTCTGCTGAGCACCAAGCACAATGGCAGTAGGTTCCGTTTTTAGAGCCTTCGGTATGACCAAGCCATGACGTAACATAAAGGGCAATTCTAAAATAGCGACGGTGATTGTTAAACAACTCACGACGAGGATGAAGATTGCTACCTCGGTTCGTCCAGATATTGAGACGCTCTAAGAGAGAAAATTCTCTGTACTTTTTGGACCAAGACCAGGACATACAAAAAGGATAACTACTGATGAAGCTCAGCATGATCTTAACTAACTGGAAGGGAGAAACATGTTTAGCTTAAAGAAGAATTACATTTGCTATCAAAGAAAACAGCACGATATTTCTTTTAAGTGCTTACCAAGGTCTTATGCTAACGTACAGACATATTGCTAATATGAAGCAAAAAGCGGATCTGTAACTGCATGGTAGAAAATGGGCTGAACATGGCCATTTTAAGGCAAAGCTTAATATTTCCAGAAAAGGATCACAGCCATTATGTGATCAGGAGTTGAATAGTGACGTTAGCATGTGTATTGTCTCGATATTAAGAACCACCTGCTTTTACAAATAAATCCAATTTGCGTTGTAATACACGTCACACGGTACACAATGGACACATGAAGTATATCTGGGAGGTCCTGGAAGCCTACACACTCTAAAAAATGTTGTGTAGAATTTACACAACATTGTGTGACTAATGCACCAATCAACAAGTGTATAGAAAGTACTCATGGTTGTGTAATAAATTTACACAACATGTGTATTAATTACCCAGTGTTGTGTAAATTCTACATTTGTTAATAAAGCCCGTTTTGAATTCCCACTGCACGGGTCGACAAAGTCAAGTCGTATTAAAATGGCGAATTTACAGCCTTGTGTAAATTTCCTTATGTAAATTTCCTATATTGCTTCAATAGTGTTAGCGCATGTCTGCAACATGAAAGTCATTTTTTTTTAAAGTTGTTGGTGTGTTTTTCGCCGGGAAATAAACAATAACAACACTATCTGACTAAGTATGTAACTTCTCCGCCTATTGGAGTTGCAAGAAAATATGTCCAAAATAAAGCACATTAAACAATGAAACATCAATTTCATAATCAATTTAAGTGAAGAGTGACCACATTTGTACAAAACAGATCACGAGCCTAGCATGCATTTTTTCCACTTCTTCCATTTCCATATATTCTGTGACGTCACACATGTAAACGTTCGTTGCAGTTTGGGACGAACGGCAAAACCGCCGTGGACACGCTTTCGATTTGGTTAGTGGACGATGTAGATCATGTGACGCATGCGCAGGGGATTAAAATTTAGGTAATTTCGTAGCCGTAGACTAGGTGCAGATCAAGCTCCCTATTAGAACATGACGCCCTAGAGATTATTGTTATTATTAGTCATGGTTTAATATCAACGTTTGCTGTCTTGTTTGGAACACAATTACTACTGTGCAGAGTATAAGGAAGTTTATGTAGCCCTACTTTGATATTGATTGGAATCTTATCTAGTGGTAAGTTTTGTGTTTTTTTCTAGAGTTATTATTTTACTCGAAAAAATCGTCGAATATGAATATGCCGTCTTTGAGCCCTTTTAACAAAATCATACGTAAAAAGTTAAAACTGCAGCCTGTGAAGGCTCCTCCCCTGTGGCCCATAGGAAAAATACAATTTGCTTAGGGCATCTACCCCCTACCTTTGGTGAAATGCCTATGAAGAGAGGACTTGAACTGTATTTAAACAACATGAAACATGTATGTGAACAATACCCCCATAAATTCGATGTAATTCGTGTTAGGTTTTTGACTCAAATCCCGGCTCTTTAAATTTGGCGTCTAACTTACTAACCTTTGTAGGCCGACCTACACATGCTGTTTTGATTGCGGTAAAAAGTTGATTTTCTAACCTCAGTAATCTATTGTTCAACTGAGGTATATCAAGTTTCGAAACCCACTGCTGGAGGTCTATTATTATCACTTCACCGAGCTTCTAGTCCACTTAGGTTGCAAAAAATTACACGGTACTTTTGGCAGGATTGTAATCAAAACCCCTTCTGCGTGCTCTGCATACTGTGACTAGGATTTCTTGACTTGGATTGAATGTCTTTGCATGGAGTATTACTGTCTGTCAATCATCAAGTTGTGTAATTGGGCAAGAAATGAAATCAAGTTTATATTTTTACCGTGACGATTTCCTCATGTGTGGGCCTTCGAGGACGGATCCAGGATTTCTTCTAGGTTCTCGTCCAAATTCCGAAGTATGACCATCATCTTGGGGAAAGAGTATGGAACCAGGGGTTCCCCCCTTCTCCCCTCTTCAAACTTTTTGCAATTTCAAATGTCCTTGAATGCAATTTAGTGCACTTGGATGAAAAGAGAGAAGTTTCTGCAGTGACAATGGGTTGGCATTGAGCAAAATTTAACGAAGAAATAACTGTTGGTTTTACCTCAGTTGTGTGAGTGGGGGAGGGGGGGGTAAACGACACTCAGTCGGACCCGTAACTTAAAGTGCTGACTATAGCCGAAACGGCCCTGTTTAGTGGTTCACCGGAAGGAGCTTTAGTCCGGCATGCAACCAACTTCTTCAGCACACTTGCCAACTTTCATTTCCAAAATTTGTCAAGTTTTAGGAAAGCCTTAGTACACGGAGGAAAAAATCACGTACATCGAGCGGGATTGGAACCCATGCTCATTTGAATTACATTAATAAACATCAGCTGCATTAGACCCATCCTGCCTCTTGACGATCAGAGACAATGCAGATCTTTGTTTGTCAAGCCTTCAAGGTGGAATTTTGCCCACATATAGACAAACTCGACGAAATGGGCCTGTAATAACCAGCGAGAACAAAATAATGACGATACAACTAATGATTGAGCTTTGGAAACTATTCCGTCCCATGGATAAAAGCATTTTGGCCCTATACGATGGGAACTGTCACAATACTGAACACACATGGTTAAGTTCTAACCCAGCTAACAGCGAACGTCCAGAAAACGTTTTGGTTTGGTTCTCAGTTTGTCCGTTTCGTCTTCGTCCAAAGTAACGTTTTTAGAACGTGTTCAAAACGTCCCGCATTTCCCACAAACTAAAGGGGACTATCTAAAAACGTTTTTGCTACGTAAAAAAATAACGTTTGTAAAACGTTATAACTAGACGATTTTTAAACGTTTTTATGACGTTTTCTGGACGTTCATAATATATGAGCATTCACGAGGACTTCCCAAAGACGTTTACGTACGTTAGAGGAAACGATGCTAGACCGTTATGGTTAAAACGTGTTCAAAACGTTTTCAAGACGTTTTCTAAACGTCATACTAGCTATAGAGTACATTTCCGATAAGTCTAAATATTAGCTTTAAATTGTTCAAAAATGCCCAATGGAGGCAGCCGGGTTCTCTCTACTGAGACTTTATTGGACTAGTTCCCCACTGACGGGGTTGGGGTCCGTTGAACCGTTTTGTTCTTCTTTTTTATTTAAAGTAAGTGAAATAAAAATATCAATAAGGGGACAGGGACGTGCGATGAAATTCCTTCTTCTATGTACAAAAATGTACAAAAGTCATGCTTAAATATGAAAATCAACGTGAGCAACTTGAGCAAGTACTGTAATTTAAAGCTGTGCCAAAGATGCAACCTACATTTTAACACTGCCACATGATTGCTGCAGCGATGTCACACAGATAAAATTTCATAAAAGGGAATAGCCTAGGGTAATCCCCTTGCTTTTCATGCTATCCCCCCCCCCTCCTCACGGTCCCCTTGAAAGAGCAAAACGTACGAATTTCCTTACGTGCACTCTGTGATATTTTGCAAATGCAACTCAGGTACAATGGGTATAGCGGTATATAGGCACAAATTGGCAACCCTACGAAAATATATGGAGAAAGCGATGGGGGCGGGGGGTGGGGTGGAGGGGGCGTATTTTTATTCGGGAACCATGATGAACCATAGCAAAATTGATGTCAGATGCTTTCTAGGGAAAGCGGCCCCCCCCCCCTCCTTGGCTTTGTGAGCGAGGACCGCAGCAATACTGTTTATGTCTTGGCTTTACAGTTTAAAATGTTAGGAACTTGGCGGAATTTCCTACCCTTTAAACGTCCTACGGTGCAACCACAGGGCTGCCCCTCCTGCATGGGGTGAAAAATAAAATCAGGATCCACCCCGGTGCCAATCAAATTCGATCCTCCTGCTCTCATTGGCATTGCATCCATAATTTCGGTTAGCGAGGGAGGCAAAGTTCGTCAGTGAATCGGCTAGACAACAACACTTTATGCAACAGATATCTACTTGGGAACATTACCTTCCCTTTCTGTTAATGACTCTATTGGCGTTCCATAGATTGTAACAAAAGCAATTACGATCCAAATTTGAACGTTCCTGTCAGCAGCTCTCTTGAAAGGTCCCAGAAATCTCAACAACTTGTTCCTGGAACAACTGTCACAATCACAGTAAGTCGTGAAATCTGTTTTAAATTCTTTAAAATCGTCTTGAAGGATGCTTTCATGTGTAAAATGATGAAAATTGTTCACTTGTTAAGTCATATGTTTGTGCAAGGCACAAGCCCTTAGCCTAACGGTAACAGTTAAGTTCACACGGCAGGTACAAGCCTAATGTTAGTGTTCGATAGATAGGCAGTTATACTGTCGAATGCGCGCCAAACTTTCCCAAAGGCTGTTCTATCGTTTCAAGAATTTAACACGAAATTTCAATGCAGATGTGCACTCGACAGACCCGTGCAGTCAACGTTCAGCCCATTATATTTACTGTAGTACCTTGAGTCAGTCACTATTTCCACCATTGAAAATCTTGGGGTGGAAATAAATGTCTGAACTTTAGCCTAACGTTAGGCTGCCGCTAAGTACTGTACAGTGTACGTAGGCCTATGTTAAAAATCTAAAATTTCCAAGCTCAAGACAACAATAAAATATGTGGTTAGGCCTAGGCCTAATTACTTTCCCAGCATCCTGGCCATAAAGATTGAATTGAGTGATGTTCTTATAAACATCAAGTATAGTCATGGTCTTCTATTTTTTTTTATGTAGGCCTAGGCTAAGTAGGCCCCCAACTCTGTGTCTATAATATAGCAAGCTTATGCAAAATGTGCGAATAATTGTTCACAGCACTGAATGTCGTATACTGTACCTGTACATAGGTATGTATTAGTATGAATACCAAAGTCTACAGTGAAAATGTTGCTTGGAAAGACATCAGCACAGCCAGCACCAAGTGATGCACAGAATAGCAAAAAACATCAATGATATTTGAAACTTTAGGCCTAGGACTGTTTATAAAATCTTCATTTGACACAAGTACCACTGATTTCACATTCCATAACTTTATGCCCCAAAAACATGTTTACTGCTAAAAATAAAAGGGACTGAAAATACCATTTGTGAGGGCAGGAAGTAACCAGGGCAGAAACTAAGGTAATCCGGCTACCTGTACCTAAGTATTTATTAGTACACTAAAGTCTACAGTGAGAGTGTTGCTTGGAGAATGGTACTGTAGTTACGAGTGTTGCACTGAATAGTAAGAAACATCAATGATGTTTGAAACTGAAAGGAAAACTTGATGAAACCTTCATTTGACACAAGTGCTGTACCAATGATATCACATTCCAATCCATTACTTTCCACCCCCCAAAAAGGATGTTTTCTCCTGAAAATAGAAGGGGTGAAAAGCACCATTTTTGAAGGGCAGAAAGTAAAGAGGGCGGACAATAATGTATTATTCTGGAGGGTACAGAAAAGAAATGAAGGAGAAAGAAATACCTTTGGCTAGGCTTGAATGCAATGAGCGTATCATTGTGGACATTTCTGGGTTGCAGTTTGGCAAGCTAAATATGAAAAGTGAAAGTGAAGAGCTGCTGTACCTAGTGTGAAATTAAGACAACATTCCTCCATGTTGGAGCACCTAAATTGTTTCAAAATTTGTTGCTACAGCAGGACAAAAAAATGACTGAACAGTAGAATCCCCCTTTTGTTAGTCTTGTGTTGGTCTTTTTATATTTCTTGACTTTATGTTTTTAAAGCCATTGTACAGTACTGTACATACAGTAAGGTTGACGTAGGTAGTGTCACAGTGTTGTAAATACAATAGACACTCAAAAGCAAGCGTCCTGGGATGGACCTCTGGCATTTCTTTTCAAGAATCAAAGGAAAAGTTTAATGGTCTCTTAATGTCTTCATGAGTTTCGCTCTTTCATAAAAGTACAGTATTAGGCTAAGGCCTGTAAATTTCACCGTTGGCTGGTGGTGCATTTGTGAACTTTTTATGTCAAGACGATTTATTTTCTGGTACCCTGTAAATTACTTAAAATTAGTTATAGATTTGAATAAAGAAATACCTTGGATGCTGAATTACAGTATTGTTCATTTTTTTTCATCCCACAGGAAACTTTGAGGTAAAGATAATAATGAAACTGAAGGAACTCAAAGAATGTCAAAAAGTGATCCTTGGGATGTTGCATGCTGCTTCACAAGAAAGCATCCCATAAGTTGATAATGATGCCTTGGATGAGCCACCAATAAAGTACTTAGAAAAGGACATTGTGCTTGACCCTGTTGCCATTGAATCCAGACACAATTTCAAATAGCTCAGCAGGACTCTCGTAAGCATGTTATGTTTTTCAAGTCCATCTTCACTTTTCGTGTAAACAATTTTAGTTGCTGTCAATAGCAGTGAACCTTACAGTTAGTGTGATACAGGTAGATAAATTGTGATTTCCAAATGGATGATGTCATGATACCGAACTAACAGTATTGTATAGCATTCTGCAGGTTTCATAGTATTACAGAAGGCATCAACCTTGAAGCAATGTTTTCTGTTAGAAAAAATTAAACCAAACATCATTGTAATTTCCAGGCATAGAGTTTACAGTAATACTTAAGAGTTTACAACACAATTTAGTGTTCTTTTGGTTTTGATATCTTGTTTACAGTTAGGGGCCTACTGGACAGTCTTTACTGTATCATGAATGACGAGAATAACTTCATCCTTTTCTAGACTTTGCATATTTAGGGATCATTAGATTTAGAAGAAATCACCAAAATAAGCAAAATTGCCATTGGTCTGTGTTATTCCAACGGGATATTTTTGAGGGGCAGAACTGACATAAGGAAGGTTGTGATAGCCATGACTATTGGTGCTATCGGTCATTCTGTATGTTTATGCATGTGTGTAGAACATATGTATGAATGTGCAGTAGGTATGTTTTTTATCCACTTTTGCAAAATATTTTTTTATATTATGTCTTTTCCTAGGAGCCCCCTGAATGACAACATTCAGGGTGGTACATCACCTTAGAACCAACTTCCTACAGTATGATCGATTGATCATTTGAATTTGTGTGCTACTGAACTGTAGAAGAGAGAAGAGGGGTCTGATGGCAAGCACCATTTTCAAGATCATTTTGAGTAAGTTCCTTCATTTCCTAAACTCCATTTTGAGATTAAAGTGATGATTTGAGAGCAGCTAATTGATTAAAATCAAGCCAAAAGGTGAAGTTCCTACTAACCAATTTCCTGTCCTTTGCTAAGTCTAGACAATGCTTTGTTTATTTCCCTGTTTTACAAACTCTGATTTGAATCTGTTGGCAAGTGTTTACAATGTACTCAGAGGTCACATGGTGTCCCATGGTGTCATAATACATTATAAATTAGTTAAGTGTTAGGAACAGAAATTGGTCTAAATTGTAAAGAAATGGTAAACATCCTGATGATCAATATGAATTAACACTAAAATGTTTCTACCTAATTGATTATGTATGGTGTCTTGAAAAAATTTTATCTCAAGTCAAAAAAAATTGAAAATTTATATTAAATCGCGTGAAATATGAAGGTTAACAGTCCAACTCCAGTCTTTCTTGGATATTCCTTATCTGAGATATGAAATGTTCTCCCTCAAATTAAAAGGACACATTGCACAATAATTTGTGATAAACAGTACAGTAATTGTTATACTACCTGAATTACAGTCTTTTGCATTTTGGTTTTTTCTGAAAGTTACTGCACCTTATGCCAAGGTGTGCTGGTACTCTTACTCCTATGGGTTAATGTACAGTATTATTAATTAAGCCCTCTCCCTGCAACATGCTGTGCAAGCAAACAGGAAATGTTCAAGGTCATAAAACATTTTTTAATATTTAAGGGAAACAAAGAAGGTAATGTGAGTGGTACAACAAGAAAGTTGCACCTGATTGCACAATGGACTACAGTAATTTGCTTTTATAAGTTTACAAATTACTTTCCACATTTTACATCTCGGTTCAAGAATGTCCTGTTGTATGAAGATAGGAGTTGAACTGTTAGAATTTTTTCATGCTGTTTAATACATATATTTTTGAATATCTTTTAAGGTACACTTTAATGCCCTGGTGCCCAACCAGGGATACTAGTACCCCCTAGACTAGTAACCCTAGGGGGTATCACTAAACACCACAGGTTGTACATGGGATGCTTCTCAGACAATTTTTAAAAAGCATTGCTGAATAAAAAGAAGTATTATTAAACCTCATTATACCACCGTAAAGAAACTTACTAACTTTGTCATTTTTAAAATTGCTCACAATTTATTTCTAGACTCTATGAAAATTTTCAAGGGGAGGAGGCACCCTCCCTGTTGGAACATTTGCTTTTGTAATTTCAGAGATGCGCCTTAAGAACCAAGCTAAATGTCAGTGCACATTGTACTTTATTTAAGGTCATTTTCTGTAATTAAAAATATTGTGTCTATACTTCTTTAATTGAGAAATACATGTAATGTAATTATATTGTTGTTTTTGCAGATATTTATGAACCAGGACTCTGAACTAAATTATTTTCGAGTGACTATGGTATCATGTCTTATCTGAGATGCATCATCAGACCAACAGACTTTTCAGTTGCTACTGATAATTGATTTATGATGGAATGGTAATATTGTCACCATAGGTCTAGCCTGCGTAGCCGCTCTGGGGCAGCTGCCCCCTCAGACCCTGCCGCTGATCGTAAAAAATCCTTTCAGTGAGCCCAAACTTAGTAGGTGTTGCTAAATGACTCTTAATCTTTGCAATGCAAAGTTGATCACAAAGTTGTTCAAACCAGAAACAAAACAGTAGGCTTATTATGTCTGCTAAGACGATTCTATTGCAGATGGAAGTCTTGATTATGGGCAGCATGCTACTCTCATTTTAACCAAAAGTCTTTGGTTAAAAAATATGGAACTGTCTTTCCTCATGGCTGTGTGCTACAGTTAGTTGTTCATATTAAGTGGCTGTACTGTGTGTGTATGTTTACGTGATGGTACCATGGATACAATACCAGTGCCAAGTTACATTGACTCCTGTGACTGTGTACTGTACTGTTGTAGAATGATAGCAATGTATCTCATATGAATAAACATTTAATAACCTTGCTAAAACCAATCCACTTTCAGAAATGATGTTTGCATTGGATTTCTATGCACAATATACCAGAATTAAGTTACATAGAATTGGTAGCACACTATAAATAAAAAAAAAGCATTGGCCAACAAAGTGACACCATGACACCAAGTCTGCTTGCTTCAAGTTCCCTCTTCTACAGTATGCAGAAACCTTGCCACATTCAACTACTATCATCTTGAGAACCAAATTAGTAAAACAAACAAAAATATCACAGAAATGCTAAGGACACCTTCCCCTTTACCATATGTAAAATTAATGTCTCTGGACTTTTCTTTAGTCTTGAAGCTCTGAGGAATTTTTCAGCACTGCAGAATTATGCTTTTTTGAGAGATTGTGTCAGGACCTTCGATTTTTTATGAAGGTTTTTCATCCTTGATATTGCCTTTGGCAACCGTCTGTCTTTCAAACCTCCAACATTCTGTTAAAATTATAACATCATGGTTGCTAAGATTATTGTTGGTACTTGCCAGGTGTATTTATACATCAAAATCTCAGGAATAGATGGGATTTCCTAGCAAGCTCCTTATGGGTCAATTCAATTGACCCTTATTTGGAAAATAGTACATTGTTTGGTCTCTATTCAGTGTGATTTGTATATGTGTGTGAGTTGGCCATCTCTTCAATACTTTTAAGTTGTTGCAAATCAAGATTCTTTTTGTACACCAGTCTTGCTTGAGAGTGTTATTAATGAATCTGTAACAATCTATTCAAAGTTATAAGTCGTAAATCTTGATTTTTTGTTTGCACCAGTCTTACTTGAAAGTGTTGTAAATGGATCTTTACCAATCTATTCAATACTGTAAGAAGCTGTTAACCTTGATTCTTTGTTTACACCAGTGTTGCTTCGGAGTTTTAACCCTTTACCGTTGTTTGGGTCCTTTCAGACCCATGGGGAGAGCTCGGCTGTCACCCATCTTAACTGTTTCGCGTAGAGCTTGAAACTGCAAGTAGCTACCGGAAAATTCGGCCACAACAACGAGAGAAACAATAGTTTGAGGTCACAGGGTCAATGGCCTACAGGAGCCGATGCAGGGCGGGCTACGTCCGCTTTTCCGCCCAGTCCCGAGGCACGCAAATCTGCCTTGATTGGAGCACGACTGTAAAGGGTTATATAAATCTTTGCGAGTTTATGTGTTCGATAAACTGTGATCTGTGCATATTATGTAAAAAACAAAGTAACAAACTTGACAAAATTCACTTTTACCTTTTGTTAAACAAGGATTTTTATGTTCCAATGAATTCCCTGCCAATTACAGTATATAACATTTGACCATGCAGGTCTTTGTTCAAGAGGAGCAGTTTTTAAGCGTTCACTTCATTGTTGTGATTTGATATCAGTTCCAAAGCATCTTAATTTGAGCTGTTCTTCCCAGTAAAGCCATTTGGCTCTAACTGAAACTCAATTGGTGGTGTGAATGATTGATCTAAGAAAAAACTGTCAACATTTCAACTTGCCACTAAAGTGAAGCTGCCATTATGAGTATACTGTAGCACCACCCGCTTTCATTTTGATATTGAAGTATCAAATGATATTTTGGCTCCTGTTGTATACCACCTTATATTTCACTATACATGAATATGGTTCAAGTTTTTCTCAGATTTTTTCTCAAGATTTTCCAAGCGATTTTTACTACAAACCATGCACATCTATGAAGTTTACTTAATGTTTTTCATGCCAAAGTTTCTAATGCTTACATTACCGCCTTTTCATTGGCTTTCCTGTTGCATGCAGTTGCAAAACTAAGCTGTAATACTTTTGTATTAAAAATCGCTGCTGATCTGTGCTCAGCAGTTAACAGCCTCAGGCTTAAAATTTGTAGTTTTTGTCTGCAATGCTTTATATAAAATCTATATTGCTTTCATTTTTGAAATTCCTCTAAACCATTCTGTTTACAGTAATAATGTAACAGTCTAACTGTAGCACGAAATGACCATTTCTACAAGTATTATGCAATTTAGATTTCTCAAATTTCAGCTTCGATAGGAATTTTATTGCTCAATAAGCATTAACTGTTATTAGCTTGGTTTTCTTTGTTGTCGCCCAGGCTCTATTTCTCTGTCATGCAAAGTGATGTACAGTATGTGTAAACTGGATGTAAAATTCAACTGTACCATATATCATTTAGTGGTACCTTGTGCAAACATTAATCACAGCAATGATGCTTTCAGTGTGTATATGTGCAGATTTAGAGCTGTATGATCCTTTGACACACTTCCTTGCCAGCACTAAGAAGTTAAGAATAGTCTTTTTGTGAGTACTTTATTAAAGATAGTATGATTACAGTTACATACAGTACGTCAAGAAAATGAAAAACCATTTATATCTTTTTTTTCTTTCATTAGCCTTATGTTTGTCTTTAAAGTTAAGTGAAATTTCCCTTCCTCTCCCAGCAAATTTCATTTGTTAGTACTTATGGTCCTAATCACATGACCATAAAACAGCCCAACTTCTCATGGAGAGGTTCAGGGATACATAAGCAATTTTCATTCATTTATTTTGGTTTAGGTACGTAAATTTATATCCGTAAGCACCTGAGATATTTTTACGTCATCGAAGTTTCCCTGACATTTTTTCCTAGATTCGATACATTTTATTCGCCTCTGAAACGTTCTTTTGACTTCCTGTATAATTTTCGTACTTCCCTAAATTTTTTCTGAAGATAGAAGACACTTTCCCTACAGCCCTATAAAGCGTTTTCGAGACGTCAGAGACGCTTTATGTACGTCTCTAGTACGTTCTCCGGATGTCCTGGGTGATTTTTGTACGTCCCTAAAACGTTTCCTGAACGTCATGTACCTTTTACTTACGTCCCAGACGTTTTCCGTACGGACCAGCAAAGGTTTTATAAACGTTTTCTACGTCTGAATAACGTTTCGAGAACGTCTCTAAAAAACGTTTTGAAAACGTATGAAAAGTCCACAAAAACACGTCTTTAAAACGTAGTTCTAGACGTTTGCGAAACGAAAGTGGTAACGTTTGAAGAACGTTCAGGAAACGTTTTGTTGTTAGCTGGGAAACATCATTCATTTAATTCCTAAAACAACCCGTTTAATTCCTGAACGTGTGTGATGCATCAAAGTATTTGCAAAGTGGTTGCAAGAAATTGCTTTGAAAAATGTTTAATCCCTAAACACTGTTTTACATGTTTTCTATTTGTTTAATGTCAAAATGTGATATATCCAAAATCGAAGGCTACTGAAGGGTCCGTATTCAGCAAACGTGACACCTATGGGCTTGCTACATTTTGGGCATCAATCAAAATTGGTGACCTTTTGACCTCTGGTGACCACATAATTTGAATTTTTTCTTTTTTGCATGAAAGAGTTGATCAAGACAAACATTTTGATGGATCATTCATCAAAAAAGTAACAGTTATATCCAGAGTTATTGCTTTTTAGATTTCCCCAACCCCCAAAATAAACTCACTAAGCTGTCATACACTATCAACATTTAAACCTGTAGGAGCCATAGTTCATCCAGACCTTTTATCTCTGGCATTTCAAAGAGTAAAATTTTGTATATTTTCAATGTGTTATTGCTAGACTCTGAAGAATAATCTCTGTGAGAACCCTGTGTAAAACCAAAGAGCATTGAATGGAAATTTGAATGAATATTCTCTTCTTTTTTGAGCTCTTCATGTCTGCATACATGCAAATTAGGTGAAAATTGAGCTGTTTTTTTGCATTTTTTACCCCCAAAATACTACCAGTCTCTTTCTGCATTTATGTCTTCTTTATTTATTTATTTATTTATTTATTTATTTATTTATTTATTTATTTATTTATTTTTGTGGATACTTAAGTGCATGACATTGTTCAGGACATTTTTCCCTTTCATTTGACACATTTTTTTTTTTTTAAATCGGCCGTAAAATGGCTGAGCTAAGACACTTTTTAACTTTGTTAACATTGCAAAAACTTTTGTTTACATTTGTAATAGGGATGAATGCGCGTGTATTTCAATATGGAAAGACGCGTCACTTTAACTTTTGTTGAACTCACTGTCTCTCTCTCTGTCTCTCGGTCTGTGAACTCAGCTTGTTTTAAGAGGGTAGCTATTAGGTGCCATAAGTGGAATTGGATTTGGAGTTGTGTGGGGGCTGTAATTGATAGGTAATGTGGCTTTTGGGGGGCTGAATTGGCGCCCCAAGAGGGTGTTTAGCCCACAAAATGAAGAACTTTCGAAAAAACGAAGGCCTGCAACTTCAAAAATTTACTACAGTCCCTACCCTTGCTCCAAAACTCTGGTTTTCTGAATATTTATAAGGATAGCTCAGGACGAACATTTTGGCGTGTTTTAGATCAAATTGGATATATGATTTTATTTCTAGAAGCATGTTTTTTGTACCGGTAATAACATTATTTCCAGTTTTGACCGATTTTAGTACAAATATGTCTAAATGCCTCTGAAAGGACTTACTCTTCCCAACTTTTGACACCTAATATTGTTGTCCGGGGTTGTAACATTACTACAAATAAAATACATTAGAGAATTCTGCTCCTTGAAAGTGGACGTCACGACTTGGCCGATAGCGTAACGACTTGGTCGATTTTATAACAGTAGAACCGCAGACAACAATGGACAATCACTGGACCATATAGTATCAACAATGTTGCCTTTTGTCAGTTGCGTAACAAGCAAGGATTTCAAGGACAGGATAAGTTTGTCCAAGTTTCAAGGGAGCGGATTCTCTAATGATGAGTAGGGTGGGCCTTTTCTACCTATCCTTTTTAATTTTTTATTTTTAAAAATGGGTCATTTTTGCATTTTTTTGAGGATTTTTTGAATATTTTTTGAATATGAACAAACATTTAGTGGCATTTTATGAAAAATATAACCCTACAACCCTCCCCCAAAACAATGGAATTGAATGAAATAATGTCTTAGCTTTTTTTGGTGGAGACATGAAGTGTGTAGAATGTTCCGTGACTGAAAAATGTTTTTTTGAAAACCGCCTCACAATTTTGATCTCTCAGTCACGCACCTTAGATAAATGGGCTAGGAAGGGGGGGGGGGGGGGTGGTGGTGCTAGGGGTCCCCATCAGCCCAAGGACTACAACACATATAGGCCTAACGACTGTAACGGGTACTTGTCTAAAACTAACTAATAATGTATATATGTGTACAGCAATAGACGAGTTCGAAGTTTATACCTGCGCATGCGTGTGTGTGTAAAAATGTGTTCAATTCCTGAATACTGTTTTCACAGAGTGTATAGGGGCACAAACATTTTTTTGCACTATAGCTCTGTCATTTCCCAAACGGTATAGATTAATTCTATATGAAACTGTGTCACCAACTGGGGAACGGGAGCATAAAAAATAATCAAGAGGCTTAGAACCATTTATAGACATTTATAGACGCTGGTGGTCATGTAGTTCCCGAATCTGAGAACGGCGCGATAGGGACTAAAGCGCAAATCGAAATCAGTCCAACAAAATAAAAGAGGGCGTTTTGTTAAAGCATGTTAAGTACTGCATACATCAAAAATCTCAGATGGACGAATCTCACTCATCATAGAAGATAGAGCCGTTCCCGTCGGAGTTCGTCCTGCAACAACATTAAAATAAAGGAACAAGTGTTTTGGTAGTGTTAACTAGATGCGCGAACACCAAGTCTCAAAGACTCACAAAATAATGGCAGATGCTGAAAACATTCGAAGTATCCACCTTCTTGCTCATTTACTTTTTTCGAGGGTAATTTGCTTACAAAATGTGGTATGGTATACTGACAAATTTCTGTGTATCCGCAGGGCCTTGCAACTCTCTGGTATGTGTCATTCTAAGATCTTTGTATTTGAACTGTGTATTCTTGAAACTTGTGTAAGGCAAGTTTCTGACGAAAGACGACGGTATGACCGACATTAGGTTACAGTTTCATCTAGTAGTGTGTGCATTTAATGTAAAATTAATTAAAAAAGATGAGCGGGAGCTTTATCTGATATTACATATGCATTCCCTTATTTCAAGTTTTGAATTTTAATCCGTTCTTAACGAGACTGCAGTCTGTCTTGGAATTAGAGAGTTAGCATCTTTGTGCTGTGGGGTTGGTTAACCGCAGATACTTTAAAGTACTGCCCTGTTAGATTTCAAACACCGAAAACTAAAAGGCGGATATCATGGAGGGAGAGAGAAGGAAATACAAGCGAAAGAAAAGGAATAAGAAGAGAAGAGGAAGGAAGAAGAGGAAGAAAAACAAGAAGAGGCTAGGACAGTAGGAGGAAAGTATAGAACAACTGAGGAAAGGGGGATAAGGAAAAAACAATAAAAAGATTAAGCCTTCGTTAGACTACAACGAATTCGGATCGGATTACGATCCGATTTTTTTGTTTTTAGTAAATGTCTTCTCAATCTCCGATCGGAAAGAACTTGTGAAGCACGATTTGTATCAGAGGAGTACGAAAATGAAAGTTTAACTAATTATTTTGTGGCGCTTTACCGACAGAAAGCTTATATTGGACACTCGTAGTCTAATAAAAGCTCTCTGTCGGTTCACTAAAAAAAAAAAAAATGGTTAAGTTGCACCATCATCGTGGTCACAGATTAACCGACCTTTCTATTGTTAACATAATCAGGAAATGCGAGTCAACATTATCATTAAATTGGTGAAATTGATGAATAATTAGGAATTGTGGTCAAATATTAACATTTTAAGGTAAACTTTAACCAGTCTTCTCCGGTTATTTTAACCAGGAAATGGTTGGTCAATCTATGACTGCGCTACTGGTGAAATTTAACAGTGGGCTTTTAGAGTGTTTGACGACACGAACTACTGTATGTAGTATAAATATAAGTTTCTTATCCCTGGGAGACAAATCATATACTTACACAAGTTGGCAAATTTAGTCTTCTCTGATCAGAATTGGATGAGATGTTTGCTGAAAATGAAAAAAAGAATCGGATTTTCAACCGTTCCCAGTTCGTCGTAGAGTGACCACGGCCTTAGGGAACACGTTCCATTTCAGTGGAAATGACGTGTTTGATGGATTAGTAGCTGGTGATGCATCTGGCACTTAGATGGTTGGCCAAATTCGTCCCCCTCCCACCCCCCCCCCCCCAGCCCGATACACATGGCCTACATAGGCGCCTGTCTAAGTTGCCGAAAAGGTAGCATGTAACATTTGTCACAACATTCAGATACGTTTAAAGAATATTTATGCGGAGACAGGGACGACATGAGTGAAGACCCCATCACAACCTACTCGTACAGAAACCTAGAAGCATAGAGCCTTCTAGTGGTCAACGAAAGTCACCGATTGTATACTTAAATGGTTTTGTTTCTTCTTTTTTTCCAGATATTAGTCAATCTTTTCTTTCTGTTTCCTCTCTTGTTTTCCTGAGTACGGGGTCTAATTGTGATTATTTATGCAGATTAAACTTGTGTCAGTGGGAAACGTTACAAAGATTTTCAGGTTTCTTTGCTACATCTTTTCAGATTTCTAAAATATCTTGGAACTTTATTCTGTTTGCACCGGAACATTTAGAAGCTGAGTAATCTTAGTGAAACATCATTAATGGCGATTTTAAATCGTAAATACGATTCTGTACACGTAGCCTGAGAGGCTACGTAATAAACCGTTTGTCAGTAAGCCATTGAGATGAAATTTCATACTCACGAGCAAGAGCTACATGAAGCTATATTGAACAACCCTCTTGCCTTAAATAAAAGGAGTAGGGAAAACTATAGCCAGTGGGAAACAACTGGAAAAAAGGTGGTGGCCGGCTCGACTTGAACCATTGGTTTGGAAATTGGGCCGTACAACTCTCATCTAACTAACTATGTTCAATGTCTTTACAGATAAAAGCCTTCCATGGGCTTTTCTTGGGTTAGGGCGAGAGCATGCAGTCAGGGATGTGGACGCAGTGAAAAGGGTGGCTATTTGGCAATCGTTTAAAATTATATTCTTTAATTAGTTGGAGACAATTAAAAAAAATAAGGTTTCGCGGAAGAAAATTTGAAAACCAGAAAGCTAAAAGGCTTAGTGATTCCTTGCCGCTAAAATTTAAGCCTACCCTTTTTCCAAATGCTTCGTAATGTTTTTCAAATTGACAGTGCTCCTTAATGTACCCACAAAGTATACATCCAAGGCATCAAAGCTTTCTACAAGAACTAGTGTTCTGCCCATGATATCACATCATACTTTGTGTGAAATTTTGCAGTATCCAAGACTCCAGCCGTGGGAAATTTGTGTAAATATGATATTGAGACTTTCACCCCTTGTGAACCAAAGTGAGATTTCATTTCCACCTCAAACTATAGGGATTATTTATTCACCATGCATCATCTTCATTTCAAGTATAAGGGCCTTACAAGTTACATTTTTGTACAGTAATACTATGCGAGTAAGTTTTTAAGACTTTGGCACTGCTAACCACAAATGACCTTTGACCTCCACGAAAATCAACTGGGATCACCATCTTGATCAATATGGCCAAACCATAAACATGTGCTTAGTCAGATGCATTTTTCTTGAGAAACCATGTTCACTAGGTTTTGACCTTTTGACCTCTCATGACCCCAAATGACCTTTGACCTCCACAAAAAAACGATTGACATAATCTACTTAATACAATTACCAACCGACACGCTCAAATATGACATAATCACTTGCACCTTTCTTTGAGATATCATATTTACAAGGTTTTGACCTTTTGACCTCTCCTGACCCGAAATGACCTTTGACCTCCACTAAAAAATTAATAAGGATCATCTACTCAATACGACCAACCCACACACCAAATATCAGCGTAGTCACATGTACCGTTCTTGAGATATCAGGTTTACAAGGTTTTGACTTTTTGACCTATCGTGACCTTAAATGACCTTTGACCTCCACCAAAAACGACAGGGATCATCTACGCAATATGGCCAACCCACACACCAAATATACGGTTAGTCACACTAACCCTTCTAGAGATACCGTGTTTACAAGCAATTTCTAAGGAATTTACCATTTGACGCCTCCTGACCCCAAATGACCATTGACCTCAACAAAAAGTGAACAAGGATCATCTATCTAATATGACCATCCCACACACGAAATATCAGCATAGTCACATGTGCTGGTATTGAGATATCGCCATTAAAAGGTTTTGACTTTTTGACCTCTCGTGACCCCAATTGACCTTTGACCTTCACCAAAAACAAAAAGGATCATCTACTCAATATGGCCAACCCACACACCAAAAATGAGATTAGTCACACTAGCCCTTCTTGAGATACCGTGATTACAAGCAATTTCTAAGGAATTTACCATTTGACACCTTCTGATCCCAAATGACCTTTGACCTCCACGAAAATTGATAAGGATCATCTACTCAATATGACAAACCCACACACCAAACATCAGCATGGTCACATGTACCGTTCTTGAGATATCAGGTTTACAAGGTTTTGACTTTTTTACCTCTCGTGACCCCAAATGACCTTTGACCTCCACCAAAAACAACAGTAATCATATACGCAATATGGTCAACCCACATGCGAAATATACGGTTAGTCACACCAACTCTTCTTGAGATACCGTGTAAGGAATTTACCATTTGACCCCTCCTGACCACAAATGACCTTTGACCTCCACAAAAATCGAAAGGGATCATCTATCTAATATGACCAACCCACAAACCAAATATGAGCATAGTCACATGTACCGTTCTTGAGATATCGTGTTTACAAGATTTTGACCTCTCGTGTTCCCACATGACCTTTGACCTCCACCAAAAACAAGGGTTCAAGGCCCGTGCAGTCGGGGTTCAGGATGTTTTTTATTACTTACAACATGGGTCCTCCATTTTTAATATTTTTCTACTGAAAGCAACAAATTTTTGGAAACTTTTCCATTTTCGTCGGAGAACCTGAATCGACAAGCGTTATACAGTTATAAGAGACAACATTTTACTTAGTGTGAGGAAGATTAGATCATTCTTTAATAACTCCTTCAAATATTACCAGTTTCCCTAGGAAAAAAAGGCAAAAATGTTCTTCGAATAAAATGCAATATTGTCTCCAACCAAAGCTTCATATTTTGAAGAGGCATGGGGGTCCGCAGAAATTTTTACAAGGGGGGGGGCAAGGTCATTCATGGATGATTGAATTGCATGTGTACACTATCTAAGCGGAGCGCCACCATCGATTGGCGCGGAGCGTACAAGAAAATTTTGGGTCCTACAAACCCTCCAGATGGCCGGAAACGGCACTTGGGGAGTGCTATAAGCTGCATGTTCCCAGCCCTGAAACAGGAATTTCATGTCTGTAATTTTTAGATTTTTAGAATTTTCAATCTAAAAAAGTTGTTGAAGGTAAATCTGCCTCTTGGTCACGGCCTCGCACGCCTGAGCACGATATAACTTACAACTGTCAAACAGCCTATATAGGCCTACATCTGTTACCCAATTATGAATCACCCCCATCCCCCATATTCACCTTGTATATCCCAGTTACATCCGCGCGTCCCCACTTGAGATCAGCATGGGACCAAACCAAGACCAATTCATTCATCAATAGTCGGATGCCATATGCACACTACATACTTGACAACTAGTACAATTTTGGCATAGTTTTTACAATTACAAATTTCCAATAAATATCACGAATGATGGTCCCCAAATTACGATTTCACTATTCAGCATACCATCTTCTCTTTTGTTATTCCTGGTCAAATTTCCGCATATTTCATTAGAAACTAACGCTGTGAGTGAAGACATTTTGATGATCTATTTTTATTTTTTTTTTTTTTTAATTTTCAATTAATTTTTTCACAAGTTTGATTTTCCAGGCCGGACGCCCATGTGAAGAGGTTAGTTTAACTAAAGAAAGGCCATCGTTCATCCTTATCCTTTCGGCAATTCATAGCCTTTGTAGTTTTTCCTTAAGACTTGGACTAGATCTCCCTCTTCCCATTTGTAATATTTTCTTCAGTTAGAAAAAATTCAACTTTCCTTAGAAAAAAGACGTTGATTCTTAGCCGTGTGTACACTGGACACATTTTAGGACACATGTGTCGATATAGTTGCCAGCAGCAACGGTCAGTTACGTCCCAACATGTGTCGCAACATTGTGTCCGAAAATTCAGATTTTAGTTTTTCGGAACTTGTGTCCACGCTTTGACCAATTAAAATCATACTTGAATCAATTGATCCACCACCTGATCTTTTACCCTTAAAGCTGCCTTTCCTTACTTTTGATTCGTCATCAATCATTTGACGTGCATCAAATCTCTTTCCATATATTCGAAACGCCCGATAAGATTTTTGCTCTTTGTTGTGACGTGATTCATAGAGGCCGGTGCTACAGTACTACATCCAGCATTATGAAAAATAGCAAGGAGGCTTTCTTCAAAAGTTTCAGAACAGAATAGATGGTCGGTTGACAGCGCACTGTAGGTTAGGTTAGATAGAGCTTAACGGTCCAGTTTCTAACCAATTAGTTCAATTCGACCCGGCCACTGCCTTTTTCCAGTTGTAGCTCGCTTACTTTCCTAATATTCCAACGCTTCTGGTGACCACCAAGCCCAATGGCAGCGTACTGTAGGACCATTTCCAATACGCTATACCTACAACAAGCTTGGGTTGAAGGACCATTCCTTGTAGGAGTGAATTTCAGCAAAGATGGAGTGTGAATTCTCTCAGAAAGGGCGATATTTCAGGCACATGGAAAGATACATCACATATTGGAGAAAATGTGCACTACATTCGGAGATGAAATTGACTCTTTAGTAGACGGCAGGTAGAAGTGATCCCTCCGCACACGTAATTGGAATAAATTTGACTCGTTACACTCGTAACAGATCCGAGAGGCCCCGAATCTTGAAGGTATGGACATTTGTCACCTATTCCACCCCCCATTTTGGCCTTTTGGGGTTGGGCTTACCTAATCTGGAAGGTGGGGGTGGAGCCAGCGCGATGCTTTTGCGGAATGTGCTCCAAACAAGAGTACCTTGGATGATTCACCGCAATGAATACGTACATATTAAGAAAGTAGATGGCTGGAATGAAATTTTGCTGTTATTTGCATGGCCACGTGACCACGCTGTGTGTTGCTCAGGGTAGACGGCGTGGCCGAGATCTGCAGCTTCATGAGGAAAAAATGAATTTTAAATATTTCAAACGTCGTCGAATGCTCATTGTCACAACCCCCCCCCCCCCCCCCCCCCACCGGCTTAATTAAAAGCCAACAATGCCTGCCACTTAGGACAATTTCCACATTTAATATCCAGTGGTGGGAGGGTCGTTGTAAGCTCGTTGCTTTAAAATGTGTTTTATGTATACGCACGGGAAGCTGGAAGAGGGCGTACATGCTGTCTAGTATCTCACTTCTTGCATTATGTGTTATTATCAAGTTGTTTATATTTAATAGAAACCCTGATCCATTGCCAAATTGTTTCCTGTGAACATGTCAAGTCCTGTGCATAAACTTAGGGGAATGCGAATAGTCAAGTGATGGTCTGATTCAGTAGGACATTACGGGACTTCATAACCCTTTTTTTTTCAAATGGATTGCTTACCTGTATCATGGAGAATTGTACACTTTACTATAGCTCTTGAATTTCACTGATTATGAGGGTTTAGAATTGTATGTAAACACTAACAATTAAGACGTTTTAAGGCTGATGGACCCCGCTAATGTCCGATTTCACAATGCTGCGCGGATTCGTCTATAGTAACAATTGGCGGGGTTGTAGTGTAGCACTTCCAGTTTGGATGGGGAGTAAACTACGAAAGCCCCAATATTGTGCGTAACGGTAGATTTAGCATTTTGCAGTCAATCAGATCCTCGAGTGCACACCCCTCTAAGCGGGTAACTTATTTGTTATCGTCGCAATGTACAATACCCCGAACGCCCTTCTCCTAGATTTGTCAGAGTTTCAGTGAGCATGCCAGTCACTTTTGTACCCTGCTGAACAAAGGCCGGTGCACCGGACATAAGAATCCCATTTGCCCAGAAAACATAAAAAGACGACACACGTGCCTGAGAAGAAACGTCAATCACGCAACGTTGTACTCTCAACTGATGATTCGCCACACCAGCTTTGACAGAAGAATGGGAAGGGGCTGTTCCCTTTCACATCCTGTACTCCCCTAGACTAAAGAGATACGTAATCCTTTGTTAACGTGGTGTGGTGAGTGTGACGGTAAAATAATACACAAACACAAAGGCAGCAAAGGGATGAGGTTTCCAGCAAACAGCCTAATCCCAGCAAGGCCGCTTTGTTAACCTCGTCTGCTTCAGTCCCAGTATGTTACGTTCAAGTCTCAGTTTTGGCTCTTTTTAGAATGAAGTTCCACCCTACTTTTGGCCTTGGAGTGTGTTTCTAAGGGACGGTGTGATATCCTTCAGGCCTCGGGTTTTGAAAAATCGCACATGAGCCTTAAAAAACGCTTATAAAATTCAAAAGGTGACTTAAAAATCACATCCCTGGACACGTTTAAGTGTCAAATTTGAAACAGAGAGGCGAGAGCAAAGAATTAAGAATAGCAACGTTTGGATTGATAATTCAACACAAGATATATATTATAAATGACGTCAGATTCAGCTCCTGTCTCTTCTTTCATTAATATTTGATCAAGACCACTGTCATTTTCTGACATTGCAAACTTATGATACTATATAATTCAATTCTTACAGTAGCAACTAGCAAATCGACTCCACTCATAAAATGAATGTGTCCAAGGAAACAAAGAGAAGATTTTTGACGAATTTGGACAACATTGTTTCCTAAAGCAATTTGCTCTTGGAACATTAAAACTTGGATTTCTTACAGGTTTTAATCATTGCTACCTGCTGTCGACTAGGGACAAATTTTTTTGTTTGTTTCAAAGCACATAAAATCCATGAAAGTTGTTATGGTTCCTGTGCTATAATGGGATAGTCCAGGCTTAACCCTTTACCGTTGTGCTTCGATCGGGGCATATTTGCGCGCCTAGGGAAAAGCGGACGTAGCCCGCCCCGCATCGGCTTCCGTAGGCCAATGACCCCGTGACCTTAAACTATTGTCTCTCTCGCTGTTGTGGCCGAATTTTCGGGTAGCTACACACAGTTTCGAGCTCCGCGTGACACAGTAAAGATGGGTGACAGCCGAGCTCTCCGCATAGGTCCAAAAGGACCCAAACAACGGTAAAGGGTTAAAATAGGCCTGTGGAGTGTGTTTACTGCAAAGCTGATGCCACTGTCTCTGCGTTCGTGCACGTAACCCTTTAGCCGACTGATGCAGATATTTTTTCTTAACCCTTTACCGTTGTGCTTCGATCGGGGCATATTTGCGCGCCCCGGGAGTGGGCGGAAAAGCGGACGTAGCCCGGCCCGCATCGGCTTCCGTAGGCCAATGACCCCGTGACCTTAAACTATTGTCTCTCTCGCTGTTGTGGCCGAATTTTCGGGTAGCTACTCGCAGTTTCGAGCTCCGTGTGAAACAGTAAAGATGGGTGACAGCCGAGCTCTCCGCATGGGTTCAAAAGGACCCAAACAACGGTAAAGGGTTAAATATTGGATTGTATAACCGTGTTTGACGATTTTGACGGCAGAATGATATTGGAAGATTTTTTGAAGAACTCGTCCAGAAGCCGTTAAGTTTCGGCCCACTTTTCAATGAGTCAAACTGTGATCTTATTACCCTAACATACTTCTATGGTTAGAGGGCCACCGCAGTGGTTCCCATTTTCTGAGCTAAGTGCATTTCATGTTTTATAGTGTAGGCTACCTCTAGTCTAAAATTTCAACAGTATGCAGCACATGAAAAATGAATGCAAACAGTCCAACCCAATCTTCATATTACATTCCTGTCTTCATATGGCATTTCTGAGCTGAAATATGAAATGCTGAATTTTATTCACTCTAATTGAAATATTACATTGAGAAAAAATGTGTGATGTTAGTGCTGTAGTTCTTAAATTAGTGTCTTCGCACCACTTCTGAAAGATACTGCACCACTTGTACCAACGTGTGGTAGCAATCGTATCCTTTTGGGATGATGTAATTAATAAGCCCATCTGTACGACATGCTACGCAAGTCAACAGGTAGCGTTTAAGGTCACAAAACATTTTAATTTCAAAGGGGGAACAAAGCAGGTAATGTGAGTTGTAAAAGAAGAAAGTCATGAATTATTGCGAAATGGACTACTTTGTTCTTAAGTCAACAAATTTCAACTCTTATTACCTCGACAATTGAACAAACTATGGCAAGGAGAGTCGGATAATAAAAACCATTTTCAAACGTCTTAAGCACGTATTTTTTAAACATCCTCGGCCTAAGGAACACTTTAATTTTCAGCCCCCTTCCTCTTCTTTGTTTCACTCTTATTTCAACTTCTGCCTGGATCACTTAGATCCATTCTTCACTGAGTAAGCTTAGTTTACATTTCTGACATATTTTGTGCAAAGACGTTGATAATGATTCTACATTTTTCGTGTCCATCATTTTTGGCCACAGTAAAGCCCCGTCCACACCATGCGACGCGACTTATTGCAACAAGACCGTCTTGTCATGAAGAGCGACTGACGACTAACTAGTTTTAAGAGCATAGTGTCCACATTATGCAACAAGACGCAGGTCCATGAAGCGATTCACGCAAAATATTCTAACGTTTAACGTACTATTTATTTGTTACGTTGAATAAGCGAGTTCGGTAATTCGTTGCCGCATGGAATATTGGGGCACAGCTTGGGATATTCAAACCAACCTTAGCACGTACCGTACAGCGTTCACTTATTTTCGTCAGTACGTGCATAAAAGACTAGTTAAGTGTCTAGACAACTCCTACGAAAATAGGGGTCTCAGTGTTACTTTAACCTAACTTGAGATCCCTCCTTAGTTATAGGTGGATTACAAAATAATGATTTCACCAAATTTTCATGTAAACTTAATTTTGGAATACGTGATTTCGGAATAGGTGCGGGATTCGTTTAATTATCCCGACGATTTGGACGATGTGCGCAATGCATAACGATCAACAAGAATTACCGAACTGGCTCATAGACAGATAGACAGGAATGTGTTCTATCCATTTCGATTAACTGAACTCCGCGGGCTTCATCCCAAAGTCCGTTACTGTTGTCAGTTGCACGTTTCAGTTCATGCGACCGAACATGTTCGGTCGCATGAAACTGGACTGCGCGTCTGCTTGCAACTAGTTGCAAAGCATTTCACACTTTGCAAAGAGTCTGAACAATCTCGTTGCAATGGGTTGCATCGCATCGAGTCGCATAGTGTGGACAGGGCCTGGGACACTATTGACAAAAGCA
Source organism: Holothuria scabra (assembly GCA_037179385.1). NCBI lineage: Eukaryota > Metazoa > Echinodermata > Holothuroidea > Aspidochirotida > Holothuriidae > Holothuria > Holothuria scabra. The sequence continues at coordinate 29,706,330 of CM074197.1, forward strand.
ATATGGGTATCAAAACTCGTTTGCAATACTGTACGGTAGCTAGTTTGAAAATGGTCTACTGACATCTACTTAAAGAAACATCATTTTCATCGCCTGATACCTCAGGCTCAGACTCATGGTATTCTGGTTCACTTCCTGACTCAGACTCCGAACTCTCATGGGCACTAAAACTAGTCAAAATGTGACCACTGTGGCTCTCATATCCTGAAGTAGATGTGCCGTACTGATTTAGCCCTACCCTTTGCCTCTTAGCTTGGACACTTTCTTCATCACTTAGCATTTCACTACGTGTCTTAAACATGTGCTTTTGGAAAGCAATGTCTATGATTTCTTCTCTTTCTCTGTCAGTCCAAACTGAGTGGTTATACTTGATGAGGAAATAATTTTCCATCGTTGAATGATTCCGGGCAATGTGTTTGTCTGACAGCATGGTAGTGAGCACGCTAAACCCTCTTTCCACTGAAGAATTGCTAGGGCCTAGACAAAGAAGAATTTCAACAAGTTTTGTGATGTTTGGAAATTCTTTCTTCCTGTGAGAAAAAATTTTGGCCCACATATCTCTCATTTTAAAGCTGTTATAATATTTCTGAGCAGTCATTTTCAAGTCCCTCCATTCTCTTTGAATGGTTTTCTGGCAAAAGTCATACCCATTGTAAGACAAAGTTGCTTCAAAATGTCTGCTTAAGTACATTATTGATTCGACTTCTTTAGATTCCGTAGAATTGTCCATCCCCCAGTTCGCGTGGTCAAGCCACTGCATACTATCATAGAATTGACTATCAAACGATTGAAACCGTTTGGAGAGACATACAGAAAGTTGAGGTACCACACATTCTTTCAAATTTTGTATTTGCTTGTGCATTTCTTCTTCAGATGTATGACTCATCCCGCCTAAGTGCAGTTCAGTGAATTCTCGATTATCATTAGCCTTTGGCAGGGTGCACTTCAAAACATTCCCATTACATTCATATCTAAAGCAGAAACTGTCATGACCTGCAGCAGCAAAGGTTAAACCTTTCTCCTCAAGTAGATCATTAAGTCGGCTTTTAACCTTTTCAACTTCTAGACCAACATCAAATACGGCCACATCCCCATTTTCGAATTTAAGGGAGAGAGGGGTTAAAATTTCTAAGAGCTCTCTGTAGAGCATAACGGTGCAAAAGAAAGAATAGTCGTTTAATTTAGCCAAGTAACCTTTTAGCTTTGGTCGAATTGCTCGTTTTGATGTGTCAACTACAGCGTTCTCAACACACTGCACGAGAGGAATCCAGTTGTTGAGTAACACACTTACACCTTTTCTGTGACGATTTAAAAGTCGTGTCCCGTGAACTTTAGGGAACGAATAGATCTGAACATTTAACCGTTTTGCTAATTCTTTTAACTCTCGCTGTAATTTCCCTGAACGTTTCATAGTGTAATATATGGATGTCATAAAATCTATTACTCTTGTGAACTGTGTTTGCTTCAGAAACGCGTCTTTCAATAAAAGTTCAAGGCGATGACTGGCACAGTGGCTCAACACAAGCCAACTTCTTTCCCTTTGGAATCCTGTCAGCAGGCCGTTATAAGTCGTAAAGTTTACAGAAGGTCCATCTGAAGTGGCTGAAACCATCACATTGACGTACCTATTCGAAATAATCAAAACAATATGGTTAAATACATACGTAGTCTTTAGTACTAAAATCACGTTAAGATAGAAGTTGAAGAAAACCAAGTCCCAGGTAGCAAATCCATATGAGAGCATATCGGTAAACCCATAATGGGCCCATTTAATTTTGCAACCGGAAAAAAGGGGTCCATGTGGGTAGCCCACCTATATGAGAGAGACATATATATAGGACTAACCCATATGTGAACCACATATCAGTTGGGACCTACAACTACCCCATATGTGGTATGGGTCATGTGGGCTAGTCCTCGTGGACCCCTTATTATTCCCGGTTACAATATCGAATAGGGCCCTTAACTAAGTACCAAGAAATAGGTCCAAGAAGAGCCATATATGGGAATGTTTCCGGAGAAATTGTTAAAGTTTGTTCTAAAAGTTAATTTTACTTTAACTGTGCGAATTACATTTCCCTAGTTAAAATTGTTTGGCGTAAATATGTAGAACTTGGAATCATACCTAGTAATACAGTCAAAGGAAGGGCCTAAAAATGTAGGCTAAATTTCGCACGTCAAAGAGGAACTAAATTCTACACAGTTTGGAGAAATTTAGGAGATAAGTCATGATTTGTATTCCAAAGTGATCTTGACGACATTAAAATTTACAAAGAATGGTGTTTTGCTTCTTTTTGCTTTGCCCGTCTGCTGTGTCGACCTTGAAGTTAATAGGGTAAGGATCTCACGAGAGAAATGTAGTTCGACAAGTTCTCGTGCCGCTTACGCAACAACTTTCCGATTGCTGAAAATGACACTTCCCGGCCCTTTTTAGCCCATTTAAAAAACAGCCACAGGCCCGTATGATGCAGCTTTTTCAGTGGGGGGGGGGGGGGGGGGGGCGATTTTACCACAAATGGAACATTTTACCGGACAATTATGACCGACTAGTGCCGAAGACGCATGCAAAGAAAGCTTAAGGTGAATGCGCCAGATAGTTATCAGATAGGCCTAACTTGACAAAATTAAAACTCATATATGTTGCTCACGTAGGCCTTCTATCATAGGCTGAGCGGAGCTCCAGATCTTGTGGGGGGGGGGGTGTTCGTTCGAACCCCCTAAACCCACCCCAACCCTAGATACGGACCTTAGCAACTTTGATAATGGAGGAACGTACTGTATTGGGGTAGTATAGTGCATGCTTTAAGTTTTGCAGGCATGTCGGTCTTTGCGAAGAAGCACTCAAAATAACTTGCCATCTAAGCTGTCTACGTACAGCTGCATTTCTGCTGTACTAGACACGTATGTATGTACGGTCAAAGACAACGTAGCACTGGGATTAGCTTTTACATGAAGGTGAGAATTGATACAAAAATACACAACGGAATATTTTTTCACTAGAGTAAGAAAGGCACTTTTTATGTTAAACGTGTATAGAACTGCAGGTACTAGACATCTGATGACCCCGTAAACTATTGGTGAGAAAAAAATCGTGGTTTTGTTTGTCTCAAACAGTATTTGAAACAAGAGCCCAACGGGCACTGTGGTTCCTTGCTGGATATTAAGAGAACTGTGCAGCCAGCCTCCGAAATAGAGCTATGCAAAAGCTCATATTCAATGTTCGTAACATATTTAAAAGAGGTATTTTAGTACTAATATTACATTAAATCAAAGATTAAATTCTTGTGGCCTTACTTACATTCAACTTGTATAATGCTTGGTGCTCCTTCAAAACCACTACCTGTACCTCATTTCCATATGTATTTATGCTTGTAATCAAACTTGATATTATCACCAATAAAAAATACACAATGTGGTCAGAGGGAGAAAAACACCCCTTGTGTTTCTCTCACAGTTATTTTTACCTACTCTCAAATAAAACTTGCTATTACTTTAAAACAATCTACCATATGTCCTGTTTGCTACCTCTACACAGAAAACAGGGTTTATTCAGTTAAGCAGAAAGTAAGTGATTAATGAAGTGTGAAAATAGAATGAGGATTGGGTTACCCCACAGAGCACAGCAGTATTAAAGAGACATACTGTATAATCCATGCATTGCTTCCACTGGCAGAGAGACCAGTTTAATGCAGAGTGACCTGTGCTTAGTGAAATCTGCAGATTTCAGTTATTTCCCTCTTAAAACTTTGAATGATCCAAAATATGTGTACAGCCCGAAGGAATCATTACTGAACGAACATAAAGGCCAAATTTCTAAGGTGTTTGGGTGCGTAAGCATGCAAAACCAGGTGAGATAAAAATCTATTGAAACTATCTTTATCTAGCTTACAAGATTTTCTAAAACAAACGTTTTCAGCGGTTGACCTCCAGTGACCCTGATGACCTTTGACCTTAACCAAACTAGCAACCTTTTTTTTGAAATCTGTCCTTTCTACCTTAAAATACTGTGTTAAAACATTTTTCAGTGTTTGACCCCTGGTGACCCTAGATGACCTATTGACCTTCACCAAACATATTCAATTTCAACCTTACACCATAACACATCCACACACCAAGTATGACATCTATCCAAGTTTCTTAACTAGAAATATCGTGTTGAGAAGGTTTTTAGTTTTTGACCTCTGGTGACCCCAAATGACCTTTGACCTCCACCAAAAACAATAGGGCACACCTTCTTCCTATGACGAATCTATGTACCAAATACAAGTTCCATCCAACCTTCCCTTGTTGAGTTAGAGCGTACCGAAGCAAGTGTCACACACACACACACACACGCCAACCTGACTACATAGGTTCCTTTGCTACCGCAAGGAACCAAAAAGGAGTTAACGGCGGGTGATTTGTATTGAAGGCGGGTGGTAGTTTATATCGATTTTGTAATTTGCTGTCCCTTTCAAACTTTTGCAAGGTCGAGCAGAGTGACTCCGCAGTTTTCCTTTTCGGCAAACCAAAAACATATACCGAAGTACCAAAACCACACCTTGTGTTTTCATCATTTTTGAAGCGTGGGACGATTATTTGGAGATGTCCCCTTCCAGAAAAAGAGGGGACGTTCCAGGATCCACACCCATGCCTATAAGAATAAGTTAAAAATTCTAAAAATGTTTTCAACTTGGACCTTCTTGCTTAGCAATTATGTCACAATAGTACTTTCATTTGTTACAATAAACACCCACCGTTCATGTGGAAGTTTTACTTTGGAGCAAAAAGCTTCATCAATGGACATCTTGAAAATTTCTGCATCGGCAGTGCCAAACTCATCGATGTCTTCAAGGGCGATGGCATAGTACACGGGGAGACCATCGCGTGCTGTTCTCACCAGTACCATTTCCTTTTCTGAAACCATTTCCTTTCCTGAACCAGACGTTCTAGGTTGAGCGCCATCTATCAAAACGGCGAAGGCAACTGAGCTGCACAAAATAGTTGCCACCTTTTCTCTTATAGCATCTGCAAGTTCGGATATATATTCACGAGCGTTTAATGATGAATCGCATCCATCAATCAGTCGTACACCATTGACCACCTGGCATTTAACAAGAGTTTTGAATTCTCTCAATGGTCTTCCAGCTTCGGCCATGAAGTAAGCAGTCCTTAAAAGTTTCCTGTAAGCATCCTCCTCCTGTTGTCTGTGTTGATGAAGGATATGATCGACTTTCGGTTGGATTTGGATTCCAGCAACCCTATCAGGTTCGACACTGCCACTACTCTCTTGTTCAGAATTAGCGCCTTCTAACTCTTCAAAGTAGAGTCCAACTTTATGTGCCTGAAAAGTGAATGAAATCAGTATTTATTAATTCTAGAGCATAATCTGCGATTTTCATTTAGGCTAATACTTCAAGAAATCATATATGCCCACAGTAAAAAAACCCATTAATTTGGTAGGCTAAAGTCTGTCTTAGAAGGTAGTTAGTTAGATGGGGTTTAACGACAAACCAACAAGAATGTATCATATAGTGTCACCAAACTGTTACAATGTTGAGGTTAAACTACTTAAAAAAGGTAACAAACGGGGGGAGGGCAGTTTCCACAAAAAAGACAGCAAAGCGGGAGTCGTGTCAAAAATCTCTATAAAGTTTACTTTCCTTGAGAATGTCAGGAATAAGGGAAGAATCTGTTTGTTCAAACAAAGTTTTAGGTTGGGCACAATGTAGTATATCTGGCGAATATGGGAGTATTCATAACAGTCAAGGAGAATGTGACTGATGGTGACAGCACAGTCACAAGGTATACAGTATGGTCTTTCAACCCCGTGAAGTGAATAGGCATGGGTAAGGTGAGTGTGACCTAAGTGGTCAGTCACAACCAAATCATTCCTCCGTTTGCTGGGGAGTTTGGGTGATTAAATGAGCACACCTAGGCTATCTACACCGTAACGTGTGTGACCGATTCTCTTGGAGTCAGACATATTATCCCGTATCACATGGGCATTCCCCTACACAGTAGTATTGGAACCCTGATTAGGCCTAAATGTCACCATAAAAAATACAGGAAACTATAGGCCTAAAAAAGGGTTGAAGACCAGTGATATATTTGTGTCAACCTCATTACAAACGTTAAGTACATTGTGATTTCTTCCCAGCCAATGTGCCAAATTTGGGTCCAGGAATACGCTGTATACCATTCGCGGCCAGAGAACTCAGTATATCACAAAATGTTGGGAAGCAGACCTCACATTTGTGGCCATTATTGCGCAATATTTACACCCTAAGTGCCGGCTTACATACCTGGATGTAAGGCCTGCAAGTACAGTAATTGCCTATTACAAATTGAAGCAACCGGAAGTCTTGCGTTGGCCATTTTGCAGGTGGCAAAAACATTCAGCCGCGGCACAAACTTCACTGATTCGTATAGCATTATATGCACTGAGAGACAACTTACAAACTTTTAACCCAGCTAAATTTCTTGATTTTCGGGACGAAAAGTACGCATTGTGTGCAACCTAAACTGAAGACAACAGAAATGCCGAGATAGTGTGCTGCTTTTAGTTTGAATTCAGCAGCATCAGATTGCAGGTACATGAACTATAGAAACATTGACGCCTGTGCTGGTTTCATGGTAGGCCTACTAAATGGGAGTACTTCAAGTTCATACATTTACTGACAAGGCATCCTTGTCTCCCACAACTGAAGTCTCATCTACACAGTCTCCCTAGTAAGAAATTAAGAAACCCAGTTACAAAGTCATTCCTGACAAACTCGCCTCCTTACAAAGTCTGACCTCGAAGAAAAGGTCCTCTGTCGGACAAGCCAAGTTTTCCCAAGGCTAACTAAGTCTGTTGCTTCCAACAAGATTACACTGTTCTATGCCTCCCAAAGATCCCCCCCCCCCCCCCCCCAGGAAAAAAAAAAAAAAAAACATTTTACCTGTAATATTCTCATAAGGGAATCTAAAGGGACCCATTTCATAACCCTTTAGGGTCCATGTGGTTTTGGACCAGGGATTATGATATGAGACCCATTGGCAACCCCTTAAGTTAATCCAAATGCCCCTTCCATATGGGAAACTATAGTTCTGAGGCCTATTCAAACAAATGATAGCGTGTGGGAAAATATGGATCAACTTCAATCCTTTAATATCCCTCGTGCATTTGGGATACCCATATGGGCCCCTGAGGCTATCAGTCTCGGTAACTGCCCCCACTGGTATGCTTTACCTACAACGGTAACTTAAATATGATCGACACACCAATATAATGTCATATAAGTCAAATGCGGTACAAGCACTCCTGTTAAGTCGCCTCTTACGACAGGCGGGTGAGTACCGCGGACATATTCTACAACCCCCAGCCAACAGGGGGTCTTACCCAAAAGGGACCCACTTACGTTTACTACCTATGTTTGATAGCACATTTTTAACATGTTTCTTTAGCTAGGACTGTCGAATTTGTCAGGAGACGATTTTCTTAGGGCCAACTTTGCTATGGGTGTTTTTTGGCCAACTTCAAGAGGGCGACTTTGTCAGAGGTGACTTTGTAGGGGACGGCTTGAGTGACTGCGTTGCCCTCACTGTGCCTGTGCCAGATACGGTTTATTGACCACAATGAAGCACCAGCATAACGGCATTCGGCTTGCACTATTACCGCAGGCCTCTCTTCACTTGGACAGTGAAATATTCAGAAGTATTTCTGAGAATGGGTTGATTACATCGCGTGGCTCATTGACTTAATAATTCAACGCTCCGTCCTATGGAGCGAAGCTTAATTCATAATAAAAGGAATATTTAGAGGCTAGGGCCGGTATGTACTGAGGGGTGGAGTTGTCAGGGGATACTTTGTTAGGGGGCGATTTTGTGTGGGCGACTTTGTGGTCCCGAACATATATAAAAGTTGAATATATATATATATATATACATATATATATATGTATATATATATATATATATATATATATATATATATATATATATATATATATATATATATATATATATATATATATATACATATATATATATGTATATATTCGAAAGTAACTCGTATTACTGTAGTATATAGCGGTTGCCAGGGGGGTGAACTTTGGCTACTGTAGAGTCTTCGTCATACAGTTAGCTTTCTGAGAAAACAGAAGGAGGGAGAGTTCACTTGCGTAGTTTAAAACTACACATTTTCCGTCTTTAAGGTGAGAATATGTTGAAATATCATTTGGAAGTAAGAGAAAAAGAAATATTTTCAAAATATAGTGGTACCTTTCTTGTTATCCTTTTATCTTCACTAAAATGCTATGAAAAACTCTGTTCTTTGTTCTGCTACATCTTTTTATTATCAGTGGCGTTGCTAGGATTTGCACCAGGGGGGCAAAAGTATGAAATTTCCCCAAAACTTTTCCCGGTCAATGTGTATGTATTTCATATAAAAAATGCAAATTTACATGTACAACAACATTACCATGTCATTTTGTAATATTACCTGCATTTTAATCGTAAAGAATAGCACAGAGCAATCGGAACTAACAAAGTATATTATTTTGGTAAACAATATCTGGTTTTTTTATATGTAGTAACGCAGTGGCGTACGTAGGATTTCTCTGAAGGGGGGGGGGGGGGCATGCAGTATGGTCTAAGGGAGGGGTGTCCCGAAATTTTTCGACGTTTTCAAGGAGCCTAGACGCAAAATGGTGCAAGATTTTCGACTTTGACAGGAACAGTGTTAAAAGTTGAATCGTGGTGGTTCATGAGGATAAAACTGAAACTTTTGTGTCTTTACATGCATTCTTTTGTCATTTATGCTACCTTACGAAGTAAAATTTGTCATTAAATTTGCACAATTTTAGGAGTCAAAATAAAAGAGCATTGATCGGTATAAGACTGTGGTTTTTCTGGGGCACAAAACGTTATCTTATCATAAAGATTATTTAAGCGGAGCGCCACCATTGGTTGGCGCGGGGCCTAGAGAAAATTTCGAAAAATCAGACCCCTCAGATGACCGGAAATAGCATTTTTTCTGACTTATCTAAATCTAAAGAGTCTTCTTTTGTCGTTTGCAATAAAATGCTCACTTCAACATATGTTCGCAAACTGGAAAATGATCAGAGAGTTAAGAGCTAATTTGACCTCAAAAATGTAATTTTGCCCAAAAGACTTAGCGAAGCGCCACCATTCGTTGACGTGGAGCGTAAAGAAAAATTCGAAAAGTCAGACCCCTCAGATGGCCAAAAATAACGTATTCATGCTTGTATAGAGAATCTTAACATGTAGTCTTTATTTCAATCGATTCCACCAGTGGGATACAGAGTCCACCTTTTTAAATAAAAATTGGAATATGCCAGAACTTGTCTTTTTGTAGGAATTAAAAAAATTGGCACCACTGAGGGGCCTTGCAGGGGCAATCCTTCCCCTTTGAAATTTTTTGAAAAATTGGGTGTCCTTATATGCACTCTGGTGTCACATATGCTATCTTTTGAAGTTTTTAAGAAGAAAGGAAAAATGGCATCGGTGAGGGGGGTCGGGGAGCATGGCCCAATGGTCCCCCCTTCGTTCGCCACGGAAAGGAGGCCTAATAGTGGCTCGATCACACAGGATGTCCTGTTAGAACAGCATTTTGTTAAGTGTAGAAGGCTGTAAGGTACTCAGGGACCCGTTTATTGTTACACCCCCAGTGAGCAGAAAGCTATTTTCCCGAACTAGCCTGTAAGCCTCCAAGAATTAGACTAAGTAACAAAATATAAGTATGCCTATGGATCCCGTTCATTCTAATTTCTAGACTAACGTTAATTTTATCGTTGGCCATGGATTGTTTCAGCCCCATCCATCGTTATGTACACAGAGTAAAATTGGTAAAGTTTAAACCCCTCCCGCTAGCTTGTAGGACAATATGTAACCTCGGGGGTCTACGTTGGTGACTTGTCAGTTTTCACATCCTTTTACTGAATCCCCAAAGTGTACAATGCAGAGACTGTGTACAAGAGGATAAGTTCGGGTTTACAGCCTTCCAGTGTTAGTTGTACTGTATCAGCTGTTGTTAAATTCCTGTGCACTGTTCGCACTGATCATTACACCCGCGCGTACACACGAGAACATTCAATCCGCTACGCGGCGAGGACGTTCCTGTGGAACGCGAGTAGGGCCGGTTCATGCGACACTGACGAAATGTGGGTTAATTTGTTGCATGAAAATACGAATTATACATGAGAAATGTCTCACAATTTCTTATTCTTACTAAGAAAATTCATCAAATTTCCCCAAATTATTTTCCAGGGGGGCAACTCGCCCCTCTCTGCCCCACCCCCCCCCCCCCATGTATCTACGCCACTGTTCTCTATACATACTTTCGCATCACTTACGGATGTGCACGCCCGAAGCATGGCATTGTGTTGGATCTTGTAGCAATATGCTAGGTACCATCATGCATTACATTTAAAGATGGCTGAATTACTAACATGTGTACTGCAGGGAGCGCATCCCAATTAGCAGGTTTATTAATGGGCTCCTTTGTTCGCCCTCAGATAGAGTCTCTAAAGGGAGCACTTTTTGCTATGATATGGAAAAGGCTGGGGTGCTTTGTAATTATTTTATGGAAGTGCATCAAATGAAGTACCATTGGCGGAAAAGGGGCTTAAAGGGCCAATCCTCTCACCCCAAACTACACTTCTAGTATAGGGTAACAGAAACTCTCAATTGGCTCAGCTGTTTGATTGACTGCTAATTCAAACAATGCAGAATACCAAAGCTTATATTACACAGCATGAACTGTTCTGAGAGTGTTTTGATTATACACATTGAGCTTTTCTATACTCACCCTGAAGCAATAAACTGAGATTGTGTCTGGATGAGAGTGAATTTCAGACAATTGAGGGAGGGGCTTAATTAAGAATGTTAGGAGAATTGGTACTGTTTGGGATGAGAAAACTGGGCCTTTAACTGAAGCCATTTTGTGAAAATTATGGGCTTAAGGCTTTAGAAGCTGGCTGAGGCATACAGTACCAGGCTCGGAAAAGGGCGATTGAACTTTGAGCTGGAATAGCAAATTTAAAAAACCTTCACGGTCATGATATGGAAAATTATATTGTTGATATGTTAGAGGAATTTAACTTGCATTTAAATCCAATGTGTGTGTTGTCACATTTTCAACAAATGTTCAGTGAACTTGAAGCAAGCTCATGTGACATCATATCCCCACATTACTGGACAGTCTTTTCTTTTTCTTTAAACTTTACAGCCTATTTTCTCCTCAACAGTCCCATGTAATTAAGTGACAATAGCCGTGTTCCCATTTGATCCAGGGAGGTGGATCTTGATCTACCGAGGTGGATCAAACACTAATGGGAACGCAGATCAACAACACTCACTCAAGATCAAGATCCACCGATTTTGATCGACCGTTCGGGGTAGATCAAGATCCACCGCGCTGGATCAAAGTTTGTAATGGGAACACATCGGTAGATCAAGTGACCCTGGATCTCCGGTTACACTCATGTATGTTTTTGTGATACATCGATACGAAATGCATGGCAGGCCGACTTGTAAACATTGGTGACCTTTTCGCGCTTGCGCAATGTGTTCATAAAACACGTTTGATCTACCGCGCTCACTCAAATGGGAACGCGGATCTCGATCAAGGTAACTGATGTTGATCCACTTCGGTAGATCAAGATCCACCTCCCTGGATCAAATGGGAACACGGCTAAACTTCGCAATCCCCATGGGGAGGTCCTTTTTCTATTAAGGGCCCTCACAAAAGTCAGGGTCATCACAACAGTCTGAAAACGGGAAACACAGGATCTTTGACAATGTGATGAAGTGATAATCTCTGCTGCCCTTAATCTCACCTGTGGAACACAAATCTAGAAACTCCATTTGCCGTGATACTGTATCTCGAGATAACCCTGGTAGCATTCCCATATGGGCCCCATATCGACAAACATATGGGGCCCATATACCTTTTGCCCCCAAGATCCATATGGGGCCCATATGGGCCAGCCCAGGTAACCCATATGATGCATATGGGATAGTGCTGGGACCCATTTGGGAAATTGTCCCATATGGGTCACAGTACTATCCCATATGGGCATAAGGGCATACCGGGCTGGCCCATATATGGGTCCCATATGGATCTTGGGTGCAAAATAATATGGGACCCATATGGTTTGACGTATATGGGGCCCATATGGGAATGCTACCTGGGAAACTGTACATGTCCGATTTGACTGGAAATTTCACCACTGTGTATATTAAAGGGAAATATTGTGTTTAAAAAGCATCATCAAAGAGTACAGAGAAAATGGCTCTGACACTATGCAACAGTTCAGTCTTAATCATAAACCCCAGCAATAGCTACATCTCTTCAAAATAGTATGGCTATGGGCAAGAAGAGCAATGGACGTTGCATCATTTGAAATTTTGAAAGTTTGGGTGAACGAATTATTCTTCAACAACAAACAATTCTATCCAGTGGGGAACTTATCTTTAAAAAAGAAGGCTAGTACTGTACTGTACTCGTTTTTTTTTTGATAATCTATTAACCTGTGTCAATAAATATTAGCTTTAAAGGGCTGAATTTTCTTGCAAAACGAACGCAATATTTCCCTTTAAGTTCTTCTTTTACATGTGAAAATTAACGTTCTTTCCAAAAAATAATAATAATAAAAAAGTGCAGTAGACCACCCTGTTTCATGAATAGTTCTGTCCGAAAGTCATGTGACAGTATTTTTCCTCCCCAAATGTGAAACTGAGTTGACTCCTTCAGTGAAATGCTATGCATGAAAATATAAATCACAATATTTTGAAGAAAACTGAAGAAGAGAAAAGAAAATTGTCAGATTTAGCTTTTGCTTCACAATCATTAGCCTCCTTTGAGCCAAATCCTGAGCTCAGTAAAATATATACTTACGGTAGATTCGATGTGTCTTTTGGCTGAATATTTTGTGACCGAAGTGGTACCGTTGGCATAGGACTCAACTTCTCGTCCAGCCACTCCTTTTATCTTCGGATCTTTCTTTATATTGTTCAGTTGACGCCGGCACGTTTTACACCAAACCTTTTCAACCATGATGACACCATTCTTCAACTCCTCATTAATGTCGTAAACATGGTTTACATTCCAAGACAGGAATGTTTTTAGTTTTACAGACTTCGGCATTGTGGAATCGTGAACGCCACTCGAACCTACATGTATGTAAGTCGACTACATATACTGCATAATAGCCGACCGTACCTACGTAATATGCTACAACACTCACACGAAAACATTGCGAGCCCAGTTAATACTGAAAGATGAAAAACATATGATTGACCCCGCTCTCCCTCTCTTTCAGCTGTAGGCATATATGTAGCACGCTACAACACTGAAGCACTTCCATGGCTATAGCATACAAAGAAGCATGTATATTTAGCCACGGAGGTGTTATCTGATTATAACAACACCTCCATGGCCATGGTTTAGGCTGCATAAATACAAACTGCGAGTCGGGTATACCGCTCATGGACAGCATCAGTTCAGCCAGGTGTTATTATAAACACTCCGAGCAGTCAAAATTCACAAGGATACTACCTTCTCTATAATTAAAACTGCCAGTTGAATATCCCCTATTATACGTGGACTGTTCTAAGTTCTGTCAATGCTGTCCAATCACAGCCACTTGATCAGCCATTGGCACACACTGTGTTTCAAAGACAATGGGCAGACGTATCTTTAGTAGGGGAGGTAGACAATTTATCATTTTACCGTTAAGCAGTCAACGTTTTACACGGATAATACAATCACAGAATCTGCTCGCAGCTGCATCAGTCACAGTTCTGCACGCACCCACAGCTACATGAAGTGTACGGTGGCTTTACAGGGTCGTGAAGCGAAAGAAAAAGCTCATTGAACAGTATAACTTTTGATTTCGTATCTCGAAATTTTGACTTTGTTCTTTCAAAATTTCGAATTTTTGTCGGTGTACAATGAAGCAAGTGTCCGTAATATTAAAAAATGCTGTGAAATAAAAGACGAAAAAAAAAAAAAGAAATACAAAAAGAATACGCCTACATAAAAAGTGCTGCCAATGATGACAGAATGGGTAGCATGACAACACTGACATATTTTATTTCATGCCAAGACGATCGTACAGAACACACTGCATTTGGAGATGGGGATAACTGAAGCACTAGTGGTAACTGCGGTAACGCATTAGTCACGCTTTGCACAGATAAACTTCTTCCGTCTAAGTGAGGTTTCATTTAAACCCACATATTTTCCAAAAATTTCTACCAAAGACCCTCAAACGTGACACAGATGTTTTCTCCGGGAATTTTACCTGTGAAACAATACCTTAAACTTTGAAAATGGTCCTAGAATATCCCCCAAAAACGAACATGAAAAGACAGGCTTACGCAATCGTTCTTCCCTTCGCGACTCTCACTCCCTGGTTTGGAAGCTACTCGAGATAAGCCGGGAATGACGTGATACTTCTTCCTAGTCGTTTTCTGTGTAAGGGTGGGGGTAACTGTGCGAATGCCACGCTCTAATTAGTAAAATCCAACACTATCTGTCTGTGAGTACTATTTATAGTCTATTGTTTACGAAAAAAAGGGAAACCCTTGACGAAAGGTGAAAATAAATGGATATCTTTTGGGGTTTCACTGACTCCAACATGCGAGGTTTCTTAACTGTAATGAGTAATTACTTATTTTGGCATCTGACCACTGTATAGAAACTCGCGGAAGAAAGGTTGGGGTAACTGTGGTACGCGTGATTGTCCTGAAAATAAGATCTAGCTATAAAGACATCTTTAACAATACTATTGGAACTGTTTTATGTTTTTCAAATATTCAAAGAATTTTAAGAAAAGTATGTAACTGTATATAGAAGCAGTTATACTTTATTAAAACATAAAAGGGGATTTTCATCTAAAAATTCTTTTAGGTATGTTTGTTTCTGGCAACTTGAGCACCGAACCTCGGCGTTGTTACCTTGTGTGTAGCCTACCTAGTAACTTTATCTTCGATTGAGAGGGCCAATAAACATTAACGTATCCGGCCTGCATTGTTTGACTGAGACCGTTCAGGGACCGTTCAGGGGAGGGGGGAGGGGGCTAGTCCCATCCACCTCCTCCTACTCCTATGTCTTCGAATTACATTGATACTTATTTTCTGATTCCAAACGCCACTATGAGTTTTGGGCAATATATGTTTTCCGAAGCAAATCTTTTTCGTTCTTCCAACTTGAACTTGAATTCCCTGTTCACACATTCAATTTTTCGATTTCAAAGCAGTGGAAGTTCACCGGTGTAAGGAAAAGTACAGTACCATACAAATACGGTGCAAGTTAAGTGGGCCGTATGGGAATCTTTCTCTAGGGGCGACCTTTTGCCCGACTCATGATCCCCGGGCCAACCAGGGCATAGTCTCTGCCCGACCGATGCTTCGAAGTCTGCCCGATTCAGCAACTTCTTTGCCAATGGAAGGGGGCTGATGCTACCCGTACGAAAGGCCATTTAGGCTTTTCAATCTCCCTTTAACTTGAAGACAGACGGGAAATACCGTGGGCATAAGATCGAAATTTCCATATCACTTGAAAGATATTAAGTGTATTGAGTAAGATTTATTTAGTTTAAGTTTTTAACTTGCACCCTGTCGAATTACTAGCCAGTAGAATAAAAATTAGTTTAAAAACTGGAAGACTGGAAGAGGGAAGGTGTGGAGTAATCGCAAAGAAATTTGAGTGCAATTTAGAAATCGGTATGTAGCCTTTAGTACTTTAGGGCTTTTCTATAAAACTTGTCCAAATTAAGCTTTGACTTGTCAGAGCTTAATACGTTAAAGTCAGTAAGCAGATCCATTTTCTTTTATCAACTCAGCACTCATTGTAAAGGCCGGCACTAATCTTGAATGCCGTCCCTTCCCCCCGAATACCGTCACATTGTTTCATGTTAAAGTATACCTCAAGTCAAAAAATTAAAAAATATATATATTAAAGACCATGAAAAATAAATCCTAACAGTCTAACTCCCATCTTCATAGGACATTCCTGAGCTGAGATATAAAATGTTGAACTTTATTCACTCAAATTAAAATGGTACATTGCGCAATAATTTGTGATGTCATTCTTGTACTATTCAAATTACAATCTTTGCATTTCTTTGTTTTTCCAAACGTTACTGCATCCTATACCAAGGTGTGATATCACTCTTACTCTTATGAGGTGATGTAATTCATTGAGCGCTCCTTGTGCAACCGTGCTATGCAAGCAATCAAGAAGTGTTCAAGGTCATACACACATTTTTAATTTTTAAAGGGAAGCAAAGCATGTTGTGTGAGTTGTACATCAAGAAAGTCACAAATTATTGCGCAATCAACCAAGTTGTCTTAAGTGAATTAACTTCAACATTTTATATCTCAAGTCAGTAGTGTCATATGAAGATGGAAGTTGGACTTTTAGAATTCATTTTGCATGCTCTTAAATATATATATATATTTATATATATATATATATATATATATATATATATATATATATATATATATATATATATATATATATATATATATATATATATATATATATATATTTATTTTTTTTTAGCTTGAGATACACTTTAATATTTGAAGTCGGGCACTATATAACGATTACAATCTTACAACCGACGCGCCCCAACCCAATAAGCGCACGTCATGCACTCTAAAATCAAAAGAGTGAACTTAGTCGCTCTTTGATCGAGTGAAAAGTGTAAATTCACTCCATTAGAGTGATAATTCACTCCAAAAACAGTGAAGTTCCCTCCAAAAAGAGTGAAATTCACTAGAGGGAGAGGGAAAATTCACTCTTCCACGAGTGTCTGCAATGATCGCTCTTTTTTTAAGAGCGATTTGGGCACTCCATCAAGAGTGAAACTTCACTCTTTTTGAAGTGAACTTCACTCTTTTTGGAGTGAACTTCACTCTTTTTGGAGGGAACTTCACTCCTCTTGGAGTGAATTATCACCCTTATGGAGTGAAGTTATACTTTTCACTCGATCAAAGAGTGACTAAGTTCACTATTTCGATTTTAGAGTGTATGGGATAGCGTCTGGGGGTTGAAACGTTTTTCAGGGAAAAGAAGGGATTAATTGATGAGATAAAGTAATGTATTATTGTGTGTAATAGTGATGAAGTGCTCCCTGCGGGATTGCGGAGAGTTTTCCATGGTTGGTCTTTATTCCCATCCCAGTTTTTTTCCGGTTACGGGTTTAATTTGGACTTGACAGACAGATGAGGTGAAAACAGAGGGTAGATTTCAATTGACAACTCTGTAGTTGAACAAGTTGTTCATCTAGCGGGTCAACACTATAAAAGCGATCCAGCTAACGATAACCCTAATCCCTCAACCTAATCCCTAACCCGAACAAAGAATACAATCGATACAATAAAATGACAACAGCCAATCCAGAAATACCTTGTTAAACAGTGCGCATCTACCCAACGCATGAACAAACAAATTCCAAATTCAGTGAGTTCTTTACCGTCAACTTGTCATGTTGTTCAAGGGTTTGTTTGATTTATTTCCATGAAACAACACACAAAAGCGTAACAATAAATTACAAAACAATTTCAAATTAAGAAATGAAAAAGAAAACCAACATCGAGCTACAATACAAACTGAAATTCAGCCTGAAATGAAAAAGGAGACTGAGAAAAAGTTTGAAAAAACTTTTACTGAAACTATCCCCCAAAATAATGATCACACAAAAATTCTTCTCCAGCAACTTACATTTACTCGATTCAATTTTAGTCTTAATTGGTTACGTATGTCTTAACATGGCAAGTGTACGTTCGTAAGCTAATGCGTATATTACTCAGGGGATACAGTACCGGTAAATATTTATCATTCGGTCTCTGTACTTCCTTTTGAAAATACCGACGTTCACTCTTCGAATTCCTAAGAATCATTACTTATAAGCTATTCCACTATTTAGTAGAACTAGCACTGAGAGTTTGCTCTGTATAATAAAAGAGCTGCCTTGAAGTTAAAAAGGCCTTCAAACTTTAAAGGGGCTCATTGAGTTGATATTGATAAACTTAATGAGAGTCTCAAAGGGTGACTACCGCATAAAAATGCTTAAAGTTAGCACAAGTCAAGTTTCAAGTCCAAAAGTCACAGAAAACGTTAAATTTTGAATTTTCTAGTGTCCTGACTTGTAACAGTCTTGTACATAATTTGAAAAAGTGTCTGGTCACGAATTTTTGAAAACGGACTTGAACCGTTAATTACTCACTCATAAAACAGTCATTTGTATACATGGGTATGGGAATTGTCTTAGTTTGACCATTTGTCATTGGTTTGTGAAGTAAACTCAATAGGTTTGGAAAATTTGTTGAATTTCATGAACCAACTCAATGAGCCGCTTTAATATTTTCATGTCGATAAGGATTAGGTTTGTATGCTTTATTGACCAGTCGAATAGGTTTCTTCTGCCAGTTTATTAGGACCGAATGGATATTACTTTTGTATGTCTTGCCCCATACTTATACACGGTACGGTAGTTGGTGTAAGGGAAGACTAGGGAGTTGTAAAGAATCTTCAATTACCTAGCAGTCAAAATGTCTCATAATTGCAAGACTTTTAGCTAATTTAGAGTTTACTCTAATTCTGATATGTTCCTTGCAGTTTATATCCTAGTCAATGACCTGCCACCCTTAGAAATTTTGTCATGAAGACCCTTTCTGTGATGTAATTATTACTTGAAATAGTATATATCCTTGTAACACTTACGCTTTGAGAACAACATGAAATTGGTTTTAGAACGGTGATAATTAGTAACCATGAACCAGACCCTTAATTTACCCCTTACTTAAACCTGAACTTTACTGTTGAATATCCCTTCCAGAGCCAGAATATATTTGTACCATCGGCAAAAACAATTAATTTAACCTACTTTGACACATTACAGCCCTTGATGAGGGACACCTCATTTAATTATGAAAAGATCTGGAAAGCAATCATTTATCTGTACATATTGTTGCCTGTTCGAGAAATAGCTAGCACTGAATCCAACTGTTCACGATTTCTCTTATACCGCATAACAGTGGCGTAGCCACGGGGATGGTTTAGAACCCCCTCCCCAGACCCAACCTTGCAATGCAAAAACAACCAAAAATAGCGGTTTCTCCCTCTAACCATAGACTTTTCCCTCGCCACGCCAGTGGGCCACGGCCTTTCCAGTTGTGGCCCACTGGCGTGTTTTCCCTACTCCATTGCTTATGCGGATCATTAGCCGTAGTACAGTATTAAAAGGACTTAGTGTTATTACAACCTACCGGTATCTCAATTACGGTCAAGATATGGAGTTAGTTCGTTATTTATGGGGTTTTAGGATCCAGTTTCCAACCAGTTGGTTCAAGTCGGGCCGGGCGGGCAGCCAAGACTACTAGACTAATCTAGACATGGTGGACACACTGAGAAATGTGTGAAGTGTACCTCCAGTGTCCGCGGCAGTTGTGAAGTGAGTGGACTTTCACTGAGGACAACGCAGAGCAGGGGCGGATAAACGTTCACCGGGGAGCTGCGTTCACGCGTTCACGAAGTATATAGGCGAATACACCACAGCACATGTTTTAGCAAAGACCTGTTTATATGTTGCGCTCCATCTTGAGTTACTCCTTGCATAATTGCCACACCGGTGGACAGCACACAGTTAGTCACAGATGGAAAAATGCCGTGACCGGCTTGACTTGAACCAATTGGGTGGAGACTGGGCCGTAAACTCCACCTAACCTAACCTAACCTTAAAAGTCGTGCTACATGAAAACGACAAAATTAAGTAAATGAAGAAAACGGCCGCAATTCCCATCAAAATCCGTCAACAATTGAATTTTTTACAGGATTATTTCTGATGCGTTCTTCATTATTGATACACATGAGCACAGTATGGAAATTTTTGTTATGTCATGCAAATGAGAGGGACATGCCAAATATGGCTTATGTTATCCTTTGTTTGTACAATCTTCATTTCAACTTGAAGGAGAGTTGCAAGTTGCAACATTGGTTGTATTGAGGGTTTAGTTATTTTGAAAATTAAAATTGTGTCCTTGTAGATCATCAACATCAATAACCAGACCATGAACTATCTGATGAGTTCAGTAATTAAGAGATAATTAATATATGGTTTACAAAAAAATGCCAACACTGTGGACATCCCACACAAATTTTTGCATAAGCAACAAGTTGTTTCAAAAAAACATTCACACTTTGAAGAGGTATATCTTGAGAACCGTAAAAGATATTGACATAATTCCAACGGATTTTTACTTAGGAAAGTACGTATACACTCTCTAATTGCGAAGTAAAGTCAGGGCATTTTGCTGAAATATCACATTACCTCAAGTGGACTTCGGTGGACTGTTTGTCGGTAGCCTTTGCAGGCTCAGGTAGACTTACTAGTAGGGGTGTAGTCTGCCGAAAATTCGGTCTTGACGCATGTTCCGACTAGATAATAATTTTTTCCCTCATTTACTCTTCATTTCCTCTTGGCCATCATCATAAGGTATATACACAGGGCATAGAAACAGCAAGTATTCTAAAAAAATTAACGAAAAATACAAAAGTTCTTAATTTCCCAAATCCAGTAAGGTATACCATAGCAACCAATATCTTTACCAAATATTTACTTTCATGTTTTCCTTAGAAATGTATTCTTTAAAAATAATACTTCAAACATTTCTACAAACTATAACCAACGGAATCCTTTTCTGTTGCTTACACTTAAAAAATGACTGACAGTGTGAAATTTTGCCTCCAAATTAAGAAAGGTAAGTTAACGCAAATAAACTAAGTGTCCCCAAATTAATACTAACGTTTGCATTAGTGAAAATATTGTGTAGATATTTTTTTTTTTTTGTTTAATCCATTTTATTTATGCATTTTATATTACACAGACCATCTAAACAAAGAAAATCCAAGAACCAATTGATGACGTAGAACAATAACATGTCAACATAGTACTGCCACTGTTATCTCGCCTGGTGCATGATAAAGAGTAAACATATAGTTACCCTACGGAGATATAAAACTCCAAAGTAACTATTATACTACTTCCAAAATCAGAATCAGAATCATAATAAAGATGAATGAAAACTACTTTGATTAAGTATGCCTACTACACACAACCTTGTTGTATTTACACACACACACACCTGCTTTTCGCTGGTAACCGTGTTACTTGTGGTAGGCTGTATAGTGACTTTAATGTAGCGCTATAGTGATACATAATTGCATATAATTCCAAAGAAGGGTTAATCCTCTCTCCACAAACGGCAAATCTTGTAGGGGTTAACAGAGATTCTCAATTGGCTCAGCTCTTTGATTGACAACTAATTCAAACGATGCAGATTACCAAGTTCATATACACATCCTGTATACTGACAGAGTGAGCGTGTTTTAGTTATACACTTAGTTTTTTTTACTCACCAGTAAACTGAGATTATGTCCGGATGAGGACGAATTTCAGAAAATTGTCGGAGGGGCTTAAGTTAGAAGGTTAGGAGATTTGGTACTGTTTGGGGTGAGAGAATTGGACCTTTAAGTAAAATTATTACAAAAGAAGAGGTGCTGGATTGTCTGAGTTTCATAATGAGAAAACTACATTTGTCGGAATCAATTGCATTTATAACAGAATTTAATCTTTGTTTGGTAGTGTCAGTTCGGTGAAGAATACCATACTGAAACCATCTAAACTGAACGTCAACCGAACAGAGGAAAGGTGTAGAGTGCTACAAATCTTGTGGAATTGGTTATGGAGTTTTACGACCCAGTTTTCCACCAATTCGATGAAGTCGAGCCGACTACTGCCTTCTTCCCAGTTGTGGTTCACTGGTGTGTTTTCCCTGCACCAATGCCTATGCTTATCACCAACGGGGTTCCTTTTTTAAGGTCTTCCGTACATGACCCGGTCAGGACTCGAACTTCCCACCTCCCGAATCTTGAGAAGTCATCGCACCAATTTTTTAAGAGGTCTTTCATGAAACTTTTAAAATTTAACGAAAAATGGTACTCAGATGGACATGCCGAAAACAGAACACAGCTTAGCATAATATTACACAAACTTTTAACGGAATTTGGAATACCATGGTCTTACTAGGTAAAAAAAAACTTATTCCATGAAACTTTAATAGTCTCGGCTAATTTTGCCATAGTATTCAAGAAAATGTGATCCCATACTTTCGAACAAAATCTTCTTTACCATTACAATCAACAATTAAGTTCTAACAAAGACTACGCAATTTTTGGACAAATGCGAGCAAGTAACATATTTATTGGCTATTGTAATAAATTATTATTATTCTTTCTCAGCGTGGCTGGTTTAAGAGTAAGATATCCATTTCCACTTTCAACGTCCGAATTATCCTTGGAACTATACCGTAGTAAGAATAATAATTTGGAAATAAATCATTTAAGCAATAATCTGGTTTTTGTTTCGGTCGTACGTTTTTAGAAAACCGGCCGAAACCGGACTTTTTATGAATCATCAGTGAAAGGTCCTACAAGTGTAATTATGCAAACAGTGAGCTGCAACTGTCCAACATATGTTGTAGCTTCACAATAAAAGTAACTAAGTTAGGCGTGTAACTTTTGTTACAATGGAAAAAGGTACAGGCGGGTACTTTCTATCTGAAAAAGTTGTATTGTAAGACTGGGTGACATGGGTACCCGGGTATCACTTCAATGAGAGGGCTTCCCACAAACTGTTTGATACTCTCTGGGAAAAATGGACCCTTGACGGCGATCCCGGCCGGGGAGACATTTCCTCCAATATTTGGAAGCTTGCCCATTGACTCTAATTTTTCACACAGCAATTATTTTGGAAATGAGGCACCCACTTTATTGAGAACATATCGCCACGCCCTTGGCGATATGTTGGACGGTCTTAAAAAATCCTTTTTGGGGAACGGGTCATCTTCTATTTGGCGAATTAGCGGGGGGGGGGGGTGGCAAAAGGGTAGTCGACATAACCTTGTTCCGAAGTCAATGATCGATGCGGGCCATAAATAACTATGAAAATGCTTTTGCATGGCGGTTGAGACAATGTGGGTAATAATAGGGTAGTCATTATCCGACGGGGCGGACGAATTTTTCGTCCAGCTCATGGCTACGAAAAACTCAACATCATCTGAGGGTCGGCAGCCTAAAGGGGGCTGCAGTCACAGAGGCGCTACGCAGGATAGGTAGTCTTATGAAGTGGCTGAAACTTATTACATTTTTTTACGAAAAACATCCCTGCTACAACTGCGCATGCTTTAGAAGTTTAGTATGAAGATTGATTCTGTATATCCCGCACAAGAAGTTCCTGGAAGCGAGGCGTGTACGGGAATTTGATAGTTGAAATAAGCATTTCAGACATGTGTGGCTGGGGATTCTTTTTGCTTTTTTTAAGCGATTTTGACTGCTCCCCGCCGTGGTCGGATTCTTGGCACCGGTGGGCCGGACTTGGTCCGTCTGCCGGAGGTTGCCGACCTCTGCTCTAAACTGAATTTACATCATCAACTGAAACAGCAACTATTTATGACAGGGTTGTCCAACCTGTTGCAGAGGTGAACCACATGAAAAGGTTATGATTAACAAGGGCCCACATGCTATACTCGTGTGCGCTGGGCCGCATATAACCCGAACTGTTCGCTGCCCATTTAGTCTTCCTGGATTGAAACAAAATCATCTCCGGGGAATCTTGCAACTGGCCGAACCGTGGCCCGCGGTTCGATGGTTGGAAAACCCTGATTTATGACGATGTGATTCCATACTTTATCAGTTTTAAGGCTGAATGATTGTCAGCAAGGTTTTTAAATTTTAATTTTATGTATAGCTCGAGATTAATGGGAGGGATGAAATGGTCTCTTTAAGTTATCAGGTACTGGTGGTCCATGGTAACTTTAAAACTGTGACGAGCGAATTAAGGCATTTCGTTATTCTAATTATCAGCTTTACTTCATATATATAGCAACTATTCCAAACAAATTACTCACTGTTTTAATATGCTTCTTAATGTTCTCACCACGGGTTTCCTATACATGGACAGAGCAAGTAACGAGTACCTTCTATATGTAGTTTGTCGCCACCATATGGGGCAAAAAGGCCCACCAAGATGGCCTTCGTGAAGCTATAATTTGTATGATTTGACAACGACTCTCTAATATTTAAAAAAGGGTTAATTTGAGTGTGAAGCAATATCATATCCCTGCAATACGTGTAGTAGGCCTAATTTTGACTTCACCTTGCATTATTTCTAAAATATTTCAACTTTCTTGAAAAATCTGTTGGTTTAAACTACTTAAGCAAGTCCAAACGTTCACACACACAAAAACCATAGCAGACGGCCATTTTGTCACCCCTATAATAATTACACGTCCGGTAGTGAAAATCAACCTTGCAGTGTGCTCTGTCCATGGATATAGGAAGTCGTGGTTGTCACAGAAATCAGGGCGATGAGTACTGTTTAACAAAAAAATTCAGCCAATCAAGAAACACCTTGTTAAACAGTGCGCATCAACCCGAGAAATCAGTAGTTGTGTGCATGATTAAAAACGGTTTCTAAGGCTGTCACATTCAACTGTCAGGACAAGGGAGCTGCAATTAGTCTAAATATTCGCCGTAGTTACACTACTCTTATTAGGAGGAAATTAGGGATTATGCGCCAACGGTTTCACAAGAAATTTTCTAACTGGCTAACGGCAATCCCTATCGTAATCATTAACCCTAACAAAGAAAGAATACAATCGATAGAATACAACTTGGCAGCAGCCATTCAAGAAATTCCTTGCGCGTCAGCAGGTAAATTACAAACGTCTTGAGAATGATGCAATGATTTAGCAAAGTTTTGTTTTTTTCATTGTTAGAAGGGGGAGTCTCTCTTGGTACCATGGAATTCGCATAAAGGCCTGGCATCACTTTGAATTTTTTTTTTTAAATGGTTCAACTTCCCCACTTTGAAAATATCGAATTACAAAAGAAAAAAAAAGTTGAGGACCCGAGCGATCGGAAAATGTGTGGCATTTCCAGCAGCGGCTGCGATTTTTCAAAATTTTCCTATTCGCTCCGGCCAACCGATGGTGCGCTATCGGTCTAATTTCTGGCAGAATAACAAAATATCTACTGTTTAGATTGTGCTTTCAAGTCTGGTAAATACTCTTCTGAGCCTGAATGGCTGCGATTTCTCCATGCCCCCCCCCCCCCAATCGATGATGACCTCATGGATTGTCTTTCGGGCAATTCCATTCCTGAGCGGCTGTTTGAGGGTTCGCGAGTTTTCAAAAGTTTCCTTCCCTCTATCCAAACCGAAAATGCATGGCGCCTCACTTGGACAGCCTTGTCTTTAAGGCAGGATTTCAAAATAATGACTTCCTAGGGTCTGCTTACAAGCCTGGGGTATGTCATTTCCTGCTGTCTGTGAAGTGTCGGACTTTTAAAATTTTCTCTAGACTAGGCTCCGCCGGCGCTAAATGATGTTTTCGCTACGCTTAGTCTTCCATTCAGGATTGCTTTTTTGGGACGAGAATCCTCTGGCCTCAACTTTAAAGCTCTCGTGCATTGTATGTATAGCCCTCTGATGGTGACATATACACAGATCTGAAGTGAAAACACGATGACAAAATTCTGAATTCAGCTGAGATCACCTGAGACATAAATAGGCCTATATGTTAGACATAATGACACTTCTCTTTTTAAGCTAAGCAGCGGTATCTGTTCTTTTCATCCAGTCTAGGATGGAGCCATGCATGACAGACCAATAATGTTAATGGTCTGAGGACCGTGAGGTTGGTCGTTGAGTTTTGTCCTTCAGTGGACGCTATAGCTTCTTCGGGAAGCAGTGTGAACTTTGGTTTCGCCGAACGGCCCTGGGTTGCCAGAGGGTCGGGACCGGGACTTTAGGAAAAGCTAAGCGGCACTGTTAGTGCTAGTCACAAAATGTACCTACCTTAAGCCAACTTAAGATACGCTCCGCACCTACTTTCGGTTGGCGCTCCGTTTCAGTATAGTGGCACTCACCACCACCGCCCATTCCCCCCGAGGGTGACGCCAGCGGGGGGCATGGCCGCCCCCCGTCGGGGAACACTGCCGCCCCCCCCCCACCTCCACCGCCGGGGAAGGTCAGCGGTTTTGTCGGGAAGGCCTAAAAAATAAAAAAAAAAAATAATAAAAATCCCACAATGACTGAAGTTACTGGATGGGCTATCTAGAACATATTTTTTGTTTTGTAATTCTATTTTAATACATATCGGAATCGATTTTAAATCTCTTCTTAACTCTGTTAAACCTCATTATATGTACCTTGTCCTTTCTCTCTCAACGTCGGAGAAGGACGGCAATTTGTCGGGGAGGCCTAAACATAAAAAACGTAAAGGACTGAAGTTACTGGATGGATGACAATGCTTTTTTTCTTTTTGAACAATTTTTTTTCTTTTGTAACGCTAGTTTAATGCATATCTGAATCGGTTTTAATCACTTCTTACTAGCTCTTCTATCCCTCATCCCATCTTCAATCCGTGCGCGCAAGGTCATGCCTTCGTCGTGGACGGGCTACTCCTTCCCCCTGTTGTTAAGAAAATCCAATTTTGCCTGGGAGCCTTCATCTTCAGACCCACGATAAAAGATGTAGGTCTGTAGTCACTCGGACGACCTTCTTGATCTTGTTTACTTGGAGACCACATTCTTCAAGGAAATTCACAATTCCGAATTTTCCTTACAAAACGGACGAGAGGTTGTTCATGTGCGTGCAGTACCCGACGGTCTGCCATCTGGCCTGCCCCGACAGCCGAATTGTCACAAAGGTAATGAATATCGGCCATGTCGTTTTCAGCTACACATATGATAAACAGTGGTGTGAGAAAATCCCCCCATAAGTCCGACTGAGAATTTATTCGAAGGCACCTTGTAACGTGACAAATTTTCAAATACGTTGGGAGTAAAACCATTTATAGTCTGGAGTTCGGACAGTCACGTTTAAAATTTCATATAGTGGACCTTGCAATTGAATTCAACGAAGATTTTTCATATAGTCAAAACATTTTAGTACGTTTTCAATTACGTTTCATAGTTTCCCCCCGAAAGGAGACAAGGCCATTACATCTAACCTAGCAGTACCTTTTATCTGGTACTTTTCTGCTCATTAGAAAGTTGGGGTTTTTCTCCAATGAAGTGAAACTTTCAAGTTCATTTTAAAGGAAAGCTCAAAATAGTGACTGCTTCATTTCTAGTTACAGTCTGGGAAATGCCATTCCGGCTATCTTAGGGGTTAGATTTTTAAAAAAAAAATTCTGTACGCTCTGGGCCAACTGATGGGGAGGCTTCGCATAGATAGCGTTTTAGTCGAACAGATAATTGAACAGAACAATACCTGTTTGTAAATTATTTTTCGTTTTGGGGCAGTGTTATGAAGTGAAAATAATTTTATTGCGAAATAAATCTGAAAGAAAGGACTTTTTTAATTCTTGTTTCGAGCCCAGAAAATGCCATTTCCTGCTGTCCGGGGGTTTTCAATTTTTCAAAAAATCCTGTGCGCTCGACTAATATATTCTTTCGGGCAGGATTACATTTTTCGGACAAATTCTGCCCAACCCAAACTGACACTCTCCCACACGCCTATGGCAATAAATAAAATATAAAACTCCAAATATGGTGGAAGCCATTTTTTTTCCTCGGGAGAATGCTCCAATATGGTCCTACTGTAGGGCCTAAATCTGCAAGATGATATTCAGTAACCTCAACAAAACTACAGATCACCCTCAACTTAATTTTCTTCATGAGAACGTCACTGAGATTCCTCCATATGACCCCAAACTGTTATAAAATTACAATTTTCCTCCAATATTAGCTTTAGATTGTTAGAAGTGCAAAATTTTCCAATTTCGATGGATACTCCGTACAATAAAAAAGCAAAGCCAACTCTGTTAACCACCCGACATACTACCTAATTTTGCTCCTGAAAGGCATATCACTTAATAAAAGAAACTAAATTTTTCATTATAACCTTACCAAAAAAACCAAATTAAAGTCCAAAATTTCACCATTATAATTAAGCTCCGCTAATTTTCAAAGATTCGTAAGGTTCAAAAAAAGCGAACACTTTCCGGGCAAACTATTAGTCTCGTCTTGAAGCCTTAGTTCGTAGGTCTTGTACGATTCAATTCGTAACAACTGAATTTCAGCTGTCGCCCATAATACGTTTTTGATTTTCCCTTATGAAGGACATATTTTTTTTATAAACACCCACAACTTTTATAATAACAACAAAGACCAAATTTCTTTCAAAAGTTTCAATTTTTACTTCAAATAAACTCCAGATTTTAAAGTATTTGTCAAAGAGAAAGCCCAAAATTTCGGCACACTCCGCGCGCCTCAAATTCTGCCAAGTCACGTTCCACCGTACATAACATCGCTTTTGTCGGGGCCATGAAATTCTGGCCACCCCTGTCGGGGTGCTTGGCCCCCCTGTCGGGCAAATCCAGGCGCCACCCCTGTCCCCCTCCTTCAAATGTCCGGTCTGCCACAAAACTGCACCCCCCCCCCCTTCCGAGCCCCACTTCTGGCAAAACCGTGGATCCACTGATCATCATGGCTCCATTTTACCAGGGAGCTCAGCTGCATTTTGCCTGCACTGAGGGACCGCACTCGTCCGTCTTCAGTCAACACTCCAAAAGGCCAAGCTTGAGAGAGCCACCAAAGAGTGTAAGTCCAAAAGCGTCAACAGCCCATTAGCGCTTTTTGTGTGCATCACCATGAAGTTCAAGACCAGGTCACCAAGTTAATCCCAGCTCCAATCTTACGGTAAAGTTCATCGATTAACTTTTGTTAGGAATTTGGTGCCTGGAAAGGTCATTAATTATTCTTATTGGTTGACGCATGTCACATGTGGAGGCTCGTCCTGACGTCACCCCAACAGAATCAAAATGGCAGCTTCCACGATGAGCTCGAGTGGCGCGAACGCAGATAATTCGGTGTCTGCTATTTTTGATTCCATGGAATATGGACCCAATCCCGAGATGCCACAGACAGCGCAGGTATTCTTTTGGGAAAATTTCGTCGGCGGATGCGTTGACGTGTCCTCTCCTGTTGTAAATGTACCATGTGTGAATTGTCTTATCCGGGGCTAAACACTTGGTTGTTACTGCCAAATACCTAACGTTAGTACAGGTACTACTGGGGCCTAACCTTATCTGCCCATCAACTGTGTGTGTACCTGTCACGTTGAGCTGGACTGTAGCATGTAGCTGTTGGTAACGTTATCGATTTGCAGTCAAGCCTATGGCCTACAACCCTGAGCCATTTATAGGCATTCAATCTCAGCATGGGCTGTTTGTTTAGTGGAATAGGCTAGCTAAACCACTTTGTTTGTTTGATAGCCAATATGAGTTATGGCCCCACACCAGTGTGCAACTGTAAGTAAGGTAGAGGCTTCAGGCTATGTTACTTTAGGCTAGGCCTACAGAAATATTAGTGGTGTCTTCATGCTAAAAGGTGGCACTTTTTGACAAATCATAGCAAAAAGTAGGCTTAATTCCATCTGGTCTCCCAAGTTTTGATATGTTTTAAATATTTCATTTGCCCATGCTACTGTAGGGGTCTTATTCCTTCCCAGTCATGGTGGCAGGCTTCGATAAATTCGTTTTTTATTACTTGTCCATCGGGCTAGGGATTCCCAAAATCTACTTGTCTGCATGAATATGCACTGAGTCCATATCTAATTATCTAGTACTAGCCATTAAATTCCTATGTGAAGAAGACTTCTGTGCTGCTTGCCTGGTGGGCTACAATACTGAGCAGTTCACTTGTCGGAGTCATTTTTTACTTGTCCTGGACTGTCGGGCGGGGGATTTGTCGGAGCCTGCATGGTGGCAGCACAGTATAAAAAGTTTAAAGGCAAATTTAGGGTGAAAGAAAATGTAACATTGTTATGTTGATGGCCCCAAGTGGCAGGGATGCCAAACTTCCACCTATAGCCAAAAGTCCTGCTTTTACTAGACTTTGAAATATCATGTGGTTTTGGCTCTGCACGTTTCTTTTCCTCTTAGCTTACATTGAGCAAGTTTCTTCTGCCAAGACAAGAAACAGACAAAAGTATGAACTATCAGCACTATGAAATACCGGTACCATTTAGGGCTGCGATGGTTGTCTGTTTAACTGGTTTAAAACTGGCTGATTGACCGGTTAAATGGTCACCATTTCTAAAACATTTAACCATTTTTGTGTCCTCATAATTAGGGCACAAAAATGTATTTGAATAAGTCACCCCCTGTAGCTGATCTGAACATTTTATCTTGCTGCACCTCCATAAATTTCATATAAACTTTCATTGTCAGTTAGCCATCAGTGTTTGCACCAGGTAGGAAATTCATACCTGGGTATCCGAACAGTGTTACCCGTCGGGTACCTGACCGTAAGCCTTGCAACATCTTACTTAATATGTGCATGCACAATATTCATGCCTCGGCCCATCGGCCCTTGTCCCTCTGATCGGATTGATTTGGCAACAACAATATATCACGTTTTTCTATACCTGCAATGTGCCGTTTGTTCCTAACATTGTGACTTTAAAAGTCAGACTGGAATTTAAAACTTGATCACACTTTAGTGCCGTTACAATTAGCTTCTTTGGCTTTTGTCCAGTGTGCAATGTGTGCATCTGAACCAAAATATAACTCACGGTTTGTCACTGCAACATGCATTCCCAGTACCGTTAAAAATGTACGGTAATATACAGCAGTTGGTACACCTATGAACGTTCGTTCCTTGCATGAATGCAGCTCTGGTGTTCGATGTGTGCACTGGAGAGGTGACGTCACTCCGGTCTTCTCCACTTTTAAGCAAATAGGGGATACAGAAAATATGGCAAAAAAATATTCTGCTCTGTTTGCCATATAGTTAGGGAACGTTGGGCATTAAAATTTTGCAAATAGTTTAAATAGCAATAAAAGGGCAATATGAAGATAGGAATCATTTTAGTGCTCAAGTTAGTAACAGAATAGAAGTAAGAGGAAAAAAGATTTTTTCGTGCACATGGCGTAAAATACACCTTCAATGGAATGTGTACGATCTTAAATCTGATGGAGTGAATTTTGCGTCAGAAAAAATTTCTCTCCCCAAAATACAAAGTTGAAGCGATTGATTTGAGACAAAAGAGTATTTTTGTGGTTGAAATATGTGCAAACATTATGTAGAAATAACTGTATTACTGAAAACTAATTCTTAACGTCATAAAATCATTTCATGTCATTCTAGTGATAACTTGACAAGTATGAAATCTAGAAACATCGAAAGTCGATCCACGCGTCGTTTATATCCTTTTGTGTGTTTATATGGCAATGACAGTTTAAAATTTCTTACATGTCTTTTGCGCTATTTCAGGGCATAAGTTTAGGAATATTTTCGATCCACACGCAGTGCGTGCAAATTATTTACGGACTGACTTTTGACAATCATTTATCAAAGGGACTGGCTAGGCTGCACAGTTTAGTGCACAGTTTAGCTTAGTGCACAGTTTAGTTTAGTGCACAGTTTAGTAGGCCTAGGCTAAGCTGTTTCGTTACCTGGTATAGGAGCGGATGTTACAAACACACATCTCGGGAATCGTTTGTAGAGAAGTGCAAGTTAAAGGCCTGATTCTCTTACCCCAAACAGAACCAATTCTCCTAACCTTCTTACTTGAGTCCCACCCACAATTGTCTGAAATTCATCCTCATCCAGACACAATCTTAGTTTATTTCTTTGGGGTGAGTATTGAAAAGCTCAATGTGAATACAGGGTTCTCACTAACCCGAGCTCCCGGGTCCCTGACGCCCGAGTTCGACTCGAGACGCTTGAAACAAAATCTTGTGCGTCCCAGGGACACACAGAATTTGCTTGCTAAACGCATGTAAAATTTTGGCAAGAAGGCATAGAAAGTTTTGTGTTGAAAAGTTCACACGAACCCTTTGCCTTGAAATGTTCATTGTCGATGTCACTTCACAAAATCCATGTAGGAAAACTTTCTCCGACTAGACCGATTGTTCGACCAATCATCTGTTAAGTAATCGGCATCCGGCCGATTATTCCGTTGTCGGTAAATAATTTGCGTCTGTAAAATTCTACCATTCAACTGATCATTACCATCGATAATTTGAAAACTGGAAATATGGGCTAAATATACTTGAAACTTGCTCTTAGTTTCGTTAAAATTCCCGGTAGTACTCAATCCTTTAACTTCCCGTCAAAATGGGATGCAGTGATAATCACAGATGTATAAATTTTACCCCTGCCATGGGAATGATTGTTTGATATTTTCCGCTAAAGTATAACCCGGTAGTATTACCTGGAATTAGATTTAGAATTGCATTCAAGGTGTATTCCTTCTGTCTCACAGAAAGGGCCGCGTAAGTTGCTGTGCAAACTGTTCTGCACAAAACACATAAATACAGACTATCTAGCTGCAGTGTTTCGCCGTTTTTTTCAAATCCTCAAGCTCTGCATACATATCTGTGCACATTTTGTACTGGTACGTAGCACCTAGAACCTTGTAAAGTTTAGTGGTTATTATCTTGCATAAATTAGGCCATTCCTGGCATTCCGTCCTTAATGTTGTTTACAGTAGGACTTATGCGTAGCAGCAGGCAAGCTGTATTCCCAGCACACAGATTAATCCCCCTTCATGTAATAAACCTACAGTATACTTCGCTATAAAGTACTTGTATTGCCAAGAAATGGTGTGTGAATTACGTACATGTACGTACACATAAGCATGTACACATACAGATTGCTACTTACTATGTGGAAACCACATACTTGTACCTGCACTGCCAATGTACAGATCAAGTATGTGTCAGGTACATGTATACTGTATGTTATTCATACCTCCCAAGTGACAAGCATTTGAACTCCCAAACCCGCTGACCTGCCCAGCCCTGTGAAAAACCTGCATTACAAATCTCCGAAGTATTCTTAGTTAGAGAACCATGCAAATTAACAAATAATTCAGCTTACTGATAACTACTGTACAGTACAAATTCAGTATATCGTACCTCGCAGCACATTGAACTATTAAACAGTGCATAGGCCTAGGCTTAGGTACATACTGTGCGGACCTATGTTTGCTGCTGCAACATCGCTATTGGGTAACCTTCGCAGCAGGTTTTGAAGATATTCCTGTCACTGTGTAAAAGTATAATGACGTCGTGCAGTGCTGCGTTCAATAGCAAAAATCAATGGCCACTTTGCGGGTTAGAGGCGGGGCTTGTCTTAGGGTTTCCCATCAACGAACGAACGTTCTGCACTGTCTTGACAGTTCTTGACGTTCTTGTTTTTGTGTTTTCATGGCTAGAACGTCGTGTGAGATGCACAAAGATATTGGAAATCACTTGCAGCATGGACCAATTGTCGATGACTAAACTCAAAGGGGATATTGATGATCTGTCCTTATCACTGGGCACGGTTTCTGATCTTGTTGACTGTTACAGTATGATTCTGGACTTTGTTGTTTGCTTGATATCCATGCCGCTCTCAAGAATCGCATTCTCACACTTCGACCAGTTTCACCATGGTTTTGTGACAAACTACAAAAGGTTAAACAGCAGTATATATCTAATAATCTAGTACTAGCCATTGAATTCCTATGTGAAGAAGAATATTGTGCTTCTTGCCCGGCGGGCTACACTATTGAGCAGTTCACATGTCCGAGTCATTTTTTACTTGTCCTGGACTGTCGGGCAGGGGATTTGTCGAAGCCTGCTGGGTTAACTATAGATAGGCAGCTGTACTATGATCACTGCAAGATCTACTGCGAAATGCTAAATAACGCCAAATGCTGTTATCATCGGGATCAGATTGCAAAGTGTAATGATTGGCAATTGTTTAGACTTATTGATCGTATGTGTAATCCTATTCAAACACATATTCTGCCTGATCATGTCTCTGAGACACTTTTGGCAAATGATTTCGCTAGTTTTTTCCACAAAAAGGTTCGTGACCTTCGTGATGACCTTGACAACCTTACTCCTCCAATGATCTCTGTGGATATCGGTGATGCTTGTGAGAGTACTTTTGCTTCATTTGAGTATGTTGACAAAGAGTACGTTCGCAAAATTTACGGCAACAGTAATGATTGAATATTGTGATTAGGGGAGGTTGAAGTCATTGCCCATTTGTGAGTATCTGTGTATTATTTTGGCAAATCTCTCAATACAATGCTTTTCTAGGTTTGCGCAAAAAATTCAGTACCGCACTGAGCTATTTTGGCCGTAACCTAGCGTTATTAAAATGCCACCATTTTGCGTGTAGACACTTCTAAAATTTTCAAAAATACCCCTTCTCCAGACCGGCGATCCACCAATGATCAGTTTGACCCACTTTTGGCTCTTGGAACTTTGGATACATTGCATCGTAGCAATGTATGTGCAAAAGAAAATTCCTGCGTACCATCACGAAAACCAAATGGCGTACCTTCTGCAGTTTGGCATTGGCTTTTCTTGGAACGCACCCTGAGCTGCAACTAAAAGTGGTTAGGCAATGAATAAATTGCGTTAAAACACGGATTTCTTATACACACTCATCATAGTCTGGCGTACAAGTACAGAAAAGGTACAGATCTACCATGGTGTAATTCTTTGGCCTATGGAAAACTTACTCAGCAGTATTTGGAAAAAAAAAACTGTGAAAATGTGATCGTAAGTGCCAGATAATTCCAATTTGTTGTTTACCCTTTTTGACAAAATGGAACATTCCATGTTGAATAAGCATAGGCAGTTTGTTGGCTCGTCGAGATATGCACACTGGGTTGTATTTGGGTTAATGTGTTGTACTGTAGAAGCTGTAAAAAAAAACAACCATCTAATCAAAGTGGTTCTGAGCAGCAAAACAATTGCACTTGATTAATGGATCTGTTGGTTTCTCTCTGATATCCCAGTTTTTTTGCCACTTCTTGTCCAAGCCTTACATCTTATTTAAAAAGAATCTGCAAATGGAAGGCACATAAGTCAGATCCCTTTTTTTGTGGAAAATGTTTTTGGCCGCCTTACTTTGTCATCATGTTGGGTTTCTTAGGTGAATTAGCCCCCCTTCCACTTCAAAACTAGTTCCACACCCTCCCAATTAGTACAGTTAATGCACCCTGCTTTTGAACAGATCTTTCCAACACATACAGTAAATGTGGACAAGAACAAAATACCAACATAATGTTAATACTAGGCAAGAGTCAGCTACTGCAGGTACAGTATCTACATTGATCCCTGTGAATATGTTATTTTGCTCATTCCAGGTGCCTGCTGTAGGTGTTGCAGAGTACATAGGTTTGGGCAGTGAAGGTAATTAAGTGGATACAAATTAACCTAACAGGGCAGCAGTGCATGTGAGAGTACATCATGAGCCACACTACCTCTGATACCTTTATCATACACTGACTAACTGACATTACTTAGTGTTGCTGTCAGAAATGCAGGTCTGTTTCAAACTTTCTTTAGCCATTTTAAACTGGTGTTAAAAAAGATGAAAGTTTGAAACCCATTTTTGGGGTAGTCAAGATTCAAGAACAGATTTAGTGGAATTGCCTTGGAATCAAAGATACTGTGTGACTGGAGATTTCTTCACAGCAAAGTGAATAAAAATAGGCTACAGAGCAGGACAGCAGCATTTTTTGTGTTCTGCTTAACTACTGGTACTTACTAGGACTCGATATAAACTTAGTGGGGAGTAACAAAGTGGAGGTATTGTATGCTAGGCCTCGGCCTAGCATACTGTCCAAGGACTAGGTCGTAGAAAATGTGCAACTGAATTTGACTCTTCTTGGCCTGTGCAGTGTGCCTGCATAAAGTGAAATTGTTTTGCTCTAAATGACAGAACTTCAGAACCATCAGTTCAAGGACCAAATTATCCATGACTTACTCCCTTCCAGGAAAAAAATGCCAAAAATTTGGCAGTATATTAGGGTCATTCTATGCCAATTCAACAAATTCCACAAGTGGTCCCCAGGTGACTAATATTTTGATGATTTTCACATATTATTTTGCTGCATAAACAAAAGGAACACACTGAATTTTTGGGACCCATAGATCAAGAGCTTTTGAAGTTACAGCCTTCTAAAAAGTATTGTGCCATACCTTTTATCATGCCTTTACTTGAGATTTTTCATAAATTTGAATGATGATAACTTTTCATAGTAAAGAGGCATGCATAATGCCCAAATTTGATTAATGTGATGTCCATGGCGGCAATAAAAATCTGATTTCAAATAAATTCAAATTCAAATTCAATTTATTTATTCCAGCAATGAACATATACAGTGTACAGCATGTACATACACAGTTTAATAGTTTAAAGAAAGATGAGTTTGACATCATTGCACGGAAAAGGAGAAAAAAGAAGTATAAGTACTTATTAATCATTTTCCCCTAACTTAAGGAATACAGTACGTAATATGTAACCTGTACTTTGCTGAATTTTGGATATGTCGGCCCTCAAAAATTTAATTTTTCTCTTTCAAAAGCAATTTTTATAATTTTTGGAACCACCTGGGGGTTCACCACACCATTACTCCAATAGGAGAAGACTGATAGGCCTAAATGGAATATTTCCAATCAGTTAAGAAGACAGTAGGCTATCCTTCAACCCCTGGACATTACTGACCTTATCAATTTTTCCTAAGCTATAATTGTACTTCCAGTCAAATTTCTCCTCAGGGATACCCCCAGAAACATAAAAAATGGGGAGGGGGGGGAGTTCATTACTGCTAAACTGCAAGTCCAAATAGATGATGTCCTGGGCTTAAGTTACAAGTGGGTTCAGAGGATATAACCTTGCTTTGAGGCCCCTTTAAGGTGCAATTTGAAGGGTTTTAAATAATTAACACAAAATACTAACATGTGAAAGAGGCAACTGCTGTTGGTTTTACAAGTTGCATTGCAATTTAGCATGTGGTTGCTCACATTAGAATGTAATACTGCTATCCCATTTGAAAATTCCCTTTGGTAACCTTTTAGGGTAATACCCTTTGAACCCAAAGGGTTTCAGATGGTACCCTTTGGAAAAACCCTTTGCATTCAAAGGGTTCCCTTTGGTTGTTAATGGAAATTGGACAAATCTCAAAGGGATTTATAAAATTATCCTTTGCATAAACCAAACTCGTTTGAAAACCCTTTAGAACCAATTGGAACCCATTGAAACCCTTTGGTGAATGGAATTTGGACAAAGGGTCTCTAAGGGAATTTTCTGCTGGGTATGGAGATTATCTATTGTTCATTGCAACAGTCAACATAGAGGGGTATGGAGAGATCAAATGAAAACATGCCCTTGGTAGGAGGGTTACCCTGACTATCTTGACCAGGGCTTTTTATTTGTTACACAGTCTAGGAGCCCATTTCATTACACAACACATACTCAGATTCCTTTGTATAGATAAATCCGGACAGCAAGTGATGGTCTGGTTTTAGTCAGCCATAGCTGCGGCCGTCACCTCTCAATCCGTCAATTTCCTTGATTACCTGTATTAAGGATGGTTGTTCACTAAACTGAATATTGATTCCTTCAATATCACTGGAAGTGAGGGTTTGAAATTCATGTAGACACTAAATGAAGACCATTTAAGGCGGATAGACCCCTTTAATGGCTGCCTACAGTCACTTAACACAAACGCTAATCAGATTCGTCAATATGTATATAGCCTATGAATTGCTATTTGGAGCTCATCATTGTTAGCCCTGGTGGGTTTAAATTTACAGAGTTGTTGTCAAGTTGTTAGAGCTGATTGTGAATGGGATCAAATTTGTTTCTGTAGGCATGGTTTGACAAGCATGGTGGAAGCCTTGGACATTTCATAAACAACCAGTGGGTGAAGCCAGAAGGGCGCAAGGTGTACACAACCCGAGCACCTTGCACAGGTGAAGTCTTGGCAACCACAGTACAAGGGGAAGATGAAGATATTGATCTTGCCGTGAAGTCTGCAAGGAAGGCATATGAGTCTTGGAGCACTTTACCCTGTCATGTCAGGGCCAGACACTTATACAGGTAAGTTACTCCTCCCGCAGGGAGGGGTAAGTCTGGGTCTAAGAGCATTGTATGTGCTACCCTACAGTACGTTAGGGCTAGGCACCTTCCAGGCCTCGATTTTTAGAAAAATTTATGGTTGTCCTTCTGGCAACCATTCAACTAATTTTAGCTGTCCACAAGGAGATTTGGTTGTCCAGATTATTTTACTCTCAATTACAAAACAGTAGCCTAATTTTGTTCATGTATTGTTGGTCTTTAAGAGTAAAGAGATGTAGTGTTTGAGAGACAGAAACATTTCAAGCCTGAAATTATATGGTATGATAGAAAAAGTTGAAACGGTTGCTCAGTCAGCAATGTAACTTCTTCAATCTGAGAAAAAGCGGTTGTCCATCAGACAACTAACCTTTAACTTTTGGTTGTCTGTAATGAATATTATTTGTCCCGGACAATCGAACAACCCGGACAATTGAGCCCTGTCTTCAATGTGTAGACCTGTCATTTCAGAGCTACTGTAGTGACCTACAGTATAGCCTTTAGGTGAGTTATTCCATCAGGAGGTTTAAGTCAGGGTCTGAGAGCCATCAGCATCACATGTGTTTAAAATGTTACTGTTAGTACTGTTTGTGGCTAAAGTGGACAC
Organism: Holothuria scabra; assembly: GCA_037179385.1. Classification (NCBI taxonomy): domain Eukaryota; kingdom Metazoa; phylum Echinodermata; class Holothuroidea; order Aspidochirotida; family Holothuriidae; genus Holothuria; species Holothuria scabra. The sequence continues at coordinate 29,744,915 of CM074197.1, forward strand.
ATACTGTATGTAGTGATTGTATCAATTTGAATAGTTAGGCTACAGTAACTTGCGAGGCCCATATTTTCAGAAAATATAATGGTTGTCCTCCGAGCAACCATTTCACTATATTTGGTTGTCCCCAAGGAAATATGGTTATCTGAAACATTGTTCTCACATGTATGCACAACTAGGAAACAGTGTACAGGTGTGCTGTTTTGTTGCTATCAATCCAGTTAAGTCAGTGTAACTGTGTTCCTGCATAATTTATTTTGCAGAACAAAGATGTGATGTGTGATAGACAAAAAACTATTGTAAATTTTATATCAAAAGGTCAATCAGTAAAAAGTATAGTTTGAATGAGATTAAAGCAAGCTCCTCATGAATTCTTAACTAGAAGCAATGTTTGTCTGCAGAAGTACCAATTGTTAACTTTTGCTTGTTGGTATAGAACTCAGGTTGTCCTGGACGAACGCAAAAAATTAACCCTTGTTACATAGTTTATATTCTAGTGCCACATACGGTCTCAGCTCATATCTCCCCTCTCTCTTACAGTGTTATTAAATAAATCCATGTCACAGGACACAAGGTGTACTTCACATGCAATTCAAAACACTGGGACAAATCCAAGCCATACAAACCTGTAGCTACTGTACTTTAATACTAAACAGTAGTTGTCACCTCTTAGATGTTGTGATTCAGCTGTAAATGTTGAGTACTCTTTCCAGGTAGCCAAGGATTCTGCAAGAAACTCAAGAGAAAGGGGGGGGGGACCCATCACTGCCCAAACCCAAGTCCAAATAGATGCTGCCTTTGGTCAAAGTTACAGATGGGTTCAAGGAGAAAAAAGCTTGCTTTGAGGTCCCTGTAAGGTGCAGTCTGAAGGATTTAAAAGGCTATTTCATTTATCTACTGTGAGTTCAAACATTGCTTTGGAGGTTTCCTCTTCTTGATAAGACACCAATTTTATTTATTTTCATGGAAATGAAAAAGAGAGTAGGATTTTACTCTCTTTCTACTGGCAAGAGGAGAGGGAGGGAAAAAATCTGCCCTTGGTTGAAATCTTGATGGCTTTCCAGCTCTCCCAGGGCAATTTCCTCCTTGGCAAAATCGTCTTCTTCTAGGGAGTAGGATTAAGCTTTGCAAACTTTGCACTTGATAATGAAACAAAAAAACTAGAACAATTTGATAATCATGGTCATTCCTTTCGATATACTTTTAGTGTGGCAAGGCATGTGCAAAAGCATCAGCGATTATTGAGCGTCGTAGAGAGCTTAGACAATGGAAAGCCAATCAGAGAAACCAGAGATGCAGACATTCCTCTTGTGGTACGCCACTTTTATCACCATGCTGGATGGGCGGAGCTTATGGACACAGAAATGAAAGGATGGAAGCCAATTGGTATGGTAGTTCTCTCCTTGATGTGGAGTTTTTGATACTGAAAATGAAATTTACACTACCCACATTCAAGAGATGGTCAGTCCATTCATACTGTATATGTTTGCATATGGAATGAACCTTTGAACATATTTTGCCTCCAAATTCTGAAGAATCGAATGAAGCAGACCTTGTTTTAGATTTCTTTGTGTGCTGCAAATCACACTTGTGCTCCCCAGGAAATCAAGGAGTGTGATAAATGTGCAGTTTTGTGAAAATAATAAATTTGTCTGAGTTTCCATTATTTATCTACTGTAGTTGTGCAAAAATTTAATTACACTCCTTACAGTGATTTGAGGCAAGTGGTGGTGTGGGATGGCACTGGCATGCCTCAAAATTCAAGGCTTGATGAAGGATTAATTGAAAACTACCCAGTCTGGGGAGTTCCCTCAAGACTGTTAAGGACCTGCTGCATGGTCAAGTGGTTAGAGCATCTGACAGTCGGGAGGTTGGGAGTTCGAGTCCTGACCAAGTCATACCCAGGAATTAAAAATGGAACCTACTGCCATTGTGCTTGGTGCTCAGCATAAGCAATGGAGTAGGGGAAGCAAGCCAGTGAACCGCAATGGTGGAAATTAAAAGCTAAGGCCGACTGGCTCGACTTGAACCAATTAGTTGGAAACTGGGCCGTAGAACTCTTTCTAACTAACTTACTAACTAACTAACTAGACTACTGTATTCACCTTAGGCAGTTTTGTGCAGGGCTGGAAAAAATGTTCATTTCCCAGAAATTCTAGGCACAAGGCACAGTTAAACCTGTTTTCCATCTACTTTCTTTACCTAATTTATTTAACTACTGTTGCACAGTGCAGCTATCATGGAATGTTTACTGACTGTGAAACCTTACTGGTGGCAGTATATCACCTCCTGCTGCAGGCCATCCTAACTCACCCATATTTCATCAATTTCCTTCAAATCTCCCTGTAGTTTTACGTACAAAAATTGAAATTTACCTCCAATTTCCAAAACTTCCCTCCAGATTCCCAAATTTCTCCAGAAGGAGTCTCCCAGGTTCTTAGCTTTTTCAACCCATGGTTCTGCAGACCTGCAATTTCTGCTGTTATGTTTAAATTCTCAATCTCTTTTACTGTAGTAATCATTCCCAACTTTTATAAAGCTCATATACTGTACTAAGTGGTCACACAAGTATAAGTGCTTTTGTACAAAGTTCTGTGTGAGGGATCGGGACATTTCCTCCTGGCAAAACTTTATTTTAGGATATAGAGAAGGCCTATTGCCTATTAAAAATAGATGCCATGATGGGGAATTATTTGAAGTGGAATTTTGCCGGGTGAGTTAAAATTGTTAGTGGGAATTGTTGGCGGGAAAGAAATGGGTGCTGTCAGAGAAACTGTGTGACAAATATTACCCTTCAGAGGAACTCCAACAGAAATGTAAAACCTCACATCCAGATTGATACTTTGCTGCACTGACCAAAGTTACAGGTGTGTTCAGGGAGGGGGAAGGGGTGTGGGAGGGTAGCTTACCTGTTGTGCAATTTGAAGGATTTTTAAAGCTATAAATTGCTTATTTTAAGTTTGAACATTGCTGAAAAGGTAGCCTACCTCTTCTTAAATATGAAACACAGATTATTACATTTTTTATTTTTATGGAAATGAAAAGGAGAAGTGGGTACCCCCTTTCTTTTGGAAAGGGGATACCCCCTTTCTTTTGGAAAGGGGGTACAGATCCTCCTTTACTCCCTTGACACAAACCCTGTTGTATAATTGTTGGGGATTTGGGGATTGTCTGGTGGTAGAATTGTCAGGGTAGGGTAAAATTAGGCTACAGAAGTCTTTGAGGGGAGGGGGGAGGGGAGGGTAATATTTTGCCAGTGGAAACAGTGCAGTTGTGTGATACTCTGTGTGCATACCCTCAGTACAAAGCAAACCATTTGCCAACTTTTTTTTTCAGGAGTGATTGGCGGAATCGTTCCATGGAACTTTCCACTCATGCTGCTGACATGGAAGGTTTGTCCAGCTCTTGCCATGGGTAACACAGTAGTACTGAAACCAGCAACCTACACCCGTCTCTCTGCCCTGTTATTGGCTCAGATCTGTGCTGAAGCTGGTCTTCCCCCTGGTGTCTTCAATGTGGTCACAGGAAATGGAGCTTTTGGAGGCAAAATGGCTTCTCACCCTGGTGTGGATAAGGTTGCATTTACTGGATCAACTGAGGTTAGTATCAATGATCAATGACTTCAGGGTTTGTTGATATCAAATGTGTCATGTAATGTGTGGGGTCATGGTAATGTGACATGTGAGAATGATAGGGTGGGTTGCAGGTAAGGTATGTTGGACAATGGTAAGGTAGGATGGGTGATAACTAGGGAGGAATCAAGGTTGTAAAATCGGACAGGTATTCATGATCCAATGTGTTTTCTTTTCGTTTTGATATCACCTGTCCTCATGTACTTTCTCAGTTTGTATTATGTAGTTTTTTTTTCTCTTTCTCCTTTTTGGAAGCACTCCACTTGATAAACCCTAAGGCTATGGGCTTTTTGGGGTGCTGTCCTACACAATAGCTTGATATCATGTAATATTCTACTTTGATTTCTGTACATTGTACCAATCACTCTCAAGTATAATGGCAAAACAAGTTTTTGAAGTAAAATACTTCCATTTTAAGAGGTGTCTTATCCAATCAGGTTTAAGGTCAGAAGACATTAAAAAATTGATGAAGTTGGGTATTTTATGTTTAAGTTGAAAAATGGCCACGATTTTGATCAAAATACTTCAAATACTGACCATTTATGGGATAATTTCTGATATGCACTTAGTAGTGCGTAAACGTTAGCTGATATACAAATCTTGTGATGTCAAAAAATGGAAATGCTCAATATGGCCAAGTTTTTCCAAGTTTCTACAATCTTTGTTTCAAGGACATCTCCCCTTGCAAGCCGTTGGATTTCAAAAATCACGGGAACCCATTTGTGGGTTCTGTTATTTTTCACCATGGTAACCCATGGGAACCCACTTTTGGGTTCTGTTACAAAATGCACGGGTGGTAACTGATTGATGGTAACCAGTTTTTGAGTTTCGTGATTTAATCATCACGGGACCACCACGCGATGGGGAAAAATCGTTTCCGTGAAATCTGACGGCCTGCCTTGATGAAAACCCTGAACTACATGGTCAGAGGTACTGATACAGTAAATCTTTTGTTAAGGAGAGATGCCATATCCAGGGAATAATGTAGTGATCAAAATTTGATGGACAATTTTGATGTTTCTGGGCTTTCCTTTCAAGAAATCATTAAAAACACTTAACGTTGGACATAGGGGTTAAACTGAGGTAAAAGAGGGTACAGCCAAAATGAACAGCTGTGACTGTATGTTATATCATGTGACACATTTTGAGGAGCACCACAGCTATTAGCAAAGTCGAGCCAAATTTACCGTCCGCAGTGCCTTTTTTTAAAGCCCTGTGTATGTGCAAAATCTTCTACACAGTTTTTATCTCAATACATAACATGTATTGAGATATTGTCACAGTAGCTGGTTGCTAGCTGTAGCTAAAATCCTTTTCAGCATGGTCATGTTTGGTAGGTTTTACATTTTTATCATAATATCTTGTAGAGCATATTGTATAATTATTGATGCAGTCAGAATTTTGACTTGATAATCTGGTAGGTTGATAACTTAGTTATTTTGTCTCTGAAAATTGGTTCAAAAGAAACAAGTGTCATTTCAGCCCATTGCTTATACTCCTTTTTTCCCCACAGTGCAATTGTGTGTATTTAGTCTGCAATTTTGTCTTTGGCTTCAAGCCTTTGCTAAATCAAGCATAGGGTAACTGTTAAGATGATCTTGTCTGGTCAGACCAAGATGTTTGCCCAACCATTGTCTTGTGATGGAGAAGTTCATTTACAGTTGATTGAGTTTCTAGACAGGATGTTACACTAGTTCTCAACCTTCAAAAGTTGGTGCTCTTCACCAACAGGTTTTAATGAGATAAGAAGAGATAGGGGAGATTAGGTAGCACAGTAGTAATAAGAAAACTAGTTTTGTTGGAACTGGTTAGAGACATTTTTTTTTATTTATATCTATAAGACTGATCTCCATCTAGCTAGATAATTGCTTGTGCTTTGTAGTTTCAATGTGCTTTACAATGATTCCATTTTTAGTATAGCAGTATCATTATTGATTTTTTTGTTTTAATATTTGATAGCCATTTCAAATTTTTTAGCGTAAAATGGTATAGTATCAGGATATTAAAAATCTCTGCTATAAATATTTGATTGATCACAGTGATCACAATAGCTTAACCAACCTGTACTGTAGACTATGTGATATAGAAACTTTGTTTCATATTTCAGTTTTATGTATAATAGTGAACCTGATCACCAAAAGGATGATTGCTCTGTTCTGTTGTATCATGAAAAACTTAAAACAGATTTTTCCACTGCATCATTATTACCATTGATCATACATAACAGTATTGAGATTCTGCAGCATAGCTGCTCTAGTATAATTATGTGTCAATTCTTCCATCTTGTATAACAAAGTGTGATACAGTACTGGATATTGTTGACATGGCCTCTAATAGATATCGTTTACTTTTATTTTATATGCTTCAGGTCGGCCAGATATTGCGTCAGTCACTTGCCGGTACAGGGAAGAAGCTTTCGTTGGAGCTTGGAGGGAAGTCCCCCTTTGTGGTGTTTGATTCAGCCGATATAGATTCAACAGTAGAGGGTGTTGTTGATGCTATTTGGTTCAACCAGGGACAGGTGAGATGTCTTTGAATGACAGTCATGGGTTTCCCCCTGCCTGGAAGAGTCATGAAACTTTATTTTCATTTTCCAGGCCTGGAGAATTCATGGAATATTTTAAAAATGAGAAAAGTCATGGAAAAGTCACAAAATTTAGCCCATGTAGGTCTTTATAATTCTTTGCAAGTACATAAATGTACTTGTATTTGTCACACTCATTACTCCATTAAAGATTTATCAAATCTTGAATGTAACTTGGTCATGAAATAGTCATGTAAAGGTCATGAAATAGTCATGGAAAAACCATACAATTTTGATTTTCTCAGAGGCCCAATTCTCTCACCCCAAATAGTACCAATTCTCCCAATCTTACTTAAGCACCTTTCACAATTGCCTGAAATTCCTCCTCATCCAGACACAATCTCAGTTTATTGCTTGAGGGTGAGTAAAGAAAAGTTCAATGTGTGTAATCAACACACTCTCAGTACAGTTCATGTTGTGTAATATAAGCTTTGGTACTCTGCATTGTTTGAATTAGTTGTTGAGCAAAGATGTGAGCCAATTGAGAATTTCTGTTAACCCCTACAAGAACTGTAGTTTGGGGTGAGAGGATTTGCCCCGCAAGGTGCAGGAGGACGTAGTTTTATAAAGATTTATGAAGTCTTATGTCCTATAGGTTACCCAAATTTTGAACTCTTTTGTACCCCTGTTTGTAACAGTTTTGTGTATAATGTGAAGAAATGTTGAGTAACATTTTTAAAGCGAAATTGAATCCTTCATCTCTTAGTACTTAAACGAATATATCTGTGAGTGAACTTGTCTAAGTTTCACCATTTGTCAGTAATATGCAGTGTTGTAACAAGTCACGACTTGAGTCACTTCCTCTCAAAATGATAGTGACTCGATAAAATTAAGGAGTTATTTCCTCATTGAAATAGCACAGTGACTCGAGTCAATGACTCGACTCGAAAAGTTTGAAAACTGGTGACTTGAATCACTTATCTAGTGACTTGATTACAACACTGGTAATATGCGAAGAAATTTTTACAGGGTTGAAAAAAAATTGTGAATTTCCTAAACCATTTCTATGTACCACTTCAAAACTGTTGGTCAGTTACAAACATAGCTGCCGCTCAAAATCCACTGGCTAGATCCTTGGCTAGTATGGTAACATATGTAGATGTCTAAGGCAGACTTCAGATTAGTACTTTAATAGACAAATCAGAACAACTAGTGAAGTCTGCCATTTGTGGGGTCCATCAGGGAATAATTTAGCATTCAGGTTTTTGAGATCTTTCACACATTGTTTGTGAAAATGCAACGGTTATGCACACAAAAAATTGCTGCACAATTTTTCATTTGTGTTGCAAATTGTGATGTGATATACTGGATAAATTATTCCCAGTCCATGAGCCTTTAATCTTCTTAAATTTACTGTCTAAATGAAGTTTACAACCTTCATAATCAGTGAAATTTAAGGAATCAAGAAATATTTTAATATTCAACCATCCATACAGGTACAGTTTGCAAAAAATTTGAAAGATAAAGCTGAAGGACCCCAGATATGCCCAATAAATCAGACCATCACTTGGAGTGTTCAGATTTAGATACAAATGAGTCAGAGTTTGAGTATGAATATGAAAAGCTGTTGCCATGATGAAATATGGCCTTGGTATTCACAAATCCGAAGAGTCTGATTTAGTAAGACATAACTGGGGTCCATCAGCTTTAATCTTTCAAATTCTTTGTTTTCCTTTTTCATAGATGGTTGTGCACTGAAATACCTCTTTGTTTCCTCAATTTCATTGTACAAGATGGTTTGGAATTCAATGGAGACAACAAAATCAAGATGATTTATGGCTGATGGACCCTACTAATGGCTGATGGACCCTACTAATGGCTTACTTTCTATGCTAACCACTTGCATTCTTATATATTTTTATCACTTGCAGGTGTGTAGTGCAGGCTCCAGATTAGTGGTCCAAGAAACAATCATGCCAACCCTTGTTGAAAAATTGAGGGACAGGATTTCACACCTCAGATTGGGACACTCGTTGGATAAATCGGTGGACATGGGGGCAATTGTGGACCCAGCACAGAGGAAGACAGTGGATGAGTATGTCGAAGACGCCAGAAAGGAAGGAGCGGAGGTTTATCAAAATTGGGAATGCGTCCCACAAAATGGGTGTTACTATCCTCCTACCATCATTACAAATGTCCAGACATCATCAAGGGTTGTTCTGGAAGAGGTAAGTTCTCTGCTAGCTGTGTACTTAAAATTATCTTTAAAATACCATGATTTATTTTTCATTTTCCATGTGCCTAAGAAGGATGTATCTTCCCTGTGTTATGCATGCTACCCCAAAATGGATATCTTCATTCTCTCATAATATTTTATGCACTTTAATAATGCAAGTGAACCTTATAGACCATATGCAGATGATGTCACAGAGCAAAAGGTACGCTCTGCTTTGAAGATAAAACAAACCAACAGAGCTGATTTGTCAATGAGAATATGCGCATAGTTTGGTACATGTGCAGGGTGAAATCTTATGCGTGCATCATCGTGTTCCATTGTTTTGCCCCCAAGGATGACGTCAGTGTTTGTTTTCACAGCATAAGGTCCATACCCACAAAAGATTGTTTGCTGTATTGGGCTGTACTTATTGCATGTTCTGGCCCAATTGTATACATTAATGCATAGGATGTACATATCCATTTTCACATTGAAACATTGATCAAGAACCTGGAAGCGCTCTTCTCTGACACCTGTAATTTAGTTTGTAATGTTCACTTTTTACCTAATGTGAGTTTAAAGTAAGCAAATGCGGGGCAATGTATTCACAATGAATGATTCATTTAGTGTTACCCACTGACCTGTGTGGTGGACTGGATACAGAAAGTGCGTGTGAAAAAGGAAACCTCTCCACTCACAGCAACTGCTCCCCCTTAAATGCCTAGTCATGTACAAATGCAGTTGAGTGTTGTCAGTTGAACCATTTTTTGTAGAACTCTATTACAGTAGTGTCAGCATGTGCAGCCTACAGTCACATCAACCTTCAGAGTGACACTCTTCATTCGGTGTTACACGTATGCAATTATCTTGAGTGGTATGAGTATTAAAAATTAAATTAACAATTTTTTCAAAAATTGGTATGTAGCCTAACCAGAAAATACACGAAGATGTCGTTGTTGACAAAACCTATGCCACGGCTGTATATACCGACAATGTTATGCCACCATAGGCCTGTCCTGGTAAAAACCACTGAAAAGAATCACTTACCAGTGTTAAACCTTTCAAGTTACTGCAAATGTACATTAGCAGACTTTTCACTAATATGCCCTTTATTTTCTACAAATTTCCAGTGAGCATGTTTGTAAAACTTCTCAGTTTTAAATTGAATTCATGAAAAAAGTATTAAAAAGGGCATTCAAGAAGTTAAACTTTGTTTTATTCTCAAAATGTGCAACAATTTGACAATTTCCAGCTTCGTTTCTTATCCATCAAGTTTGTCATACTTTTAGTCATTGTGTAACTGATGAATGATAATTTCAGAAGTGGTAGTGTGCACCATTTTTTGAACACCAAGTGGTTCCCCCTCACTTCAATGTTAAAGTATAGCACAAGTTAGCACATCATGATTTACCCAGTCCTACATGTAAATCAGTGGTGTCACTATGAAAATCATAGCCAGAACAACTTTGTAACCAAAGACTGCAAAGGATAATTAGTAATCAGGGTAAACCCATGGGTGGGTTCACACTTGACTCACATCCTTAAGCCTCAGTGGCTGGAGGATTTTTGTTAGGCCCGAGTGGAGGAACTGGGAAAGAGAAACTCATGCTCTTTACCCAGTCCGATGACTGACTGCGTGGTCAAGTCTGGTTAGAGCATCAGACTTGCAGTCAAGAGGCTGGGACTTTGAGTCCTGGCTGGCTCATACCAAAGACTTTAAAAATGGAACCGACTGCCATTGTGCTTATTTCTCGACATATTGGGGTAGGGAAAACAAGCCAGTGGGCCACAACATATCCGTGAGATGGAGAGGACAGATCTTAGGACAGTTGCTCATACTGTACCTTTTGCACGACTTTCTTAACAGAGGGTACCCAGTTTGTTCATTTTGGATTTGGGTACTATGTTCCAGTGAATACCTGGGTATGCAAGTACTTGTCTCAGGCCTAGTTCATGGAGTGATCAGATCTGGTACAATTTGTGCACACTAGCTTTGGCACCATAAACAGGGTGCATAGGGCAGGCAGCAAGATTTCCCTGAATTTATTGTTTCCCATTATCTGGTGGTCTCGTGGTGAGGGAATAACAGAACCCCAAATGTGGTTACCAGCAATCACTTACCATCCATTTTTTGGTTTCGATGGTAAGAGAAACCAATGCAATCATGATGGCGTGCGTGTGTATGTACGTGTGTGTGTGTGCGTGCGTGCGTGCGTGTGTATGTGTGTGTGTGTGTGTGTGTGTTTGTGACACTTTGCTTGTTAACACGATATCTCAAGATAGGAATGTCGCTGAGTTTTCAAACTTAGTACATAGATGCCCTATATTGAGAGGAAGAACCCTATCGATTTTGGTCGAGTTTGAAGGTCATTTGAGGTCACAGGGGTCAAAAACTCGAAACACTTTACATTTAACACAACTAACTCGTTAACACGATATCTCAAGATAGGAATATCTGACAGTTTTCAGACTTGGTACTTAGATGCCCCATATGAAGAGGAAGAACCCTATTGTTTTTGGTGGAGTTCAAAGGTCATCTGGGGTCACAGGGGTCAAAGGACTCGAAACACTTTACAATAGGATATGGCACAGTAGGAATGTTTGAAAGTATTCAAATTTGGTACATAGATGTCCCATATCAAGAAAAAGAACAGCATAAGTTTTCATTGAGTTTAAAGGTTATTTGGGGTCACAGGTGTCAAAGGACTCGAAATACTTTACATTTAACTCATTAACACAGTATTTCAATGTAGAAATGACATAGGACTTGAAACACTTTACATTTAACTCATTAACACAGTATCTGAAGGTATGAATGTTTGAAAGTATTCAAACTTGGTTCATAGATGTCCTATATCAAGAAAAAGAACAATATCAGTTTTCAACGAGTTTAAAGGTTATTTGGTGTGACAGGTGTCAAAGGACTCGAAACACTTTACATTTAACTAACTAACAGAGTATCTCAATGTAGAAATGTTCATAGGACTTGAAACACTTTACATTTCACTCATTAGCACAGTATCTGAAGGTAGAAATGCCTGGAAGTTTTCAAACTTCGTACATAGATGTCCCATATCAAGAGGAAGAATGGTATGGGTTTTGGTCAAGTTCAAAGGTCATTTGGGGTCACAGGGGGTCCAACCCGGAAAACCATGTTTACACAATATCTTAAGGTAGGAAGCTTGGATTGATTTCAAACTTTAAATGTTGATGCAGTATGATGGGTAGATGAACCCTACAAATTTTGGTATAGGTCAAAGGTCATTTGGGGTCACAGGGGATCAAACCCCCAAAACGTTTTTCACATGATATCTCAAGTTGGCAAACTTGGATTAAATTCAAACTTAAGATGTTGATGCGTTATGATGTAAGCAAGAACCCTTTAGATTTTGGTAGAGGTCAAAGGTCATTTGGGGTCACAGAGGGTCAAACCCAGAAAATCTTGTTTACACTATATCTGAAGGTAGGAAGCTTGGATTGATTTGAATCTTGATTTGCAGATGCAATATGATGGGAAGAAGAACCTTATTGATTTTGGGTAGAGGTCAAAGGTCATTTGGGGTCACAGGGGGTCAATCCCCAAAAACCTTGTTTACATGATATCTCAAGGTAGGAAACTTGGATTAATTTCAAACTTGATATGTTGATGCATTATGATGTATGTAAAAACCCTATTGATTTTGGTAGGGGTCAAAGGTCATCTGGGGTCACAGGGGGTCAAACTTGGAAAACCTTGTTTACAGGATATCTCAAGGTAGGAAAATTGGATTAATCTCAAACGTGTTATGTTGATGCATTATGATGTAAGGAAGAATCCTATTGATTTTGGTACAGGTCAAAGGTCATTTCGGGTTAAAGGGGGGCCGAACCCTGAAAACCTTGTTTACACGTTATGTCAAGGAAGGAAGCTTGGATTGATTTCAGCCTTGAGATGTTGATGCATCATAATGTAAGGAAGAACCCTATTGATCTTGGTAGAGGTCAAAGGTCATGTGGGGTCACAGGGGGCCAAACCCTGAAAACCTTGTTTACATGATATCTCAAGCAAGGAAGCTTAGATTGATTTCAAACTTGATATGTTGATGCGTTTTGATGTATGTAAAAACCCTACTGATTTTGGTAGGGGTCAAAGATCATCTTGGGTTTCCTGAGGGCAAACTCCGAAAACCTTGTTTGCATGATATCTCAAGGTAGGAAACTTGGATTAATCTCAAACTTGGTATGTTGATGCATCATAATGTGAGGGAGAACCCTATTGATTTTGTTAGAGATCAAAGGTCATCCAAGGTCACAGGAGGCTCAAACCCCGAAAACCTTGTTTGCATGATATCTAATGGTAGGAAGCTTGGATTTTTTCAAACTTGGTTTGTTAATGAATTATGACGAGAGGGTGGACCCTATTAATTTTGGTAAAGGTCAAAGTTCACCTAGGGTTATCCAAGGTCAAACCTTGAAAACTCCTACTTTGTATTTCAAGGTGGGAAAATGAGAGAGGGTTCAAAGTTAGAATGTGGATGTGTGATGTTTGGAAGATGGCTTCTGTTGTCCTTGGTGGAGGTTGAAGGTCAATTGGGGTCACCAGAGATCAAACTATGAAAACTTTGTTAATAGGATAGATTATCTTAAGGCACAGCATGAAATTTGGGTTTTCATTGTAGAAGTGTTTTGGTTAAAAGAAAAACCAGTTACTTACTGGTGGAGTCAAAGGTCACTTTGGGTCACCATGTGTTACAATAAATGCAGCATTTTTTGAAAAGAACATGTTCTGTATGCATCATCGAAACCTCAATGCATTTTTGCATTCTGGTTTTATTTCTTTTTATTTTTTTTAAAAGAACCCAAAGGTGGATTCCCAATGGATTACCATGGTGAAAATGGGAGGAAGTCAAAAATGGTTTGAAATCCCACACACAGCTTGATAGGCCCAAAATTCAAGATTTTCAGTGTGATTAAAATCAGAGCAAGTGAAAATTTTGACATTGATCACTATATTGCTTTGGTTATTAAAATAATCGTCACATCTGTTGTTGGAAATAAAAAATGAGAAGCGTGTGCAGTGCATGGGAAATGCAGGCTTCAAATAACTTACAGCACTGATAACCATAGCTGTGGGGCCCTTCCTAATAATGGCCATGGTGCCCCTTTGAATTTTCCTGTGATGTACATAACATAGACATACATCCAAATTGTTCATTTTGGCTGCCCCCTCCCCCACTTCAAGCTTATTTTAATCTCTGGTAACATATACCAGTACTGATTTCTGTTTCTCTGCCTTTCAGATATTTGGGCCTGTAATTGTCGTCCTGCCATTCCGAACTGCCAAAGAGGCTGTTGCCCTTGGTAACAACACCAACTACGGTCTCGCAGCTAGTGTCTGGACGGAGAACATTGGTTTAGCATTAGAAGTTGCCTTAAGTTTGAAAGCTGGTGCTGTTTGGGTAAATGGTCACAATATGTTTGATGCAGCCGCTGGATTTGGAGGTTATCGTCACAGTGGATATGGTCGTGACGGAGGAAAGGAGGTATGTGGAGATTTGGGGGATGGGAGAGTTTAGTTTTTTGCAATTAAGTTACAGGATAAGATAAATAGGGAAGGGATTTTAATGGGCCTTAAAGATCCAATTCCCTGGTTAAGTGGTTTTAGCTTCTGCCTAGCAGCCAGGAGGCCTGGAGTTCAATTTCTGGTGGAGTCATACCAAAAACTTTAAATGGAACCTTCTGCCATTGTGCTTGGTTCTCAGCGGAAGCAACAGAGAAGGGAAAATGACCCAGTGAGCCACAGCTGGAAAAAATGGGTGTGGCTGACCGGACTTTAACCAGTTGGTAAGAAACTGGGCTGTAAAACATCATTTAACTAACCAACTAACTGCATTTGCCTGGAGAAGATTAGTGGAATCTGAATCCATCTTTTACCTCTTTCAGTTTATTTTACCCCAACATTGCAACAGGTTCTTTTCTGGGTGAGACTATATAACATGTTTGTGCTGATGTGTCACAAAATTCCATCTTAACTAACTCAAGGCTGGACCTCGATAGACTCAAAGACAAACAATCATCACTCAAAATTGCATTGGGCATGGGGGGAAGGGGGATACTGCCATGATGCTAGAAGCAAATAGCAAGTTTTAGCCATCGCAAGCTGGCAACTAACAATCCAGAATATATAAGAGACCTTAACTGTTCAGGTACCTTGAGATCAAAAAAGTTAAAGGCTTTGCCCCTTCAAAGACTATGGGCTCAATAAAGCAACAAAGTTGTTTTAAACAGGGTATATAACTGCTGCATTTACAGAGATAAGCTTCACCGAGAACACATCTCTTTCTTGGGTGACATTAGCTAAAATTCCTATTAATTCTAGCAGCATGGCTAATGCATAGATTGAAAATAACTTAAAAAACATACACAGTAGCTCATATCATACAGCATGCACAGAGTGTCATAATTTACACAGCATTCACAGTATGTTCTGGTGGCCCTCAAGCACCAACCAAGAGCAATGTCTTTACAAGGATTATTTCTAGACAATGAACATAGGGCTAAAAGGAGAATTAGAAATCTCTGGGTGATGAAATTTGGGACATAAAATCTCTTTCCTTCTTTATCCAGGGCCTGTTTGAGTATGTCATGCCATCGTGGATGGACAAACCTAAGCCTCCTGCCATTGAACTGGATTACAAGAAGTTTGGCTCTCACACACCATCCATGCCGACAGAAACTGAAAGTGAAGTTGACTTGGTTGAGGTCAATGGAACAAAGATTCCAAGGTTAGGAAGCCTAAGATGGTTTTGACGAAGCATTTGTCAGTATTTTTACCTATTATGAGATTTTGCTTTCCAGAAAGATGTTAAAGCGTTGGGGCTTACCTTCATGGGTGCAGATATATCTTGGATTGTGTTTGCAAACAGGTGTGTGGTTCTTGATACTGTCCTGTCTTAGTGTACCAAGGCCAACCAGGTTTCAGCACAGCATTCAAGAAATTGGTTGGCAAATTTTTCCAAGCTTCAAAACCACTTAATTTTTAGACCTCCAGGCCTTGAGTTTTAGAATTTCAAGGAGCGCTGTACAAATCACAAGTCAAATATTAAAGGGTGTAGCAGTTATGCGGTTTTAATAACTTCAATGTATGTCAGCTAACATTCTTCGATTAGGAGTGCTGAAAATAAACTACTGCAGTACTTTTTCTGCATGAAGAAAAGATAAAGATAGCTGTCAAAGCTGCTAGAAGTAAAAAGTTTGGAGAGAAGGAACTGTCTTGAGGTGAGAAGAATTGAACTTTCACAGATTAACTAATTTTTCTCTTGATAACAAGTTTGTGGAAACTACAATATTTGAGGGTAATTCAGGCTGTTAAATTTCACGGGAATGATTGTTCCCCATCATGTGGTGGTCCTGTGATGATTAAATCAGGGAACCCCAAAACTGGTTACCACCAATCAGTTACCACCCATGCATTTTGTAACAGAACCCAAAAGTCGGTTCCCATGGGTTAGCATGGTGAAAAATGATGGAACCCACAAATGGGTTCCTGTGATTTTTGAAATCCAACAGCTTGTAATTATTTCATTTTCATGTAGCATTGATCGGACCTACAAGATTTACTATGGGGGAGCCCAGAAACGACCCGATGGTAATTATTCCAGACCAGTCCTAGGAGCCAATGGCCAGGTAGCTGCTCTGGTGTCAGACTCAAACAGAAAAGATGTCAGGAATGCTGTTGAAGCAGCTCATAAAGCTGCACCAGGGTTAGTATATAGCTGATGGAGTGATGGTGGGTATATGGGAACATGCAGTGGTGCACTGAGGAAAGTTTGTATGGACAAAGGTGTGGGGAAGGCAAGAAGGAAATGTGGTGGGGTGGTTGTGATAGGGTCCCATTTTTATAATGGGGAAAGGTCTTTATGTAAGCAACCAATACCTCTTGTTGCACTTGAAGTTTCTGTAGGGCCCCTAGGAACATGAAGTCAAAAAACCAAGTATGTTGCAAAAATGTCTCGCCATATGTCAACCTCTGACATAGTGTAGATATCTATTCATATTAATCAATTTTAGCTTTCGATTCTTATGCATAAAACCTAAACAAGACAAAGAAGTATCCATAGGAGACACATTTTACTGACTTTTTCAGGTGATTTGGATTTACTCCTTGTCTCAGCAACATTTTCATATTATAGAATACTACACAAACATTCCTTTAATAAAAGAGCTGTAAAGCCTTCAATTCCCCTATGCCATCAGCAGCCTTTCACTCAGTTAACTTCAACAGATCAAATGTTCATCACTTTACACCATGGCAAGCTGTGTCAAATCATTGTTTGTGGCAGCCAGAATGTTATGCGGTTTGTATACAATAGATCAGCTGTTCAAGCTGAAGGGGCTAATTGCATTCACTGTTTTGTCAGGTGGCTTGCTATGAATCATTTAAAGAAATATTTGTCATGAAAAGAGGTAGTAATAAAAATTGAAATTGTGCATTCTATGAGCTGCAGTGACTCATTTATCCAAAAATTTGCTTCTTGCCTTTTATGCCTGTTTGCATGATGACCCACCACCTTCTCTCCTTCTTTGCTCTGGCTATAAACAGTTTCAACGAAAGATTTGGTCGCTTTTTGTTTTCAACAGCTGGGGGAAGAGGGCTGCACATAACAGAGCTCAAATTGTGTATTATATGGCAGAAAATCTAGAACAAAGACGAGCAGAAGTAGCTGAGGTTTGTATATATGTCTTGTATGCATCATTTGACTTGTGCCCTATGGAAGAGTTTTATGGACTTAACCAATTATGAATTAAAATATTGTACTTTGTATCCCCTGGGAGAATAAAGTTGTCACATAGTATATAACAAGACTAATATATATATATGCCTGTCGTATGCAGCAGCGTGAGTTTTGACATGGTGGATATATATTCATCATATGGAGACTTTTAACTGGTTGAATAAATGGTATGGCCTTAATGCTATTGACTTTAAATATGTTATAGAGGAATCTGATCAGTCAAGTGATGGTCTGGTGTAGTGGACCATAACTGGGGGGTCCATCTTTCAAATTCATTGCTAACCTGAGAGGTATTTTAGTGTACAAACATACACTAAACTACCTCTTGATTCCCTCAATTTCACTGAATATGGGGTTCAGAATTGCATGTAAACAGTAAGTTAAGAGGATTTAAGGCTGTTGGACCTTACTTCTAGCAGATTTCACCAGCTGCTCAGATTTGTCCACAGGGCACTTACAGTATTCATTTTTCATTTCATTTCATTTATTTGTTTTTTTCACTACAATGTGCAATATTACATAATATAACAGTTACATAGTAACAATATAGAATAGACAGAGTAGTGAAAGGAAGTGATCTACAAAACCCTTGGGGGCTTAACATTAAAGGCAGAACACTCCCTTGAAAGAAAAAGTGTAAAGTACAAAAACAAAACAACTTAAGATACTTAGTCGCAAACAAAGGAGTGCTGAATAAGGGAACAAATGTATTCTGCTGAAATTTCTATGCATTTTTGTTTGCAAGTTATGTACAGATTTAAGTGGTCAACTAGAGCACTTGTGACATCATAATTTAAGATTTGAAAAGTAAACAGTAACACTTACAGATTCACAACAAATTTTTTCCCCACGTAACCCTATGTTATATCTTACACTGTTTAAGTATGGGTGCATAACAGTCATCAGAATTTTAAAACTTTACATTCCCCCAAAAAAATTATACCCCTAGCTTTAACTTAACAGAAGATCGTCTCTTTGGTAAACAAAAAAAATCCCATAATTTTAATAACAATATTATTGGACAGTGATAGATCACTGATTCCGTGTGGAATGCAGGCAAAGAATATGTAGAATGGCCCTGGATCAAGTTCTTAACAAGCTGTAGTGCACTAAAACCATGATTCAAGGCTCTCACTTAAATGGGAGCATAGCCATAGTGTTCAATTCACAGTTCAGAGTTGATCACTCTATATTGTTTAATATGTAGGATGGCCCTGGATCAAGTTCTTAACAAGCTGTAATGCACTGAAACCATGACTCAAGGCTCCCACTCGAATGGGAGCACAGCCATAGTGTTCCATTCACAGTTCAGAGTTGATCTCTCAATATTGTTTAATATGTAGAATGGCCCTGGATCAAGTTCTTAGCAAGCTGTAGTGCACTAAAACCATGATTCAAGGCTCTCACTCAAATGGGAGCACAGCCATAGTGTTCAATTCACAGTTCAGAGTTGATCACTCTATATTGTTTAATATGTAGAATGGCCCTGGATCAAGTTCTTAACAAGCTGTAGTGCACTAAAACCATGATTCAAGGCTCTCACTCAAATGGGAGCATAGCCATAGTGTTCAATTCACAGTTCAGAGTTGATCACTCTATATTGTTTAATATGTAGGATGGCCCTGGATCAAGTTCTTAACAAGCTGTAGTGCACTAAAACCATGACTCAAGGCTCCCACTCGAATGGGAGCACAGCCATAGTGTTCCATTCACAGTTCAGAGTTGATCACTCAATATTGTTTAATATGTAGAATGGCCCTGGATCAAGTTCTTAACAAGCTGTAGTGCACTAAAACCATGATTCAAGGCTCTCACTCAAATGGGAGCATAGCCATAGTGTTCAATTCACAGTTCAGAGTTGATCACTCTATATTGTTTAATATGTAGGATGGCCCTGGATCAAGTTCTTAACAAGCTGTAGTGCACTAAAACCATGATTCGAGGCTCCCACTCGAATGGGAGCACAGCCATAGTGTTCCATTCACAGTTCAGAGTTGATCTCTCAATATTGTTTAATATGTAGAATGGCCCTGGATCAAGTTCTTAACAAGCTGTAGTGCACTAAAACCATGATTCAAGGCTCTCACTCAAATGGGAGCACAGCCATAGTGTTCAATTCACAGTTCAGAGTTGATCACTCTATATTGTTTAATATGTAGAATGGCCCTGGATCAAGTTCTTAACAAGCTGTAGTGCACTAAAACCATGATTCAAGGCTCTCACTCAAATGGGAGCACAGCCATAGTGTTCAATTCACAGTTCAGAGTTGATCACTCTATATTGTTTAATATGTAGAATGGCCCTGGATCAAGTTCTTAACAAGCTGTAGTGCACTAAAACCATGACTCAAGGCTCCCACTCGAATGGGAGCACAGCCATAGTGTTCCATTCACAGTTCAGAGTTGATCACTCAATATTGTTTAATATGTAGAATGGCCCTGGATCAAGTTCTTAACAAGCTGTAGTGCACTAAAACCATGATTCAAGGCTCTCACTCAAATGGGAGCATAGCCATAGTGTTCAATTCACAGTTCAGAGTTGATCACTCTATATTGTTTAATATGTAGGATGGCCCTGGATCAAGTTCTTAACAAGCTGTAGTGCACTAAAACCATGATTCGAGGCTCCCACTCGAATGGGAGCACAGCCATAGTGTTCCATTCACAGTTCAGAGTTGATCTCTCAATATTGTTTAATATGTAGAATGGCCCTGGATCAAGTTCTTAACAAGCTGTAGTGCACTAAAACCATGATTCAAGGCTCTCACTCAAATGGGAGCACAGCCATAGTGTTCAATTCACAGTTCAGAGTTGATCACTCTATATTGTTTAATATGTAGAATTGCCCTGGATCAAGTTCTTAACAAGCTGTAGTGCACTAAAACCATGATTCAAGGCTCTCACTCAAATGGGAGCACAGCCATAGTGTTCAATTTACAGTTCAGAGTTGATCACTCTATATTGTTTAATATGTAGGACGGCCCTGGATCAAGTTCTTAACAAGCTGTAGTGCACTAAAACCATGATTCAAGGCTCTCACTCAAATGGGAGCACAGCCATAGTGTTCAATTTACAGTTCAGAGTTGATCACTCTATATTGTTTAATATGTAGGACGGCCCTGGATCAAGTTCTTAACAAGCTGTAGTGCACTAAAACCATGATTCAAGGCTCTCACTCAAATGGGAGCACAGCCATAGTGTTCAATTTACAGTTCAGAGTTGATCACTCTAAATTGTTTAATATGTAGGGTGGCCCTGGATCAAGTTCTTAACAAGCTGTAGTGCACTAAAACCATGATTCAAGGCTCTCACTCAAATGGGAGCACAGCCATAGTGTTCAATTCACAGTTCAGAGTTGATCACTCTATATTGTTTAATATGTTCAAATAGCAAAACTTTACTCTGGTGGTTAAACAATGGCTTTGTTTAGTCAGTTGTGTTCGTAATATGACCCCCAGTTATTATGGAAACAATTTAGGAAATATGGAAACATTTTAGACTCTAAATTTTATAATTCCGATTTGCAAATTTTCAGCAAGTTGTTGCTGAAAATTTGTTTTCATAATAACTTCTCACTGAATGCACCCAGTCACTGTGCGACAATATATGTGAAGCCTACAATATAAACTGTATTGCACTTAGCAAATTAGACTTGGTGCAAGGTGTAAGATATGGCTGTATCCTGAAGTTGTGATAAACAGTTGTTCCTTTGTTCATTTTGGAGGAGAGCTATGGGAAATTTAAGTGTGAATTTTGTGTCTGGTGCCAGATCAGATAGATCCAACCCAACTGAGGTGACCTTGTGGTGTATGCTTATTCAGACCTACTAGCATGCTAGCTGCATCATGCCAAAAAACTATCATTTTCTGTATCGATGCATACTTACTATCCTTTGTGTAAGTGGAGCATCTCAATGAATTAGGTACTAACTTGAAGGCAAATATACTCCATCAGGCATGTTTGCATGTGCAATGTGGAAGATCAGACATGTATGCTTTAGCAACAATTCTCACAGGTTTTTTCAAGCCACCTAAATTTCATAATTTGGCGTTCTTCAGTGACCCAATCAAAGAGCTTAAGCAGAAAATTTCTTCAAGGAGTGTTATGACATTTGATTGAATATGATGATCATCATAGTGGGGAGACAGAGTTCAAGTAATATCAGAATGCTTAAATCAGATGGAAATGTAATATGTCTTTCATTCTCACCATCCTTTTGTTATAGACGAATCCGATTAGTGCTTGTTTTTAATTGTCTTTATTTATTGTCTACATGAATTTCAAATCCTCATATTCATTTAAGTTGAGAAAATCAAGATATTCTTCAGTGTACAACCACCCATGGAACAGGTAAGGAAGGAAAATTAAAAATTAAAGGTGATGAACCTAAGTAATGGCCATCTAAAATCAGACCATCACAATCTGTCCAGATTTGTCTATATCATAATAAACAAACTGGGAAATAAGTGAATCAAACCAGTCACAACATTCAGGTCAAGGACCACCAGGCATACAGTGAAATAGTGATAAATTTTGGAATTTTAATTTCCATCACTCATCCTAAGTTTGTAAACTCATAAACAGAATAAATGCAGACAATGTTGCAGTCTTGGTTCACTCATTACAGTCAATTTTATGGACACAATTACTTAAAAACCCATCTCAAGGCTCTGCAACCCGTGTGACCCCCAGGTGGGCTAAGGATCCATCTCTTTTTATCTTGCGACCCAAGTTTGGGCTGGGACCCACCATATGGGAATGAGGGGGTTGGAAAAATTCTGTGATTTCTGGTATTTGAAAGGCAAATTATTATCCAAGGATTGATGGCATAATGTGACTATAATAACCTGTGAATATTTGAATATTTTCTCTCCAGAGCATACACAAACTGACCGGTCAAGATATGAAGGACTGTCTTACAGAGGTGGACTTGTCAATACAGAGACTCTTCTACTGGGGAGCATATGCTGACAAGTATGGTGGGACAGTTCAGGTGAGTTGCTATTTGACTTTTGAGCTCACGGGAGGAGTTCCCCTCTTCAAAATACAGACAATACATGCATGGGCGTGTCACCTTATTTTATTACTTACAATGGGGTTGACCTTTCATGCTGTGCACCTTCAAAGACATGTGAAGTCTTTTTACAAGTTGTTTATGAGTGTAATGGTCATTTCATTGTCAGTTTTGCATTGAAAACTACCAATGAAGGAGTGCGGTAATTCGTTTTGGTGAAAATTTGAGTTTGCACAAAACTTTCATTCAATAATTCGTTCTAAATCCATTTATAACATAAGGAGGAATCTTCAAGTGTAGTTTTGTGACGTGGATTGCATCTTAACTGCCTTTTGGGTGAAGAAATTTGTATATCAGTCTGTCTTAAAGTAACATTAAGCGTGCGGCTCGGTTACTTGCCGTTTGGTCTACCCCCGGAAAATAAAATGATATTCCGGGTGTCACGTGATCAAGGAAGACACCAAATGTGTCTTCCCTATCTCTGAAAACACTGTGTTTTTGGGAGATAAGGAAGGCAGATTTGGTGTCTTGGTTGATCACGTGACACCCGGAATATCGTTTTATTTTCTGCAGGTAGACCAAACGGTAAGTAACATCCTTATTTTTGTTCGGGTTGGATGGCACTGAGAGTTATTCTTCGTTTTGTATGCAAGACATACTTTATGGAAATGAGAGAATGTTTTATATTTTGTGATGAACTTGGTTGTGTATCCCATGCTGTTCCCGACAATTTCAATCCGCAACAATTAACCAAGCAAGTTTATTTTCACCCCAAAATATACAGCTTTTTCCTAGGGTGAGAAAAAGGGTTTGGACTGCAAGGGCCTTCTTCAAAAACCCTTCCCTGGTATGCCCATAGCCATATGCTTTGGTTAATGTGAGTGTCAGGGCTACCAATCTCACAAACAATAATGTCAAACTTATGGATCATGACATGAAATAGCCCTTACCAAAACTGCCCATCACTAAGGGATCACGTCCAAAATAATCGTTCGAACTAGTTCCCTTTCATTCAGATGCAACCCATGCGTTCATGATCGTTCTACCGTTCATCTTCGTTAAAACACGTTCAAATACATGCTCATTAACTTTGGACTATTGTTCACTAATCCGCTTAGGTTTTGCAGATTTGGAAGTAACGGAAAGGTATCAAAGCAAGAATTTGTATTGTTCTGCTTTGTGTGTTTTGAGGTGTGAAAAAAGGGAAGTCAAGAAACACAAATCAATAATCACGGAAGCACTACTGTGTGCTTCCGTGCAATAACTAAGGGAGGTAGTGTGTGGGAAAACCAATGGGCTCTGCATGCACTTAATAGTCGGTCTAAAAATCAACATGCTTCCCGGCTGTAGGCTATATGAAGACTGACGTTTTAACCTGGGTGATCGCTCGTGCCTGCCTAAACGTCCGCCGTGGGAGCAATTTGAAAGTTATCTCAGACGGGCAACGATGTGACCGTTGTGACGTTTATGCGATGTTTCGCCCGTCTGAATACATATTTCCCGGGCAATAATAAAAGTATTAATTTTTCTTGATTGTGAAACACACAAAATCAGCTGAAATTCTCGTAATTTCGATTGGTCTCATTCGTTTTCTGGGGACTGGAGAAGATTGTTTCCCGCATTAGATCCCACACATAAACCGTGTTATTTGCTAGTTTGCCCTTGTCTGCTCGTAGCTCGAACGTAGGCATTTTTAATAGCAGCTCCCGTGCGGCCTCCCTACTGGTACTATTCTGTTGTTCGCTTCCAATACTGCATACCGTTCACTTCACTGTTCCCGGTCTTCCCAAATTTCAACCTATGAAGATTTTGTGATGATTTGAGAATCATGATAAATGCACTCTGGACACCATATCGTACTCCTAGTCAACATTTTTCAGGAGAAAACAAGTTAAGCTTACCAATTTTCATGCCTTTGTTTCATGTACGGCTATTTCTAAAATCATGGATTGAAAAGAGATTCAAAAAAATATTATCCAGATAAACCACGCGCCAAACAACCTACATAGCACGTGTAATACATATTATCTATCGGGCCTCTCAGTGCGTTCGATGTACGGCCGAAGTGCACGTAAGGGATCACTACCTTTCTCACTGGGACCAAACTGTCCAGAGAGGACTTGAGGATGCTCAAGTTCACGATCGTTTCCGAATTTATGCAAAGGTTGTTCTTGGCCTTGATTTAATCTGATTTGTAACACAAAAGCCTGCAGGATGTGTGTTACGGTGCTCACCAAAAAGATCGATATTTTGCTCCATAGAAAGCCTACCCTGTACTACAACACAAAAAGATCGATGTTTAGCTCCATAGAAAGCCTACCTGTACTACAACACGATGAAATCACAAGGTGTACATACTGTATAGTGAAGATCACATTTCGGGTTTTTTGGTTTATACATGCCGTGCCAGGACTCGGTCATCGACCACAAACCGGCAAAAATGACAAACGCAATGACGGAATTTTTTTTTAATTTTTTCACGTCCAATAACGTGAAAAAGGCTTTCCTTTCTTTTTAAATGAAATAAAATAGTACTCAATACAAATTGTTTTGTGTTTTCCCCGTTACGTTGATGTTGGAACCAAATGTGGTAGCCTGCAGTTTTGTGAAAGGCCTATTTGTTTACAGGTTTAAAATTATTGATATAGACATGCTGTAGCCTAAATTTCCCGAAATAATTTTACATTGCATGTAACTTATATCGCTCAACAGGGCAACATTTGTTCCAAAATTGATCCGATCTTTGGACGCTGGTATGATAGCCTACAAGACGTTTGTCGGTGTGATATCACAAAGTAATTTTGTTTACATTTTATTTTCATAATTCTTTAATGAATATCATACATTTTACAAAGACAGGGAAATCAGTTTTTGCTCTTTCTGACCAGGGATGGCTGAAGATTTTCATTAAAACGCAAAAAGTCGGATTGTAATCCTATCCCAAATTGCTGTCGGGTGACCTGCGCCTTGGTCTCAGCATTCTCCAGATTTGCGACAGAGGGGCGTGGTTTCCCCCTCCCCCCTCATGCAGAAATATTTGAAAATTGAAATGCGGGTCCGGGTAGATTTGCGTGCTCATTGAAGCTACACTCATTATCTCTCTGACCCTCCAAGGCATTGCCGAGCACTTTCCGAATTACGCACAGCTTCCCTTCAAACTTTAAAGAAAAGTTTTACCGGCTACTTTGTATGCCCCGGCAGGTAAAATCTGCTTCCTTTCGTATACCTGTCTACATTTAAAGACTAAGTATAAGGCAGCTTGCACAATGCCGGTTCACGATAATATTTACAAAACACTTAAGTGATGACGGTCGTACGTAGTCTCACGGGCGGCGATCCCCGGGGATGTCTCTTTCTTTGAAAAATCCCCTATTGACTAATTTTTTTCACTCAGTAATTTTTGGGAAAAAAATTGGTTAAAATGGCCAACCCCCCCCCCCCCTACCCCTTCAGTATTGAGAATAGATCACGCTACCACTGAGTTCTCTTTTGAAAGGTTTGATTTCTGATATCGTTTATGGAGAATTTTGCTCTAAATCACTCCAAATATCCCACACTTATCAAACGTTCAGACCGAGTGACAATAGGCCAGGCGATGTATGCTTCATGTATTAAATGGAGCCCTGAAAGTCAATGACAAGAATTAAGTTATTTTTATGAGGTTTTAATTAATTATTCTTACCTCCAGATATCAGTATGAGACTTTAAACTATAACTTCTAAAAGTCCAAGTCTTGGGAGGAAACATTAAATCCAAATATAGTCCATGGGGAGAAAGTCTGAGAATGCCGAAGATGCATGACAATTTTCAATGAATTTTAAAGTTTTACCTCTGCCTAACCTCCCGATCTCATTTTTCCGTGCATCGCCTTTTAACCTGCCCATCACACATTTCGCGGCTTACTTTATGATGATCAAAATTTCAACCCGGCCAGAAAATCTCTAGGCTATATCTGCAATGTCGTACAGTACGGCTCTGTCAAACACGCGCTAAAATAAAGGTACCAGCGAGAATTGTCTTTCTGTGCAAAATTGCGTTGATGTGAACATGTGGGCTCTGGTTGTTTTGCACCTGTAGAAATTGCACATACTGCTGCATGCAAATTAGTTAGCGCCACTACGAAATGCAGTCACGTTTTTTCTTCGCTAAAATATCCAATCACAACTGCAAGACGAAATACTCACTCATTGATCACCGGCCAGCCCCCATAGCTGCGTTACCTTTTTTGGAAATGGCTAGACGTTCACAGTACGTGACGTCACTTTCATATATTATCTCAGGTTTTCAACAAGCTTTAAGAGTCGGCGCCATCTTTGTATTTACAAATTTTCAACATTTCGTACGATTCTAAACTCTTACCGCACATTTTTTTGCATGAGCAGACTAAATTTACACCAATTAATAAGATCAGGCATAAAATGGAGCTCGCAAAAGCTTATTTTGCTGATAATCATCACAATCATTTTTCGCCGATCGCCGCGCTAGAATGGAGCACCCTAGACATAAGGCATGAAATAACCGTGTTAGGCTACCGTACTAAAATTAGGCCTACACGCGGAAACAGTAGTACGTTCGTAAGTCAGACCACGCTCAAAGTTTCTTGAGGTGGGTGTGGCTTATAAGGGGTGGGATATAAAGGTTTGTTGTTATGACAGAAAACTCACGGGGATTGGAAGCCGTCAATGGAAATACAGCACGTCGCGCCACGTCATTATCGATGTATTTACAGTACCTGGAAATATTCTCTGCTATAGCGCGAGAGCTAAACAAGTTTTCTCGTAGAAGGGAACACATAGGACCTGCGGTCAATTCATATGTAGCAGTGTTATTAGCCAAAAGGTGTTAGAGATCTCCCGAGTTTAACAAACATGCAAAATAAAGCATTGTATAGTGCATGGTCTGAAAAACAACATGTTTGACTGTGGGTGTCGTTCGAGCAGATCTTCTGCTCATCTAAGAGGCCGACTTTGTTAATTCGGCAAAATGTGGTGCAACTGAAAATTGTAAAACTAGTGTAAAGACAGTCAAAACTAGGAAATATTAGGATATATAAGCTTATTGGCGGAGTGGCGGTTCCTTCCGGCGGCTGTTAACTTTAATTCACCTTTCAAAGGTAAGAAAACTAAGAATGCTTTCAGCAATAGTGTAGGTCCCGTATTGAACAGAAAGTGCAGACGCGGATCCAGACATTCCCAAAAAGGGAGGGGATGGCTTAAATGAAAGCAGGGGTGTAGGGCCGCAATCGGACCCAATACAAGTGGGGGGGGGCAGCCTTCTTATCTGCCTGAGAAAAACCAAGCAGGAATGTTGGCAGGATTGACCCCTATATTTAAATATCGGGGTGTGTTAATCTAAATTTCTTTAAGGCAAAAGCCCCCCTCCCCCTTCCTCCTTCCTAATACCCTCATGTTTTGAAACTTAATTGTTATTCAAGTAGGATTATACCGGATTTCATTCATTTCGGAAAGTGGGGTCCAAGCTCACTTGAAAGGAGGAAAAATTCTTCGATCATTATTATTTCCCCCTCATACCACATAATTCACGTTTTATTTCGACGCAACCTTCTTCGATATGAATTTTTAGTGTGAAAACCAAACAGAGCAATGAGCTATTTAAAACAGGAAAATCCAACCACGTATGCACATTCAAACGCTTAGTTCGGGGCATATTCGCGCGCCTCGGGAGTGGACGGAAAAGCAGACACAGCACGCTCCGCATCAGCTGCCTTAGGCTATTGACCCCATGACCTTAAACTACTTTCTCTCTCGTTGCTGTGGTCGAATTTTCGGGTAGCTACTCGCAGTTTCGAGCTCCGCGTAAAACAGCAAAGATGGGTGACAGCTGCGCTCTCCGCCTGGGTCCAAAAGCACCGGTCGAAAACATTTCCACACGTTCGGAAACAGGAGATTTGCTTGCGGGTTTGCAAAGCATTCTCGTTAACAAGACAACTTTTCAAACTTTCGTAAACCTTTTTGCACGTTCCTAAAATGGGAAACATTGATGACTTGCACTACCTTTGAAAATTACATCCGTTAGCTGAAATTCTATGTGTGTGTGTTTTTTCTCTCTCTGTAAACGAGGAAAAAAGAGAACTGCTATTTACTTTCAAATTTCTTTTTGAAATTATGAATGGGCCTAAATCTCGTACGTTTGGAGAGAAAAATGGGGAACGTTTTAAAATGCAGTTTACCTTGCATGAACTCTAATTAATTAGTCTAGCGTTGCTAGTGTAGCAGAACAGCCCTCTTGCGATAATAACTCTGATTCCTGATCATTATTACCTTTAGACTAGTAACAGTAGGAATTTTCTTTTTCTAATTCAAAATTTCAACCCGACGACCCTATCAGCTTAAAAGTCCACGCTGCGCTGTATTTAGCTTGGGTGAGCGTGCACTCGAGCTGTCGGGAGGACCTTAGGTGCGGGTGGGAAGGAATACTCCCTCTAAATCAAATAATGCTCCGAAAATTTGAAAGCAAAAATTTCTCAATTGGCGAACAGCATCAAATTCCATATACTGTTTATCAAACCGAAAGATTTCATAAAGAAAATTTTACGTGTAAATTGGGATTCGACGGGCAGTTTTATCGGGAGCAGAACTGGCTCTATTTATTGGCAGGCCTGTAGCCAGCGCATGCATGGCCCCACTTGCGCTAAACAATAATTATCATCTTTGCAGTTAATTTAAGTTTCCAACAGGCCTAAAATTTGAAAAACACAAACCTTCGCAGGGGGTGCCAGATGTACTTCTCTTTTGAAGTACATACTCTAACGGCGAAAGCAACCGATATAAGAGCAGGGGAATTGATGGTACGTCACCGCTAACGGGCAACGGGTGGGGGAAAGGGGGCATCCTAGAAGAGAACAAAAATTAAATTGAGGTACGTCCGCGAGCGGGAAAATTAGGTTCATCGGATCAAAAGAGTCCAGAGATCGAAAATGTGAAAAGGTTCGCAAGACCGAAAATGAGAAAAAATCTGTGAGATCGAAAATTATGTGTAATGACCAGCAGTTTTTATATTAATCCCTACCTCATTTTAAGTCTCGCGGATCTTATTTCATTTTCTGGTCTCTTGAGTTGTTGCCAAAAATACAGGACACTTTTTAGTCGGGTCACAGTGCGGCGCCTTCATGACTGGAATGGTAGACGCGCGGCCGAAGATCTAAACAACCATCGCGTCATACAGTCTACAGCGGTGATATCAAACGTTACCGCGCAAAGTGAAAATGTATTTTACCCAGGTGCACAAAATGTTTACGTACCGTATAATTTGGACCGTGGGAGAACGGGGCTGGCTAGCTGGTATGTTTAGTAAACAATAGGGACAAGCACTACTTAAACTTGTGTTGTAGTGTAAACCAGCTGGTTTCTTAACTTGCAGACTGTTGGGGTTTATTCAAGATAATGACACACACCCATACTGATGAGCTTATTAAGTAGGATATATACCGTACATACTTTTTGTGTGGAGCGTAATCATGATCTTTACTTCAGGTAAGAACACTTTCCGTCACGTTCCCTTAATCTGGGGTTGATTTTATTTAAGCCTACGTTTAGCGATCATCGCTAACGCCGAAATCCATTGCTAAATCTTAAATCGGTCACAATTTAGCAAACGATTTTTCAAAATGATTTCACCAAACTTTGGCGATCAAATTTCCATCGCTAGGTTGTGTTGTTTGCCATAGCCTTTTAAATGATGCCCAAAATTCATCTCCATCGCTACCATCAATGAATTTATAATATCCAGTCAGCTTAAATGCATCAAAATACACACAAATTTGACCTACTTTTCAAAAGCTTAATTAGCCTGTCTAGGAATGCTTTTACCATCACAATTTTCAAATCGACTTTTAGTGTGATATTTAACTTCACTTATCCTAAGTACAGTCAGGCTTTTGTGTCCCTTTTCACTGGTCGTTTGACTGGTGTTGCGGAGCATTCAAAGTTGCGACGGCAATACCGTGTAATCGGATTAGAAGAACTAGACTGACTTGGCTATTGTTGGACACTTGTCACCTCCTTGCTTTCTGGATAAGTTTTTCCAGGTGTTTATTCAGTCCACCTTGCCCCCCACCCCTTTCTTACTAATACTGCCCACTTTATCTGGACGCCGACAAATGTCGTTTGGGACAAAATACTCCTGTAACTTTAGTAAACGTTTACTTGAACAGATTTTTTTTAATTCCATCACTTCAAACCAAAGAATTTGTTAAACCTCACGACTCTTAAGTTTTCTATTAAATGCTGCGCATTAAGCAAATGTATCATTATTTTGCAAATAAGTTCATTACATGATGCATTATCTAAACCCAAAATAAGGTCGTTAACATTTTAAACATTTTTCTAGTAGACGTGATGATTTTTTGAGCGCCCTGGCTGTGGTTTGAACATCGAAGTCTAGGCTTCATGTTTTTATTTGAACGTTGACCGCCGAAATGTATCAAATGAATTGAATACCATTTGATAATTTACGACGATACTCAATTTTACGATTTTTGGCCGGCTACCTGTAGACCCCTTTGGTAGCCTATTTTGAAGTGAAATTAAAAACATGTCGAAGGGATCGTTGGCTAAAGCACTCTACGGAAAGTGAGAAAGGTTTGCGGAGACCAACAGATACGCGTGCTCATGTCCGCCAAACCCATGAGCCATGAAATGGGGGTCTCTTTAGGAGGTCTGGTTTCCTTCCCGTTTTTTTTTAACATGTTTCTCAATCAGTGGTATATTAATCGTCAAGACAACAGAGCTGCACGATCGTAATTGCTTTGAAAAACAAAATAACCAATAAATCGACATCACAAATAAATGAACAAAAGTTTAAACTAGTATACGAAATTAATGAAGTATTAGTAATTAAATAAAATCAAGTCATGCAAGTCAAAGAACAATGTTAGAATGTGCGAACGTGGCAGAACAAAGTTGCGCTCATGCGAACGAAACAGAACCATGCCAGACGGAATTGAACTCAACAGCATGCAGCGTGACAAAAACTACCGCTGCCCGCGAACGGGTATTACATGTGCTTATAAAAGATATACTATACCAATCGTAAAAGAACTCAAATGAATGCAAACAAACGAAGCTGAACGAAAATAACATCACTCAGCTAAAGATAAACTGAGTGCTCCGCCAGATCGATATTCTTTTGTTCCCATCATTATGCAAGACCATTGTGTTGCTCAGAGGATTAAAAATCTTCCCTCATTCAGTGAACGCATTTGGACGTTGCTCTTCGCGGCGATCGTTCAAATGGGAGCATGTTCGTTCCTGGAAGTGTTTGGGCATGCATATGATTGCATTTGAACGAAGCTGCACTCAAACGAATGTAGGTATTTTGGACATCTCCCCTAAACAGTCTAAAACCCAACTTTTGGGCATCTAAGTCAGGTTTTTACTTGATGTTCACACCTACAGTTTATAGCCACTCCAACACTAAAAACAATAAAAGTACGATAAAACCCTGAAAGCAACCAAGTGGCTATAAACTGAGGATGTTAACATCAAGTAAAACCCTGACTTATCACTCAAAAGTCAGGTTTTAAAACATTTAGTGGTAGGTAGTTTTAGTAAGGGCTATTTCACGTAATGATGGTATGTATTGTTCAAGCTTAGAGCCTTGGGAGGTGTACCTTATTTGACTTTACTAAACTTAGAAGCATGCATGTCTCAAAGTATGAATTGAATTAAGCCTCACACCATTTAAATTGTGGATGAAGGTGGATAATTATTTTACCTGTTGTCAAGATTTTCCATAGCTTTTGAATTCCAATATATCCAACTATGTTGCTTGCAGGTCAGAAGATCATCTAAACTTGATGTTTTGAAGTATCACCATATGCCTAAAACCTTGCCAAGAATTGTTGTCAGTTCCAATTTTATGACTATTCAGACATTTCAAAATGGCCTGGAAGGTTGACATTTGATAGCAGTTTATTTCAGATTCAATTGAAATGTGATATAACTCTCCATTACACCAGGGGTTTCTTGATTCCATTTGTCACCAAAACTTATTTCAGAGTTTGTCTTTAAACCTTTATAACTAATAGGGTTTTGCTCTCTATAGTATCAGAATGGTTATCAAATGTGGTTCTCATTGAAGTAATTGGAGTAATGAACCAGCTGGAATTCATTTTTTCCCTAAAAACTGTGGGAGCCATGATGGATTTCCCTTAAAGAGAAAGGCAGTCACACCATTTTGAAGGAGGGTAGTAGACTCTCATGTTTCATGATTGGTTCTTGAGGATCATGTGACAATAATTTTTTTCTCTTCAAATGGGAAAGTTGCTTGGAGTGACTGTTTGGTTTATTTGAAATATGCTGTAATGAAGTCCTAAAATATTTTGAAGATACTTTGAAGAGAAATGACATTAAGAAATTATTTTGGTATTTAGCTGTTGCGTTTGGTGTGACTGTTCTTGCCCTCAGACGCAAATATTTTGTAACAACCATCTTCTGCCCTTCTTGAAATTTATTGCTTCTGTTTAAAAATAACTTTTGCAGGAGACATTGCTGTATGGTGCTACTGTTAAAATCCATGAACCAGTTGGTGTGGTGGCTATAACATGTCCCGATGAATACCCATTGTTAGCCTTTGTTTCCTTGTTTGCACCTGCCGTCATCCGTGGTAACGTGGTTGTTGTCATTCCGAGTGAAAAATACCCACTTCCTGCTACTGGCTTTTATCAGGTAAGTGTAAACAAATTTAAGTGGCCATTGCATAGACAAATTAATAAGTGGCATTATTGGGAGCAATCAGCCATAATCTTACCAACTTGTACCGTGGATGATGTCTGCAGGCCTGGAAAAGTCATGGAATATTGTAAAAATGACAGAAGTCATGGAAAGTTATGAAATTAATTCCAGATCAGCCTTTCAATTTGCTTTACTACAAATTAAATGTTCTCATTCATTTGTCACACCATTATAAGTTTATCAAACATCAGATAAAATTTGGTAATGAAGTAGTCATGTCAAAGTCGTGAAATATTCATGAAGAAGTCATTAAATTTCATTTTTCTTAAGATGCAGCAGGAACCCTGTGACAGCCATACTTTGAGCCACTTTTCAATCCGGTTGTGAGGTTATCTCAGAAGCCATTGTCTGTGTTTGGAATCGTCTGTGTGGGAATCATCAGGGGTGGGAATCATCAGGGTGGGAATCATCAGGGGAGGTGGCTGGGCCATCAGGGGAAAATTGTCTTCGTTAGAATACCCGTAGATGAAGTTGTCTTTGAAAGACGCCTTGAAGAGGATTGACAGGGGGAATTAATTGGAGGAAGTTTGTTCAGGGACAATTCTTCTGGGTGGGAGTTAACTGAGAAACCTACTATATACTTTGATTGATCAGGAAGGGTCAGGTATTCACTTGCAATGACCCCCTTCCTTCCCCACCACCATCAGCACTGTGTTCCATGAATATATATATGAGAGACAGGTGCATCAAAATATGGGACTTCATATTCAACATGAGGCCAAATTTGTTCAATTGTGATGCCTTAGCTTTAGTAGAAACTGTTATGTATACTTACTATGCCAGTAAAAGGCATGGCATTTTTAAAATTGCAGTTTAAGGCAAGCAGGGAAATCTGTTATGTACATAGGAAGTGTCTTGTAATAGTCATGGCTGCTTTGTAAGGGTTTCTGAAAATCTTAAATAAGGGAATTATGTAAAATACTTGAAGTCTAGCCTGGACTCCCCCACCCAACCCTAGAAAAACAATTAAGTTCCCTTCAAGGGACATATTGCATTTGTTTTACAAGGAAATTTCATCCTTTTAAAACCAATATTTATTGCATAGAGTGATATATAATTACAAATAAGACAGTATGGTAGCCTTCTTTTCAAGAAATAAGTTACCCTCAAGAGAGATTCACGTTTTTGGTGCTCAAGAGTAATTTGTTCACCAAAACTTACAACATTTCAAAGGATGCAACTTTTATAACTCTTCTTGTGCATTATATTTTGAGATGAAGTTATTGCTAGGGTTTTTTGTTGAGACTGAATGATCTGAAAATGACTAGAGCTGTGTACTTTTATAATGCTATGTTGGAGCATTTGAAACGCAGCATTTCCCTTTAATAAAGACATCCTTTCACAAAATATAACTTTTTTTTAGTGATGAAAGCAGTGATGGGGTTAAGAGGCATAATAACTTGATTCCTGCCGTTAATTCTTAATGTGCTGCAAATGAAGCAGACTGCTTGGAACCCTACCCCCAAAGGTAAAAAAGAACAAAAAATCCTCCTTTTTTACTTGCCTGGGCATAAACTAGAAGAAAAAGATGTGAAGGAAATGTTTGGTTCTTAAATGTTGGAAAATATTCATGCTGCAAGAAACTGTTTTCATGTATATTTCTTTCTTCATCAGGTGTTTGATACTTCAGACCTTCCTGGGGGTGTAGTCAATATTTTAACAGGAAACAAAGAACACCTTACCAAGTATCTTGCAGAACACCATGATGTCCAGGCTATGTGGTACTTTGGATCAGCTGAAGGGTCCAAATTTGTAGAGTGGACCTCAGCCACCAATTTGAAGAGGACCTGGGTTGACTATGGTATCCCTAGAGATTGGTCAAACAGGGATCAGGGCCAAGGGGAGGAATTTTTGTACCATGCAGTCCAAGTGAAGAATGTATGGATACCTATGGGAGACATATTTGCCAACTAAGAAAAAATACTTGAATACCCTCTAGATTTCTGTAATGTGCAGGAATTTCAAAAGATGCCAAAGAAAATGCTAAAAGATGCACCAACAATGTTCATCTTGCATTATAAAAGCATTGTGCTTCCATATGGGTGGTCATGGAAAAGCATTTGATTGGTCAGAGTGTGATGAGGTATAAAAAAGTCTTGGCTTGAAAGCCATTAAAATTTATGCTTTGGTCTAGAAGAAAATTGTAGCTTGCAATCAGTACTTCAGTTATCAAATCAAAAACAAATTATGAGGCTTTTGTTCTTTTGTTTAATGATTTATGGCAACTTTCTCTATGGAGAAAATAATAGTTTTAAATTGTATTTTCAATAAATTTTTTAGGTTTCACCTTGAGAGATCATTTTACAGTGTTGGAAATATTTTTAAAATGTTTTCTGCTCACAGAACTATTTGCAAATTAGTTACACTGTTTCAGGGATAGGCTTGGTGTTTACAGACCCTTCAGTTTACTTTTCCCCAGTTGTAACTGAGCGTGCAACTAACTTGCCAACAATAATTAAAGGCATATTCCAGAGGCAATACTCATGGACATCAAATTTTGCAGAAAAACTGTCCTTTTCAAGAGGTGAAAACTGGATTTCAAGATTGCACAAAGCATTCAGAAGATGCTGATTTTCAAACAATGGCAATTTTTTCTTCAGATAAACTGCATTGTGTGAAATCTGTGATGTCATCATGGCACATTAACTTCACAGTGTATCCAATTTTTTTATGATATTGATGCTGCTGCAGGGAATATTCAGCAACATTGTTTGCTATTTACCCTACATATGCTGTAGGGTTATGCTGGATTTACAAGAAAGGGTATTCCAGCATTCTAACAGTATCAAGTTTCATGACAATTGGGACTTTTAATAATGAAGAAAAACAAAAGGAGTCTGAGGCAATGTGCCTACTTTTCATAACATCCTGTTACCTTGTTTAGAAGTGAGAGTATTTTTGATAAAAATATAACCAATCTTTAAAATGGGGTATCTTCAGTAGGAAGAAGGTATTGCTACAGGGTTTGGAGGACATGGTTTGCATTTTTTAGCTACCAGAATATGCCTTTAAAAGAGAAAACAAAAGAACAAGACAGGTGGTGCTCTATTGCATATACCGTGTGTCTGTAGCAGTGTTGTAACAAGTCACGACTCGAGTCACTTCCTCTCAAAATGATAGTGACTCGATAGAATTCAGGAGTAATTTCCCCATTGAAATAGTACAGTGACTCGAGTCAATGACTCGACTCAAGTCACATAAAAGTTTGAAAACTGGTGACTCGAGTCACTAATCTAGTGACTCGATTACAACACTGGTCTGTAGGAGGTAAGAAACATAACATTTACAGTGGCTTACATGCAGTTGCCAGCTGCATGGTTAGAGAATCCAACCAGATGGTCTGGAGTTTGACTTCTGGCCAGGTCATACCAAAGACTTAAAAAAAGGAACCTACTGCCATTGTGCTTGGTGCTCAGCAAAAGCAGTGAAGTTTAAAATTGTTCATTGAAGTATTCAAACACCACGAACTTATATACATGGACAGAGCTTATAACGTGTACGTCCTATCTGTAGGTGGTCACCACTGGCTAGGACAAAAAAGGCTCAGCAAGATGACCGCTGTGAGACTGTAATTTGATTGTTAAAACGACAGCTCTGTATTGTAAAAGAAAGTTACACTTGAATGAGAAAAAATATATATCTGCAAAACGTGAAGTGATTTTGCAAGACCTTACCTTGCCATATTTCAAAAATATTTGAACTTTCTTGCAAAATCTGTGATATACTTGAGCAAGTCCAAACTGTCGTAGAAGACAGCCATTTTGGTGCGCTTTTTCTCACAAGTACGGTAGAGACAATGTACTGTACAGTATTCTCTGTCCATGTATAGGAAGTCTGTGGCATACAACCTTTTGTGTGACTGGATTAATGGCCTTAAGCTCACAAAGTCAAGTGAATAATTGTCTGGCACTTTTGAATAATCAAACTTAGATGAATAAACATTGTCTAGCTGTTGAAAAGCAGCAATCAGCAGTATTTTAGAGTCAAATTAGCAGCCAATGGTTTGCAGCATGATTTGTTATGTTTTCTGTTTTTTATGGTCCTTTCTTCATTGTAAATGTAACTGTTTAAAACAATGGACTTATATATATGGACATAGCATGTA
Source organism: Holothuria scabra (assembly GCA_037179385.1). NCBI lineage: Eukaryota > Metazoa > Echinodermata > Holothuroidea > Aspidochirotida > Holothuriidae > Holothuria > Holothuria scabra. The sequence goes on from CM074197.1 coordinate 29,781,926, forward strand.
ACATGTACGTCCTATCCGTAGCTGGTCGCCAACGACTGGGACAAAAAAGGCGCACCAAGATGGCCGCCGTGAACCTATAAATTGTCTGATTTGATGACGACTCTGTAATATTTTGAGCAAAAGTTAAATCTGAATGGGGGAAAGTATCATATTCCTGCAATAAGTGAAGGTATTTTGACCTTACCTTGCCATATTTCAAAAATATTTCAAATTTCTTGCAAAATCTGTTGATTTGCTTGAGCAAGTCCAAACTTTTACACAAAATCATAGCAGAGGGCCAGAGAAAAAAACACCCTCGTATTTCTCTCACAATTTATTTTACCTGCTCTCAAATAAAACTTGCTATGACTTTAAAACAATATACCATTTGTTCTGTATGCTCTGTCCATGTATAGGAAGTCCATGGTTTAAACATGTATGTATGCTGTGAACCAGACTGTTCCTTTAATGACAAACAATTGTTACAGTATTTGTTGGTCATCTGTTATTTCATTTCAGTTATTCTCAGGTAAACCTACGTAAAGTAACTCAAAATATGTGTACAACCCGAAGGAATCATTGGTGAATGAAAGTAAAGGCCAAATTTAAAAATTGTTTGGGTGTATAAGCATGCAAAACCAGGTGAGATAAAAAATTTATTGAACCTATCTTTATCTAGCTTACAAGATTTTCTAAATAACATTTCCAGCGGTTGACCTCCAGTGACCTTGATGACCTTTGACCTTAACCAAACACGATCCATTTGAAATCTGTCCTTTTACCTTCTAAGGGATACTATTTAAGTTTATTGAAGCTTACTGACTAGAACAGAAACTACTTGAGCATGATACACATTAAAGTAAAAAAATGCAAGTTGTTTACTTGCATTATAAAAGTTAAAACATTTTGAAAAATGTTGATCTTTTATTCAGAGTACATAGAAACTAGCAAGGATTAGGTTTTACAGACGTGTGGATTTGTCTGGACATGTCCTGCCTCTTTTTCTTGGTTGGCAATGGCATCAGGCACATTTTAATAATTGCCCAAAGTGTCTGATTTCAAGTATTACTCACATGATTTGACAGGTTTTGCCTGGTTTTGCTTTAAATAGTGCACCATTTTGCATCTAAGGCACCGCTGAGAACCAAAAAATGTCCCCTAAGTTCCTGTCCTCTTTTTTAGAAAATAAATATGTTAGCCTCTTCCCCCTCCCCCAGCAGGGATGCAAAAAAATAATAACCAGTGTGACTCACAGGCATTTCATTTAAAGAGTTGGTACACTCTGCACACAAGTTTTTATTCATTTATTATTTTTCTTTTTTTGGGGGGGGGGGGGGGGAGAGGAGTCTAAACTGGATAAATTATAACCTTTGAGGATATGTCTTAAACACTATTACTGTAACTCAGAAAAAAACCTTGCACAAACTTTAGGAGGCTATCTAGAGCCCCCTCTCTCACAGAATGGCCCCTGAGTAAGAGTGTGTAGGATATTCTTTGGAGTAGTCTGACCACATCTAAGGTTCTATTAACACTTAGCCTGTAATTTAACCACAGAATTTAGATGTATATGGACAGAGAATTACTTGACCAATGCACTAACCACTATTCAATGGTACAAATTTAGGCTTACTTAAGCCAGCCACTGGACTTCTGTCATTTGATAATTTTGTGATGATCATGCAGCGTTTGAGACAAATATTAACATGAATGGAAGAAAAATATCACATCCCTTCATTCTGTTTGTACAATTTGACCTAAGTCAAACTCTCAAATACATGGAATATAGCAGGCCACAAGTGATGATAAAAATGTGCACATTTCTTGGCAGAAGTAAGTGTATGCAAAAGGATGCTTTTGCTGTGTAGACTCATTAACAGTTACATTTCTTGTTGGCACTGCTTGGCATAGATCTGAAAATGTGCAGGAACATATACTTGTATGTTAGGTTTTACGCATGCAGCAATCTTGCAATTGTATGCAGTATGTAGATGTGAAAAAACTATGTTAAAATTCTAAGCAAAATGTAAGTGCATGTCATGAACTGTTTTCAATCAGCTGCTGTGATGCAATTTGTTTGTTATAATTAGTACTCAGATCTGTTCATATTTAAAGACGAATCGCGACAGCAAGTGATGGTCTGATTTCATTTGGCCATAACTGAGGTTTATCACCTTTTAATCTTATGATGTCTTTGCTTGGTTGTACCATGGGTGGTTGTATGAAAAGTCTTCTGATTCCCTCAATTTCACCTTATATGAGGGTTTGCAATTACATTTAGACAATAAATGAAGATGACTTACCGCTGATGGACCCCACGAATAGCTGCCTACAGTCACTTAGCACAAAGCACTGATCGGATTTGTCAATATGCAGGAAGTCCACGGCGTAGATGAATCACTTAATAACTACATTACCATAAATAAAACACCTAGTTAAAAGGTTCATATCTTGCCTGCTGAGGTATAGGGAGTGAGAAATGGTGACAGTAGGCAAGAACTGCAATGTTCCACCCACCAGGATTCCCCTGACTGTATGGTCAAGTGGTTAGAACACATGACTTCCAGCCAGGAGGTCTGAAGTTTGACTCCTTTCTGGGTGTACAGATGACCTAAAAGTGGAACCTGACAAATGGCATTGTGCTTCTTGCTCATCCAGCCCAAGTGATCCAGTAGGGAAAATAAGCCAGTGAGCTACAACTTGAAAAATGGGACTGTGGCCAGCCAGACTTTATTACTAAACCAACTGGTTTGAAACTGCTGTAAACTTTCATTCATGACCTAACCCTCCAGGGTTCCAAAGTCTGCTGCACAGGCTCGTAAGTTGTATTTTTTCAAGGTGCTATTACCTCTCATTAGTTTTATTGCCAACCCTGTGTAGTCATTGCTCTATTCTGGTTCCAATGCATTGATAATACTGGTACAGATTTTCATCTTTGGCTAATAGTTTATCTGGAAAACGATTTTAGCAGTGTTGTAATCGAATCACTATATTAGTGACTCGAGTCACCAGTTTTCAAACTTTAAGTGACTCGAGTCGAGTCACCATCATTTTGAGAGGAAGTGACTCGAGTTGTGACTTGTTACAACACTGGATTTTAGACATCTTTATTTGCTTTTCTTTATATATGTTCAAGTGTCTTAATTATTAATCCTTTGTACATATTTCTTATGATTTGTTTGACGCAAAGCACTTTAAGCTAGTTTTATTAAATCGTTGTGAAAGTTTATCCAGTCGTGCTGCAAGCAATGCAAATGATTTATGTGCAAAAATTTCTGCTGAATAAAAATTCATTGTCAGACTGTTGCATCAGCAGAAAGTATTCTCTCAGTGACGTTTAAGGGGATTTTTTTCTTGCCGCTCTTTGTAATTCTGGTTGGTTCTAAATTTGCTTATTTGTTACAACTGCAGGTAGCAAGTGCGCCTCAAAATTATGTTTTGTTGTGAAAGATAATTGTGTGTAATCCTGTGGTTTGGACCAAAATTACATTTCTCTCAAACATTTACACTGACTGTATGGGTAAGTGGTTTAATACGGCATCTGACTTAGAGCTGGAAGGTCTGAAGTATGGCTCCTGGTCAGAACCTTTAAATTACATCTGTTTAACTTAAATATTTACAGCATGACAACATTTCTTCAAGAAAGAAGGTGAGCCGTCATTGTTCACATTGCCTAAAGAGCTGTGAACGTTAAAATGGCTAGAGATGAAATAAGCCATCTTTGCAAGAATGCTTAAACAGCAGGAGAATCATGTACTGTATAGAACGATGGAAGTTTTTTTTTTTCTTAGGATAGTCCTGGAAATCAAAAGACATCATGTAGAGGAGAGAGTATGGGTGGGGGATGGAGGGGAATGTCTCCACTTTCAATGAAGACGAAATCTTACATCTCCCAAACTAGGTTTACTGTATGCTCTTTTATTTATAAGTCTTCCCTGAAATTCTGCCCTCTATTCTCCCTCCCTCCATCATCCCAGCTGCTTATTCCTCCACTCTCCTCCACCCAGCCTTCTCTTTGCTGCTGTCGTTAGTCTTCCCTGCACTCTGTTGGGGTGTAAGAAAGAATTCTGTAAAAAGAATGGATGACTCGTACCTTGAGAAGCAGATTTGTGTCCAGGTGAAAGGTAATTCATTCTTTAAGACACTGGACTTTACACTATGGGCAAAGTGCCTGCTTTCAAATTATGAATCTTATAAAACAAATATACACTACAAAAAGAAATTCAATAAATGTGTGACATTTTTTCTTATATTTCTTTGTTTTGTATACAAATTTGCTTAAAACTTTACATCATTAAAATCGTGTTGTAAACATGTCCCCAGCCAGTAAAACTCGTTTACAGGAATGAAATACTTCATCTCTTAAGATGATTTTCTCTTTTTTGTTTCAACTTGTCCTCTTGCTTTTTATTCATTCCTCTTTTTCCACCATAAGACCCAAAGTTTCTGTCATAAATGTCTGTATAAATCTCAGCTATTTAACTTGTGCAAACAGCCCTTGGACTTTTATCCAATCAGAAGTCTGTATTATAATGACATCAATGCCACCAGGACCCCAGCCCCAGTGCATCCCTCTCAATTTCCTCATTTTTCAGAAGTTTCAGGCTCAGTAAGGATACTACTGCACCCTTTTTGATTCACAATGAATGTAAAGCTGCCAAACGATCAGGGAGCAATGGATTTTACCAGCAACACATACTGTATTTCTACAGATCTAACAGTAAGTCCAATGGCTCACACAGTTTTAGCTTCACAAAGGGTAGATCGTTCCTCAAAACCCACTACATGGTCAAGTGGTAATAGCATCTGATTTGCAGCCAGTGAATCTGGAGTTCCTGGCAGAGTCATACCAAAGGCATTGCAAATGGAACCTTACTACCATAGTGCTTGAAGCTTGGCATAAGCAACAGAGTAGGTAAAACAAGTTATGCGTAGGCCATAACTGGGAAATGGCTGTCGCTGGCCCAACTTGCCAGATTTTATTTGAAACTAACTCCACGTTTCACATTTTCTTCACTTCAACCGTTATCACCAAAATGGAAATTGCTTTGTAGTTCTGTGTAACAAAATCTGCAAAGTTTACTAGTCTAAATTGACCCTGAAAATCTGCCGACAAAAGTAAAAAAAACCCTCCCTAAGAATGTGTCACCCCTTACAATGTCTTGTCTGGAAATGAACATGAATTTGGGCAAGACCAGGGGGTATTACCTCTCAATTATGTCAATGCTATGGTGGAGGGCCTGAGCCCAATGCCTGCATGTTTTGTCCTCAATGAAGCTAAGTCAGTCCTTTTTATCTTTTCCCCCAAAAGTTGCATTTATGCCTTCACTCTTGGCTACTTTCATTCCTTAATGGTGGTAAGTGGACATGACATTGTTTGTTCCATTTATCTTGCACCAGCTTGCTCTGCTGACATTACAGGAGTCATTCAAATATCATAACTCATAGTACAGATTGAGGCAACACTTTATTGCTGAATACAATTTCCATGGAGTGCACAAAATTTGGTGTTTTACCACAAACATCAACTTTGGTTTGAGTCACCATGACGACATGAATTTTGAAGTGATCAGATAAAACTTGGATCAAATTTAGTTTCTTTGAATAAATCAGCATAAGCAGCCTTAGGGGACATTTCATCTTCAGTTGTTGAGTATTTCTACTTTTTAACAGTGTGTGCAAAATTCTACCCATCCATCATACTTGTTTGGCCATACTCTTCTACTTAGATCATTGAAAATAGATTGGTAGTTTAGACCATCCTTATTGTAGCAAGTAAATGGGATGCTGAATTTCCCTGCCTATAAAAACTCTTGTCCACACCTTTTTGCTTCAGTGAACAAAGGTCAACAAAAACCAGGTAAGGGGTTGCCCTACTGTTTGCCATGCACACCTCGCAAATAGTGGCACACCTGACCCCGTATTATTCCACCTTTTCATACATCCACTAGCTGTCTCTTATCAAGCATGTGGTTTTTATGAGCATGTTTGAGTGAGTTAAGAAGGAAATCAGGTAAAATTTGATTACCCCACCAAGCGTACCTTTTGATGTGGACTCCTGTGAAATATTTAACGAGGTAGGAAATTCTTCATGGGTGTTGAATATGCAGCAGTGAAGAATGTGAAAAAGCCACAGCTTTGCTACATACAGTACTTGGACCCATCTTCTCCTCTTATCACAATGTGAAACACATCTAGTTCATAAAGCGAATTCAGTAATTCCACATTGGGGTTAATTTTGCACATGCACTTGTCCTCCAAAATGTCTGTACAAACAAATGCTCTTTCACCTGAACCACTACTGCGAAACCATTCTGCAAAGCTTTCAGGGACACTATCAAAATTTTCATCCAGAGTTTTGCTTTCTAAATTTGCATTCACAGTATTTTTTGTCAAACATTAATCATTCCCTCTATGCTGAACAGTTTTACTCAATGGACCATTGCAGGAGAAACTTTCCTTCACATCGACAGTGCTGCTAGCATTTCCTCAGCTGGCAACATTTTTGTATAGCGCCCTCTCTCACTGAATACCTTGGGCTCTGTCCAAAGCATTTGGTAGTGACATAGGAGTCCAGTCGTTTCCTTCTTGCACAAAGACCACACCCTTCTCAATGTAAATTTGACAAACACCAAAGGTGAATACCATTTTACCTTCATATCTTCTATTTGTTGGAACGAACAGAATGCCATTTTCTTGTGCCTTTGAGAAAAAGAAACAAAATACATACTTAAAAGGCATTCATAAATAGTTTGTACTGCTTGTACCGTCAGATCAAACATGAATGTATGAGATGTTACACTAAGTGTTCAAACATAAAAATGGGTCTAGAAATTTTTGGTTGGCCATCTTGGAAAAGGGCAAAATTGTTGCAATGGAGATGTTTCAGAGAACACATTTAAACCAGAAAGCCAAAAGGCTTAGTGATTCCTTGCTGCTGAAATGTAAGGCCTTTTTTCACATTGACATTGCTTTGCAATGTTTTTCAATTAGCAGGGCTCCATAATGTGCCCACAAAGTACACATGCAAGGCATCCAATCTTGAGATCCCCCTTGCCTGTCGTGGACCCAAATGACATTTGACCTCCACCAAAAACTTCTGGGACCATGTATTCACTATGTGCCATCTACATGACAAGTTACAGGACCCTACAAGTGAATCCAAATGAACTTTGACCTTTGGAAAAACCAATAGGGATCATCTACTAAATATGACCAATCCACACACTAAATATGAGCACAGTCACATGTACCTTTCTTGAGATACCGTGTTTACGAAGTTTTGACCTTTTGACCTCTCATGACCCCAAATGACCTTTGACCTCCACCAAAAACAATAGGGAACATCTACTCAATATGGCCAACACACTCGCCAAATATGAGCACAGTCACATGTACCGTTCTTGAGATATCGTGTTTACGAAGTTTTGACCTTTTGACCTCTCATGACCCCAAATGACCTTTGACCTCCACCAAAAACAATAGGGATTATCTACTCAATATGGCCAATGCACACACCAAATATGAGATTAGTCACACTTACTCTACTTGAGAATCCGTGTTTACAAGCAATTTCTTGGGAATTTACCTATTGACCTCTCGTGATCCCAAATGACCTTTGACCTCCATGAAAATCGATAGGGATCATCTCCTCAATATGACCAACCCACACATTAAATATGAGCATAGTCACATGTACCGTTCTCGAGATATCGTGTTTACGAAGTTTTGACCTTTTGACTTCTGGCAACCCTAAATGACCTTTGATCTCCACCAAAAACAATAGGGATCATCTACTCAATATGGCGAATGCACACACCAAATAGGAGATTAGTCACATTTACTGTTCTTGAGATACCGTGTTTACAAGCAATTTCTTGGGAATTTACCTATTGACCTCTCGTGACCCCAAATGACCTTTGACCTCCACGAAAATCGATACGGATCATCTACTCAATATGACCAATCCACACACTAAATATGAGCACAGTCACATGTACCGTTCTTGAGTTATTGTGTTTACGAAATTTTGACCTTTTGACCTCTCGTGACCCCAAATGACCTTTGATCTCCACCAAAAACAATAGGGATCATCTACTCAATATGGTCAACCCACACACCAAGTATGAGACCAGTCACAGTTACCTATCTTGAGATATCGTGTTTACAAGCAAAGCGTCACATACACACACACATACACACACACACACACACGCACACACACACACACACACACACACACACACGACATCACCATCGCATAGATTCCTTTTGCCTACGGCAAGGAATCAAAAAGAGAAGATGATGTAAATGGTCTGAGGGCAGTGAGGTTGGTCAAGTGTTGTCCTGCAGTTGATGTATCTTCTTTGGGAAGCAGTTTGAGGTTTGGTCTCACCGAACAGCTCTCAGCCAGAGAACTAAGATGACTTTAGAAAAAGTATTGAGAAGAATTACAAGCCCTACATGATGTAGCCTTGCATAGTTTTCCATCCTTGAGGTCACACACCACTTATTGGAGAATCACAACCTAGTTCCAAAATATTTCAAAACATGTCATTTCTTTTAATCAAAAAAGTATCCCTAATGAAGAGATACTGTATTGCTAGAGATGGCAGACTAACTAATTAAACCAAACGTAAGTTCACACGTTGCTTATACAACTTTAGAGCAAACAAAAAAAGGTGTCAACTCTGGAGATGACAAGAAACAGCGAGTGCTAAGGTTAATTTGTGATTCCTTCTTAAGATAAATTTCATTGAAGTCACCATCTGCTTCCTGAAATGGGGTTGGCTGTCTTGAGAAAAAAATGTGGTCACCTGTGCTATGGGGACTTTGAAGTATAAATTTATCATAAAACCTGCCTTTGCTTTAAAATTTTAGGTGGAAGGCATTTTTGAAATACAAAACTAGCTCCTCTCAACATGTTTTTTATACGTACCTTTTTAACTACCATTTCACGGAATGTTGCTGGCATTTCACTTTGTGGTGTTGTAGCAATCATCTGTTCAAAGGAATGAAAGTTTTAAGACCACATAAACAAATTGCTTGTGAAGGTATCATTTTTAGAGCTGTTTACTAAGCTCCATCCACACTATACAACTCTCTGCGACACAACTCCTTGCGAAGAGATCATTCATACAAGTCACAAAGAGTAAAATGCTAAGGATCTTTAGTAGCTGCAAGCAGATACACAACCCAATTTCATGCGACAGAACATATCCGGTAGCATAAGACTGACACGTGCAACTGACAAAAATGATGGACTTCTTGAATTAATCAGGCCTTGAAGGCCTTAAAATCAGGCCTTGAAGGACATTTGTTTTCCAACGCTAAGCGACCACAAATGTGGGAGAAGCCATTGGCTTATGAATAACAACTTCACGTTGGGTGGCAACCAATTCAACAATTTGGATCAAATTTGGTATGTTTTTGAAAGGCCAGTTCAGGTGGGAATTTGGTATTTTTTTGAAAGACCAGTTCAGGTGGGAAAACCATAGATTGCTCTTGGATGAAAAACCCACCTTGCTTTGACCCAGCCAGGAATCGAACTCCAGACCTTCTGGTTGCTAAGCTTCATCACTTCAAATGCCACCACTTTTATCCACTCAGCCATAGCACATTAATCCCTTGAAGATCAATAAATCAAAGTGAACAAAACACAATCTTGTCTCTTCAAGGTAGGGAAAAGGAGCCAGTGAGCTACTACTGGAAAAAGGCTGTGGCTGACTCAACTTGAGCCAATAGGTTGGAAACTAACTGGGCCATAAAACTCTAACTTACAAACTCTTCATTGTAACAATAACAGAGTTTATTAACCCTTTATGGTTGTTTGGGTCCTTTTGGACCCATGCGGAGAGCTCGGCTGTCACACATCTTTACTGTTTCAGACGGAGCTCGAAACTGCGAGTAGCTACCCGAAAATTCGGCAACAACAAAGAGAGAGACAATAGTTTAAGGTCACAGGGTCAATGGCCTAAGGAAGCCGATGCAGGGCGGGCTGCGTCCGCTTTTCCGCCCACTTCCGAGGCGCGCAAATATGCCCCGATCGCAGCACAATGTTAAAGGGTTAATCTAAAATATCTGCACCACTTGGCTAAAGGGTTACGTGCACACATGCAGAGACAGTAGCATCAGCTTTGCAGTAAACACACTCCACAGGCTTATTTTAACCCTTTACCGTTGTTTGGGTCCTTTTGGACCCATGCGGAGAGCTCGGCTGTCACACATCTTTACTGTTTCACACGGAGCTCAAAACTGCGAGTAGCTACCTGAAAATTCGGCCACAACAATGAGAGAGACAATAATTTAAGGTCACAGGGTCAATGGCCTATGGAAGCCAATGCTGGGCAGACTGCGTCCACCTTTCCTCCCACTCCCGAGGCGCAAAAATATACCCCAATCGGAGCACAACGGTAAAGGGTTAAACCTTAGAATTAGCATGAATCGCTTCATGGACATGCCACTTGTTGCAAAATGTGGACACTATGCTCATAAAACTGGTTCGTCTTCAGTTGCTCACCACGACAAGGCAGTCTTGTTGCAGTAAGGTGGGTCGCAGAGTGTGGGCAGGGCTTAACTGTAATGTCCTATGGGCTATTTCTTCAGCCTTCTTAAGACAAGAAGACAGTTCTACATCAGTGTTGACAAAAGGGTTCAAAATTTGGGACAAAAATTCTCCTTTTTACACTTTTTGTTGGTCTGGTTTAGTTTGTTGGAGTTATACACCTCAACCTACAACCCTTTTCAGGCAGGGATCCAGACGTTCCAAAAAGGAAGGGGCTGACTGATTAAGAGAAAGTAGAGAAGTGAGGGAATTGCACTACTAATTTTCTGTATGTTTTATTGTTGATCTGGCAAAAAAGGGAGGCTGAGGCCACAAAAGCCCCCCTTGGATCCTGCTTCTGACTCAATCTAGTGAGACACCCATAAGAGGCTTTTTCCTCTGCTATTTGTGAACTAAAGGTAATGTGGCATGTCAGCAAAATGACCTGACTTCACTTGGCATTTATAGAAGGAAATTTTTTAAAGAAAAAATCTGTGGAATTATTTCAAAATCTTTTACAGTTCTCAAGATATATACTTCTTCAAAGTTTGAATGTTTCTGAAGCAACTTGTTGCTTATGCAAAAATAAAGATGTGGAGTGTTGCACAGTGTTGACATTTTTTTTTTGTTAACCTTATGTTAATAACCTCATAAATACTCATCATATAGCTTATAGTTTGGTACTTGATAGTGATGATCTTCAAGGACCCAATTTACACTTTCACATTATAACCCTCAGTACAGACAATGGTAACAACTGTCCTTGATTAAAAGATGGTAAAAACAAAGGATAACATTAGCCACATATGGCATGTCTCTCTCATCACATCACAAGATTAACATATTGCGCCCATATTTATTAATGTTAAGTGAAAATCAGAAATTGCCCTAAAAATGGAAAATTTTTGATGAATTTTGATGGACTCTGATGGTTATGCGTTCTACGCTGACTTTTTTTTTCTTGACATTGTCATATTTGAGGTCTGAAAGTCTGCATACCAATCTATACAAGTTACTGGTCCTTCAGACGAGGCCATAAAATAACGCTTATGATATCACACATTAATAGTCCTCACCTGGTCATCCCACTTTTCAGATCCAGTTCTTTCTCGCTGCCTCTGAAGACTGGTAAGATAGGCTAAGTTCTCTTTAATGTTGGTGTGCCCAGAGAGGGCTCTATTCATGATGGCTAAAGCATCACTGAAGTAATCTGATGGGTAAGGAAGAATGAAAACTAGAACTGCATTTGCTTGCAAATACGCAAAATTGTAGTGAGTGTTAGACATGTCCTTGCAGTTAGTACAGTACGCCAGTTTTAATTAATCGAAGCCACCGCTTCGATTGTAGGAATTGCTCGGTCACGTGGTTTCAAGCCTTCGTAAGCGGTCAGTGCGGATGAATGTTACATCCATGTTCCGTTTGGACTCATACTGCAATCGCATGCTGTTCATTTGTACAGTGGAACAGCTGCGCAGTTATGTGAAGTTGTTCTGTAGGGGGATTTTCAACAAAGTTTAACTATTTCTTTATAAGGGGATTTGTCGGAACAACTCCTGTATAGTAAGGTGGTAATGTGCACATAAAGAAGTAGTTCCACATTCAAAGGTATTGTTCTACATTGAAGGCTTCCTCTCTGGTTGAAAAACAGTGTAAATAAAGTTTGAAATCAGTTTATACCTTTCAGGAATTTCAAAATAAATTTGAAAGATTGCATTTTCCAACATATTGTTGGAACTGTTTCATCAAGCAACTTCGTCGACCACACTCAATTCAATGTGAGCAAGTCAACCACCTTACATTCATGCATATATACAGCTAGCTATATACTGTGTACTGCGCCGTTTATGCGATTACGACAGTAACCAAGGCCAGGGAACGATCCACCACCAATTTCAAGGTATTAAATTTGTCGTTGATTTCACTACCGTGTGTGGATTGTAAATCACTTCTCTATCGTATTTTCAATTTTTGTTTTAGTTTGTCAACTAAAACAGGGGAAAAGGCAGCCTACCCACGGTACATTAAAGTTGTCATAGTTCTCAGTAAAGGACTAGGCCTATGTATCGACGGTCGCTTAATTGCTCTCTATACATATGTATAGGCAGCAATTACGTGACCATCGATACATAGGCCTAGTCCTTTACTGAGGATTAAAAGTGTCTTAGTCTTGACCAAACACAGTTAGGTAGGCCTAAAGCCTAACGTTACAGAACAAAACAACGCTAACAAAAACTGTTAGGCGTGTCCTAGTACAAAAGGTGTGCTCTGCGTAGACACTGCAACTAGTTAACTGCATATTAGGAAAGCCAAGTTAGTCCAGGGTCGATACTTTTGCAATTGCATAGGGTTAGGCCTGTGTCATCACAAATAGTGTTATCACACAGTCTGAGACAAAGTTCAATGAGGTACAAAGATTTCAGGGCATTTAATAAAAGTAATAGCCTACCAATATCGTTACATCCAGGTTGGCCAACTGATTAAAAATAAGAGCTTATTGATATTGTTACATCCAGGTGAGTACTTTCATTTAAACACAAGTGCTCAGTAGAATACATACTGCTTTTTCTCACATAGACCTCCTCAAACAAATTACGAGGAACCATGCCCCCCTCCCCCTGCATGTGTGGGAAATATTTTTTCCACTTTCGTTAGGAACCAGTACCAACAATATGCTTAATTTTGTTTATAAGAAAGTCCCAAGTGTGCACATTTTCAAGGCTTCGATTAGTGATTGCCATGCAAATACAATTGTCTAGTTTAAACTTTAGGAGTTGCTCATGATGGGAAGAGGGGCTGTTGTTTCATTTCAGCCACTCCTCTCAACCCTATTTCTCGATAGTACAAGACTGGACCAGTTGTCTCCCGGCTCCCTGGCTGGACACCAAAAGAAATGATAGAGGAATGCCCAATGATGTAAATTGGGACCTTCTATGCTACTAATAGAATATGAGTAGTCAGTCACCTGCTTTATTTTGAAGAACATTTGTCAACACTGAAGCAAGTGCTGAGTAGCCTACTAAGCCATACGATACGCACTGTCATGTTGTTCACTCCTGCCTAAACCAACTTTTAACGGTTCTATCCTCCTCCTTCACTGTTCTTTATGTTAAATAAAGACACCCTCTCAGGCTCTCCGACTGCACTTGTGCACGACGACTTTCTCTACTGAATTTCTTACACTGTACATTGTAACGTTATACTTTGTGCTACCATTCTACACACATAGCGAGCGGAGTGGGACTTGCCAATATGACATTTTCAAAGAGCAGGACACCAGTAGTTGTAATACTGTTATACCTGTGAGAGTGTTACTTCCATGGTTTATACATTGTACTCATGGACCACCAATGGGAAGGTGCACGACGTGTAGCAGCAGCTAATACAGTAACAAGTAGCCCTAGATTGTTGTATAGACGAATCTGATTAGCCCTTGTTTTATGTGACTGTAGGCCGCCTTTAGTGGGGTCATTATCTAAAATCGTCTTTATTTATTGTTTACATGAATGTCAAACCCTCATATTTAGTGAAATTGGAGAATTCAAGATACAAATTAGTGTACAACCATCCATGAGTAGAGGTAAGCAAGGAAATCGAAAGATTTACAGGTGACGGACCCCAGTTATGGCCGACTAAAATCAGACCATCACTTGTTGTCCGGATTCGTGTATATAGAGAATAGCCAAGCATGAGAGGCTTGGTGCAAGTTGAACTGTAATTGTAAGGCCGAATCACATTTCACTGGGTTTTCCAGGAATTTATCCGCAGAATTCTTTCATCCAGTTAACTCGTAAACATTTCTTGTAGTCATGGTATTTCATTTTGTTATTTTAGTCGTTATGCAATAACGATCATGGATTGACTTACTGTTGCTGTTTGAAGGTCAAGCATGAATATTGTACAAACTAAGTTATGGTACGCACTGGAAATGAGATGTGAGCAATACAAGGCTTTACAAAAGGAGTTGTCAGTGCGGCGCACTACAATAATAATGAAAATAAATATTTCCCCTTTCCATCAAAGGGAGTCCATCTGCCTATTGAGCTGTACATGTATGTTACATTCCATATACAAGGTGTGTATGTGCAGATGCTGTGATTATGAAATTTTTGCATCAAGGCCTCCAAATTTGCCTTTGCTATAACCCAAGAGGGTGTACATATATACGTAAAATTATCTCCTCTTCGTAAGATTTCTGTGTCCAAAAAACACGATTACACACTGCAGCTAGGTTTATACCAAGCTATTTCAGGATGCAATAGTGCAATGGTTTTGCTACAAAACTGTACGTAGTGAAGGACTTTTAAATCATTTTAGAGGTGCTTCTTTACATGTTGGAGATCTTTCCCCTAAAAAAGTGAGAGCTATTTCATGGCATATAGGGGCTTTTAATGTTTTTGTTAGCAATTATTCACAAAAGGAGGGTAGCCAGCCACTGCTAGGGGTCAGAGGGGGTGTCTAACAATTGATAAGTGCATTGTATTTAAAGTGTACCTCAAGTCAAAAACTTCAAAAATATATATTAAACAGCATGAAAAAGGAGTTCTAATGGTCCAACTCACATTCCCACAGGACATTCATGAGCCGAGATATAAAATGTTGAAATTTATTCACTTACTGTAAAACAAATCAATCCACTGCGCAATAATTTGTGACTTTCTAGTTGTACAAATCACATTACACCTGCTTTGTTTCTCTCTAAAATTAAAAATGCATTTATGAACTTGAACACTTCCTGTTTGCTTGCACAGCATGTTGCATGTTGTCCTTTTTTCTGTTTAATCCTCACTCATTTTGTTTAATATACCTTCAACTCCTATTGGGTCCATTAAAGGCATATTCTGGAGACAAAATTTGTTACCTTCAAAATAAGCAGGGAAATTTTCTCTTTCAGAAGGTGAAAATGGCATCTCGATAGCTTACAGCATTCGGAAGATACAAATTTTTAAAGTATTGCAAATTTTTCTTGGGATTTGATGCATCATGGGAAATGCTTGATGTCATGGTGGCACACTAAGTTTACATTGCATTCAATTAATTCATTATTATGATGCCGCTGCAGGCAATATTAAACAATATTGTTGGTTGTCCTCTATGTATGGTAAAGGGTAATGCTAGATCTACAGGAAAAGGTATTCAAACATTCCGACAGTATCAAATTTTAAGGACAAACAGGATGTTCAATTATAAATAAAAACTAAAGGAATTTGAGGAAATGTGCCCATATTACATAACTTTTTGTGGCTTTGTTGAAAAGCAGAGGTATTTTTTAACAAAAGTAACCAATTTTTAAAATGAGATATCTTGAGTTAGGAAAATGGTATTGCGATACGGTTTTAAGGACATGGTGTGAAATATTTTTGTTTTTCTTACAAAAAAGAGCCAAACATCCACCAGAACATGCCTGTAAAGTCAGGTGACCATGCATTATATCGAGACAACCTCACAAAAAATTGAATAAATGCACTCATCTTGGATTACTTAACTTGGGTTTGTGCTGTAAAACTTGGTCTAATTAACTCTAAACACTTAAGGTTAAACAATTATGGATCCATGCATTAACACCTGTTAATGCACAACCGGAGAATTAATGCAAGTAATGCACAAAGGCAAACCCTGAGTGCCACCAGCATTAACCCTAAAGTGTGCATTACACTGTTCAAATGCATAGGTCCAGAGTTGTTTAACCAGGGCCTTGTTAGTTGCAAAGATACAATATTTTGATTTCATGATGAAATCTAGCCCAATGCTCTCCATATAGCAACAGTGTAAATAATGCTCTCATATGCCACTGACCAGTGACCACTCTGCTTATTGACTGACTATACTGAGATAACAGAATAAAGATCCCTTATGTAGTCAGGCTATATCTTCATACAGTCGAGTCTTCTGGCACCCTATCTGCAATTACCTGGAAAAAGGGTTTGAAATCCGGGTTTTTAGAGTATCGGGCAAGTTAGCCTAATGAAAAGCTGGAAAGGTTATGTAATTACATTTGTAAATAACAATGCCTAAACACAAGAAAAGAGGTGACAAAAAGAAAACCTTGAGATCAGGTCTTTGACTCACTTTTAATGACTGGTTCTGTCATCACTCTCGATGGGAAAAGGCCTTTCCATCCTGAGAACCAATTAGATACTTCCTCATAGTTTGGGTTATTTCCGAGCCAGGAACATAGGACCTGGATCCACTTGGGGAAAAAGTTTTTCTCAAAGAGGGTGACCATGACTGGTGTTGGTAAGAAGTCATCCCAAGCCATGACCCAATGAAAAGGTTCTGGAAACATAACGATGAGAAATGCAATATAAAACCGTGGTCACACTGCAATGGATTTGCATGGGATTCCAACCCAATTCTTGTGAATTTCTATTAAAATTTCTCTATTTATGGTCTGTTTGAACCACAAATTTGCCAACCTGTGTAAATATGTGATTTATAATGGGGAACCATGAAAATTAAATTTATGCTTATTATATGATGACGTCACATGGACATGCAGACAGCTTTTATCTGACTATGCTTGTCTGATAAAAGCTTTCTACTGAGATCACAAAAAAAAAATCACTTAACATTTTATTTTCACAGACCTCTAATACAAATAATATATTTACAGTGGTTGGCAAATTCTTTTACTCTTTCCAACCCAAGATGGAGACATTTTAAATATAGAATTACAAACATCAGATCAGAATTTGGTTCCAATTCTTTGTAGTCTGACTGCCGCTAAAGACTAATGAAAGTCTACGACACTTCCACATTCAAGAGCTGATATTGGGGAAGGGGGGCAATCAAACAAAAGAAAGCTAAAATACACTGCACGTCACAGCTTGCTGTTTCACAACCTACCAGAAGTAACATCTTTTCGTTTCTACATAATAGGCAGAGAAAAGGGAATATGCTGTTTTAAGGTAAAAGTACAAAAAAGCTTACAGGTGTACAAAAAATTTTATCAGTAAAGAAACAGGAACAATTAAGTTTTTAAGCTTCACAAAGGAAAATTATAATTTCAGCTGTAAATCTACAAATGTTGGTAACCACTTTAGTGAAATCTGATCAAGTGCAGGTTTCATGTCATCAAACAGCTGATCAATGGTGGCCTTTCTTCCAGAATGGTGATGCTCATGTCTTGAAGAGTGGGAGATTTGAAACCTTTCTTTCAGTATGAGCTTGTTAGGGAAAAACAACACAGTAGTGTTAATATCATTAGTCTATATACTATATACATATAAAATACTTAAGACAAATTTCAGATCATTTTAACAGTATGCCATGTGCTTTGTTAGTTTATATATATATATATATATATATATATATATATATATATATATATATATATATATATATATATATATATATATATATATATATAACGCTAATTCCCACCTTAGGGGGAAATTGTTATATCTGCGCGTACATAGGGCGAAAAAATAACAATGAAATACATAAGAAAAAGTCTTCGCCCTAACGTCTAAAAATATAAACAACGTTATTTCAATGGCCAGCCATCCGTTCGTGTTAAAAGCTAGGTGTCCGTAAATTTGACAACTTTGAAGTAATTGCATCTACTATGCAAATCTAGGAGGGCGTTCTTATCCGTTTACGTATTCCTATAGAAAAAGTGTGTAGAAACGTTAAGGTGAAACTTATATTTCGCCCCAAAAATTTTTTCCCCTTAAGGTCGACTTTTCAACAACAACTTTCCCCCTAAGTGCCGAATTAGTGAAATATATATATATATATATATATACATATATATATATATATATATATATATATATATACATATATATATATATATATATATATATATATATATATATATATATATAACGCTAATTCCCACCTTAGGGGGAAATTGTTATATCTGCGCGTACTTAGGGCGAAAAAATAACAATGAAATACATAAGAAAAAGTGTTCGCCCTAACGTCCAAAAATATAAACAATGTTATTTCAATGGCCAGCCATCCGTTCGTGTTAACAGCTAGGTGTCCGTAAATTTGACAACTTTGAAGTAATTGCATCTACTTTGTAAATCTAGGAGGGCGCCCTTGTCCGTTTACGTATTCCTATAGAAAAAGTGTGTAGAAACGTTACGGCGAAACTTATATTTCGCCCAAAAATTTGTTTCCCCTTAAGGTCGACTTTTCAACAACAACTTTCATCCTAAGTGCCGAATTAGTTAAATATATAAATATATATATATATATATATATATATATATATATATATATATATATATATATATATATATATATATATATATATATATCGCTAATTCCCACCTTAGGGGGAAATTGTTATATCTGCGCGTACATAGGGCGAAAAAATAACAATAAAATACATAAGGAAGAGTCTTCGCCATAACGTCTAAAAATATAAACAACGATATTTCAATGGCCAGCCAACCGTTCGTGTAAAAAGCTAGGTGTCCGTAAAGTTGACAACTTTGAAGTAATTGTATCTACTTTGTAAATCTAGGAGGGCGCTCCTGTCCGTTTACGTATTCCTATAGAAAAAGTGTGTAGAAACGTTACGGCGAAACTTATATTTCGCCCCAAAAAATTTTTCCCCTTTAGGTCGACTTTTCAACAACAACTTTCCCCTTAAGTGCCGAATTAGTGAAATATATATATATATATATACTAGTGGGGGGAGCTCAGTGGCAACTCTTGCTCTTGCCTGGATTTGATCCAAATCCTTCTACAATTTTCTAAAGGGGTTTTTAGACAGTTCCTGGAAGCAAAGCAAGAAATTCTCAAAGATGAATGTTGTTTGCTGGACTTGTGAACTGAGTGCAGAAATTGCTCAATCATTTTTGCCTTGGTTCCAGCACTGCCATATACCTAATTTTCATCAAACTTTTGAAGTACCCCCTCTCTGTTCATACTTACGTAAATGTTGCTGGTATGGATTAATGGAAAATTCCTGTAAACAAATTGCAAGTTTAGGGACAATATGCCTCAAGATGAATGCATCCATTGTTCCTTGAGAAAAGACCGCCTTCCAAGGGGTGAGGATAGTTTTAGCAGAACTATCACTGGGATGCCAGCCTGTCAAAGCATTTCCAAACTTCTGCCTAATAGGGCCATAAACAGGTTCCAGTCTGTCTCCTGTTTAGGTGAAGCAAACATTGTATACACTATTTAAAGGCAGCCATTCATCACCCCAACTACAATTTTATACAGAGTATAGCAAATTCTAAATTGGTAATGGTCTTTGATTGACATTACATTATTAAAATGCAAAGTAGTTCATATTGCACAGCACACACTAAGAGTGGCTTGACTACTGTACATGCTTAGGCCTTATATGCTCAACAGGTTTTGCCCTGAAGTAAAATACTGGGATTGTGTATGGAAAATGATGGGCTTTATACAGATGTACAAAGGGCTTACAGAAAGTAGGTTGGGAGAAATGGAATTGACTGGGGTTGATGAATACCTATAAAACCGCATTTACAATAACATTTTTATATCCATGTTATTCATAGAGGGCAGCATAAATGACAGTACCAAAGGCTGAACCAAACAAAAAGAAGGTAACCACAAAAAACATACATCCATATGTCAAGTACAATATTTATAACTAGTTATGAAGCACAAACTGGCTCAGAAACAAAGGTGGAAAGAATAGTACAGTACAGCTCAAAATAAAGTGGACGTCAGCTGCGTTAATCGTTAGAGTCCTATCGCTTCTATCGTTAATTGCGATAGTGTTGAAGATATGATAACGCAACTATTGATACTTCCGCTTACAACGTTTCCTTTCGGAGGTCTACTGATGTCTTTTCATTGTTATTGGTCAAAACTTCATCAATAATGTCCATGTGATTGGCAGTAAAATTCGGTTTTCTGCCTCTGCCAATGCTGTCCGAAATAGACTTGGTGGAGTGGTATTTGCAGATAAACTTGTAGACCCCGGCTCTAGACACCGAAATCCCATCACTGGATAGAAGTTTCACGATATCATTAACACTTTTATCTTGTCTCCGATATTTAAGAATCCTGCCTCGCACGTTATGATTTATCTTTCCCATATCACTACACAATACTGTAAGCTATACGGTATAGCAAATAAAACTTGGCAGACTTTCTCCTGAAAGGAAAGTTGTACTTTTGAGTAGTGTGCTTCAAGTGACTAAATCGGAATAGGAGCAACTGTAATTTCGGGGTAGAATTAGAAAATGTACGCACAAATACAAGTAGCCTCGGCAGCGAACTCAATCTTGTACTAATGGTAGCGACTGCCGGTAGTTGGTATTCGGTGCAAACTGTAAAACTTGAAAAACAGCCAAAGCTAAAACCGCAGTTACATATAAAACGTCAGTCTGACGCAAATATCGCAAGTACCGTGAATAAGATGATAGCATTACTGCAATTGACGATTGGGACGTGACCAACACCACAAAAGCGCAGTTCACGATAATACCGTTAGCAAGAGTAACGTGAGTTGCGTTAGGCTTTACCTGCGAGCTCAAAAAAATTTTAAAGATAGACTTCTAACGATTAACGCAACTAACGTCCACTTTATTTTGAGCTGTACTGTAAGTAGGGCTTGTAATGACAAAATGCTTTAGGGTCATGCTCAGATGTGGTCAGAGAGTTGTTTAACATATCCATGGTAAGAAATTAGCACATAGAATCATTAAGGCGCTATGTATCACTTTGACCACATGGTACTAAGGTGACTATTTTAACATTTTGAGAGCCTGGCCAACTGCTGTAATTCTGGCAAAGGCATCAGATGTGTGATCAAAGAGTGACTGCTTTGATAGCCCACCCCCACGTTTGTGATGCTGAGTCCCTAGCCAAGATGCTTATCGCTATTGCTTGTTTCCATCCAAAGTTTTGTTGGATCCAGGAATGTACTGGTGCCAGATTGGTAAGGGGGTCCCAATTTTCCAATTTCTTCATATCATTTAACATTTTTTACCTCAGTGTCTGAGTATAAGGCCACGGTGAAAGAAGATAGAACTATATCATTAATTTTGCAAACTCTAAGCAAATCCATTAAACTCAAAATTGCAAGCTTGTGTTTTTGCATTATACAACATTCCCTTAAACCTAATTCTTTCATATAACTATCATCTCGGGCCCTAGCAACGTTGGCCTTGGATGGGTGGTCAAAGAACGTATTGGGAAAGCATCAGTAAGTGGGTCCCAATTTTCCAATTTCTTTACATAATTTAACATTTTATATCTCAGTCTCTGAGTATAAGGCCATGGTGATAGATGCTGGACCTATAAGATTAATTTTGGAAATCTTTATCAATCTATGAAAACAAAATTTTCAATCTTAGGGTCTTTTAGCATTATTCATTATTTCCCCAAACCTATTCATTTTTTTTTATATTTTATTTTTATTTTTATTTTGGGGGGGGGGGGGGAGGGACTAAAATTACTATCTTAGACCCTTACCTAGTAAAGGTAGCCATGGATGAATCCATGAATGTATCGGGACCACATCAGTAAGTGGGTCCCAATCTTCCACCTCCTTCATTAACCTCGGCATAATCAACTGATCAAATACATTCTCCTTGATCCAAACTGGTATTATAGGAATCCAGTTCTCCAGAAATTCTGCATGATGACAAGGATGCAATAATTGTATAAAATTAGTGTTTACATGGGTAATAAAAAATAGGACCAGGGTATCCGATCTCCATACTGGTCGAGTACCCAGACTACCCGGTTAGGTGACTAAAAGATATGAACATTTTGTAAGGCATACTCCATAGGACATGCATGATAACATTAACAGCTGTATTAGAGAGGTATAGTGATCACATTCCCAAGTTCAAAAACATTTGACTTGTCAGGAGGTTTTATCGTCTCGTTTTGTTTTAATTCAAAATGATACGTAAAAGAAACATAACAGAAATCAGTCAAATAAGAAAATTTGTACTTTCCAAGACCTATATCAATTTGATATTGAATTTTGGGACGCTTTCCTACTCGAAAAGCAAGCACACTAAGAGCTCGAAGGTTCTCTATTTAAAACACTGATTTAAAAATATCAACCATGCAATCAGAGCCCTGCATTGTGGTATTCTCTTGCACGTCCAAAATTACCAATTGAAAACAAACGATGACATGTTTGTGAACTTCCCTCACTCACCCTACTGTACAATGTGCGTTGGAATTATCACTAATGCGGTATGCACATTCTTACATAGCTAGCCTCGTGTTGACATCCAGGCATGATAACATAGCTTTCACACATGAACTTCATAGTCTGCACGAGTGCCATTTTGGGGCAAAATAACGGCCTATTTCAAAAACTTTTTCCGTGAATGTTTACAGTGTTATTACATTGATGTCTTTTTACTTTACAGATAGCGCAGAGTGTTGATTTGCATAAAACTGACATGTTTAACCATTATGAAATATTCCAGTATTATACTCGAGGTGGCATACAGTATTAATTATAAGATCATATACATGCAAGGCTCAGTTTACCTAGGGTAGCATGCCCAACGTTACAGGCAATGTCTTTGCAAGTTTGGCGG
Source organism: Holothuria scabra (assembly GCA_037179385.1). Taxonomy (NCBI): domain Eukaryota; kingdom Metazoa; phylum Echinodermata; class Holothuroidea; order Aspidochirotida; family Holothuriidae; genus Holothuria; species Holothuria scabra. Next base: position 29,804,951 of record CM074197.1, read on the forward strand.
GGATGATATGTCTGCGTGAAACAGTACAATGTGATTTTGAATCACCGTCAGATAGCTTGCTTGCGTGCAAGGTTATAAGTGATTTACATGTGATGCGTGAGAAGTAACTCACTACGTGACAATAGCGCGATCGAGCCGCACGCTGATAAAAATTTCAACCTGGATAATGAAGTACAGACAACTTTCAAACTTACAAGTAATTTCTAGGGGCTCTCTTCATTCTCAGTCTCAATGTTTACCAAATTGGCAAAATATTTTAGTCCATTACCATGGGCAATGGCGTAAATGGGGTGATCCTTTTTGCATGCAATTTTTTTTAAGATTCGGGTAGTAGATTTGGAAACAAGTAATACGATGACGGGCGGGTACCCGGGTAACCCATGCAAACACTATATAATATCACAAAAGTATGAAACTTGAAAGAAGGTTTTGAGGGACATACTAAGTTTTGATATGATAAGGCATAAACATGCTTTAAAGATTAGAAGGGAATCACCCATTTTTTTCTAGTGTCAAAGCAGGGGTATCAAGTTTCCCGAAATGACATACCCTGTACTTTGTCTGAGTTTCTAGGGGACCATTGTGCTACTGCTCTTCTTACACAAGGCATCCAGAGTTCCCAGACCATCCTCTCATACATATTAATTGTTGGACCCTGAGGAATGACAATTCTGTTGTCATCATTGTCGAGAATCTTCTTCCACTTTTCAAATAAATCTAGGTGTTTGTCGACACCGACAAAGGGAGACCAATCACTTAGCTCTCTTCGGACCTGAAAGGTAAGATTTGGGGGAAATGAAAGGGTTTGAGAAGCTAACTGAAGAAACTGAAAAATATTTTCTGATTTATAAAGATGGTCAGAATGCAAATTATCTCCCATGGCCTTTTCATTGAGCACACTAATTATAGGTACACAAAATAATGTACACATTGAATCTGAAAAAATAACATGTTGTGGAACAAGTTCCTTTTCATTTTCTGTCCAATGTTGCAGAAATAGGGGTAGGGTGGGAAGGAGGACATTTCCTCAACACCCTTCAATGCAAAGGAACCATGGGGGGACTACTCCAATATTTAGTCCTATAGATTGTCAGATTTTAAGTAATACATGCTTAAACAACCCATTCACCAATACATATTACTTCTGTGCATTTTGTGGTCAAAGGATGAGCCCATCCCTTTTGATAGAGGTCAAAGGTTATATGAGGATGGTGCAGACAAAGCAAACACCTCTTGAAAATTGCAAAATATGGATACCAATAGTAGTTGCCTGGCAATAAGGCCAGATCACCAACCCTTGGGCTGTCTGGTATTATTGTGTACAATATGTCCAGAGTCTTTTCATAATTTCATGTTTTTGTTACTATGGTTTTCTTCTGCCTTTCCCTACTTAATTTCAGTCCTTTTTCACACTGTATACTGTTTTACTTGTCCTGTTTATGAACAAAGTCTATTAAACCTAAAGATAAGAGTACAAGGACTATAATCAGAAAATGGAAACCAAAACTGAAGCATGCATTCAGGAATGCACTACTTACAGGTGTTACCAGAAAGCCCAAATGATCTAGTGATTCCTTGTCCAAGTTGAGGATTCTTGGGAAACTTTGCCTTTTGACCTCTGGAAACCCCAAGACGGTCATTTGCTTTACCCCTGGTGACACCCCCTGTGGGTTGGGGGGTGTAGAATATGCCCACAGTATTTCCTGCACGTTGATGAAGGCGACTTAAGGGATGGACTTGAACCATTTTATCTAGATGACACTATTACTGTATATAACACATTCATGTTGCAATGGTATGTCATTAAATCTTATCAAACTAACTTGACCTCTGGTGACTTGACATGACCTCTGATATCCAGCAAAAACTATTATAATGTTCTTTCTCTAAACTATGAAAGGAGTTGGTCACTGCTTCAGTATCTTGGGCTATTGTTCTTACAAACACACACAAAAAACATCGCCATCACATAGTTTCCTTGTCTGCCTTCAGCAAGGAATCAAGAAGACTTACAAAAGGAAATAAAATGATGACAGCTAGCTGAGAGACTTCAAATGCCCTGTATTCCTCTTGAAAATCTGTTTGCAACCTCCGCATCATCAGTTCACATTCATCTAATATATGTGGGTCGTTATTGCTTTCTCTAAATTTTTCCTGACACCTGAAGGATAAAAGGAGATACCAGCTTTAAAGCATAAATTCTACTTCTCAGAGATGGAAGCAAAGTGGAGGTCTATTTCCTGTATTTTGTTATCAAAGATTATCAGTTTGGGGAGAGAGGTCTCAGGAAGGGTTCCCCTATGAGAGAAATTTTCACGAAGAGGGCCTCAGAATGTGCAAAATGGTGATATCTTTTAATGTTTGTGAAGTATGTTCATGCAATAAAACTTATGTTTATATATAAGAAGATTCTGAATTTTAAAGGAATGCAATTTCTTTTTGTGGGATGTAGTGCAGTATGGGAAATCTGTGATGTCATTGCATCACATTATTTAACAATGCATTCAATTTATTTATAATTTTGATGCTGCTTCGGCAGAATATTAAACAATATGGTCTGCTATACCCTACACATCATGTAGGGTAATACTACTGTAGATCTATAGGAACAACTACTCAAACATTCCAACAATGAGTACCTTGACCTAAAGCAAAGAACTGTATGCTTTGCCTATATCAATCAGTTATACGGTAGACCCCCCTTTAAATCTTATGCGTATAAAGCCATATCACAGATAGCAGCAGAAGGGGATAATGTGCCAACTTGTAAGAAGAAATAAAATACATACAGTATTCACAATAAGGCTGGCAGGTACTGCTTGTTACTCCCTGAGAAAGTAAGTGCTCTTACCTATCAACCAGCTCCAACATTTTCTTCAGTCTTGCAATGCGACTCTTTTCTTGTTGTAGAACTCCCTCTAATTTATCTTTCTCATGCTGTAAGTTTACGACCAGATCTTCTTCATAATGAAGTCTAGGGGGAAATAACATCAACACTTGTTACATTTTCTACATTTGAACATATGCAGAATCGTCACAGAGTTGACTTGAATACATGGACAAAACTCTTCAACAATGTAACTTTTCTTTATATTCTACAGGACGCAATGCAGGCCGTTGGATATCACAGGAGCAATAATTACTGATCATGTTGTAGCCCTGTGGTGATGAAACCATCTCACCTAGTTGAGTTCAAGTCACTGAGGAGAGAGCTCCTTCAATCTCTTCAGGACTTATGAGTTTTGGTTTGTTTTGGTTAAGTGTAGAGAGTGTAATCTACTGTAGACAGTGTACAGCTTGTAAATATGGCAAGTGGACCCCCACCCTGTTCCCTAGTGGCCCTTCGGGGCAATTGTTTGTGATGACTGTTCAGTCTAGTGTTTTTTTGGTGCTTCAGTTTTTTGGTTGTAGTTAAGTGATAGTAGTTTGGTCTGGTGTTGTCTTTCTGTTTCAGGTTTCTGTGGCTACTGAGGAGCAGTGTTGTTTGTTTCATTTATTTGCGAGGGCATTGTTGGGGATTCAGTTTTTAGTGGTAGGTCATATGTAATCCTTTTGCCAGTCTGGCCGTGTCCATTTGATCTGGGCTAAATTTCATGATTTTTCCAGGACTACTCTCATTTCTACTACTGTAATAAAGGTCTTTTAGCCAAAAAACAGCAGAATTAAAATATTGTAACCTTCACCTAACTGCAAAATTTATTTATGCAGAAATGTGTTTTTCCTACTGTACCTGACCAAATATCTAATAAAATAAAAATAGAGGAAACCTTGCACATGTAGCTTTCTTCCGCTTTGAGACTGTACACAATGTAGAACATCAAGACAATTTCTGGTTCCACATGCTTGATTAGCATCTCAATACAAAGACAGACAATATCCCTGTACTCAAAATGGTATGGCCAGTAAGTGAGTTTGGTAATTTTTGTTTTTAAGATTTGGTGTAGAAGTACACCCAATTGTGTAGATTTAGTTCCTCTTTCACAAATGAAAATTTTTTTGCTTGAATTTCCCCTTTAAGGAAACTTTTATGATGCATTCTTGCTGATTAAGTAAAATATTTAAAAGCAAATAAGAAGCTGTACCTCCTTCAGAAAAACTCAAAGAAAGAAATGGGTTGCTGGTGTTGGGAAGCCATTCCTTTGGGTTTACCAGACATGGTAGCATCCAGGTGGATTTTTAAAGTTGCTCAGACTGCTCAAATTTTGTATACTTCTGACATGAATTGAAATATTTTTTCCTAGTTTTGCTTGAAATATTGCTCCATTTGCATTTTGGCATCCTTGAAAACAGTGAAATTTCCAAAGAAGGTGGCACACTTCCTCCCCTAGGCAGGCAATTCCTGTCCTTATCCTCAGAAAAACAAACATGGTAATCATATGTTGGTGTTAATTTTACCTGTCTCAGATAATGTTAAATTTCAGCAACTTCACAAATTTGATGACTTCAGTTATACCATCAAAATTAAACTAAGGAACTGATTGAAAAACTGTCCCTTCATTACCATGGTAACAGATCATCAAATCTATGTACCAAAATACTCACTGTCTATTGTGTTGTATAATCTGCTGTTCTGACATTTCTACTAAAAGCTGGAGGTTATGCTCTAGCTCTGGCATTTCAAAGACCCTTTTCTCCCCATCCATCCCTTCTGCAGTCTCCACTGGTCGATCATATTGGTTAGCCATCTCTCGATAACTGGACATAACCCTCTGTTCTGGCTGGGTCATGTCGATGACCTTCACTTTTGAGATAGAAGTGTCCCCCATTGTCTTCTTCTGTTTCTTAGATACCCCTGACTTGAGGACATCAGCAGCGGTACGATATTTGTAAGTCACTTTCTTTTTCTTCCCCTGAGGTAAGAAAAAGCAGGAAACCAATGAAAAGATATTAAGTAGCTTGGTATTTTATTATTAACAAGATAACAGGCAGTTTCCTCTTTAGTATGAAGCAGGGTTCAAAATTAGGGTAAAAAATCAGTTGTCCCATGGACAAGTGGTTGAAAAAGTCAAAACAATATTCACCTACCATAAATATAGATTTAAATTTGTGCAACTCAGATTAAAGTAAGTAGCATACATAGTAAGTAGCATACATAGTAAGTAGCATACATGCATATTTTTAATGGACCTGGCAGAGGGGTATTCTGCTTCCAAAAATAAGTTAATTCTAGCATGAAACAGGCTGGCAAAATGGGCAAATTGCTGCACAAATACAACATTGTGTAGCAGACTTTGTACACATAACTGAGGTTTTTTTTTATTCTGATGAAAAGAAGCATACAAACTGGGAAGTTGCTATGCAAACCTCTGCTCAACATCTGCTGAACTGTATCAGAGTTTTCCCAACATGACTAGAAATGTGCTTGGAAAAGGGAACAGACAAATGAAGTAAACAATTTGACTGTAGGCCTATTGTATATCATAGGACATTTATGAGGGACACCACAGCCAAATAAAGACCTGGCAGCATTTGCTGTCAGTGATGTTAGTTGCTCCAAGTCCTGTAATCACCAGAACTTGCAGAATGACAATTATATCTGGTTTCATCTAGGAACTGACTTATTTGGTAAGTTTTACTCATATAATTCATACAATGGCAAGACGTTTAATGAATCGAAGACCGTATTAGATATTTTGTTACTTAGTACTGCTCAACGCAATCCATTTCCTTTTGATTTTTTTTTTTTACTTAGGCCCCACCAATCAAATTACAAGCAATTCCTTTTGTGACCCTAATTGTCGGAGATGAAGAAACATACTTACGAATGTTCTTCACCCCCTGACAGGCAGATGAACGTTAACAAGAGCAACTTCCCCATGGTGGTTCCATATGATGAAATCATAGAATCCCAATTGGTTTCCACTTATCAGTCACCCTTATCAGTCACCACCTTCGTACTATTTAAAAAACCCCAAAGTGGGTCCCAATGGATTACAGTACCAAGTTGAAAATTAGCAAGTTCGGAAATTCATTAGGCATAAGCTACCTCTATGCAGTTTGGGCAATGTTTGTTTACACAATTCATCACGCTTCAGTGGCAGCACACCCAGCCTACATGTGTCCAAAGAGATAAGCCTATTCTCCTGGTCTGCTGAGGCAGCTCTGGTTGCAAACTTGGCTTGCACTGATTAAACAGTTTCTGCCTTTATCAATGAGGTTTTCAATGGGACTCATTGTTTACATAGTGCTGGACATGGCAGCTACTATTGACAGAAAGCTGATAATAGGAAGTCGGGCTGACCTTGCTGTAACATCACTTTTTGAACAAAAAGTGGGGTGTCAGGTATAAATTGTATAGAGGCAACCTTATGCCTTATGTTACTGCCACATGTAATTGATAGGCACGGCATGGGATAAACAGATCAAGCTCAGCACGTAGTGTACTATTCCCTTGCTTTTGTCAGTATGTGCATACAACACCATCTAATTGTCTAGCCACCTTGAATGTAAATAAGGATCTCAGTTGTACTTTACAGCAGATTAAAATACAAATTTGTACACCAAAAAGACAATTTAGACATTTAGACACAACCGACTGCACTAAACCACCCTTGAGATCCCTCCTTACCTTACGTATGGATCAGAAAAGAATGATTTCTAGAAATATTGATGTAAACTCAAATTTTGTAATACTTGTTGCAGGTGCTGGATTGGTTTGTTCATCCCCACGATTTGAAACATGTGCACATGTACATAGCCAGTCACGAAAACGAATGACTGCACTCGCTTACTGGAAGACCCTTCATGTGGGGTCCTTCCATTTTTCAAATCCTACAACATTCCCTTACATCTTCTCCTGGTCCCTTTCTCCAATGAGAGAGCTGCTCCCTGAATTGTTGGTCTTCTTCCTCCTCGGAATCTGCAATTACATCTTCTGTATCCAGATGAGGATGTTCTGATCCGTGAGCTCCAATGGCACCTTTACCTCTCCTTTTTGTGGCTTCAACTGGACGGACAATACCTTGGTTCTTCTTTCCAAGACCTTTACCAGGTATGTACCCCATCTGCAAACAGAAAGATTAGTTTGGAGTATGAAATCTTTAACACATACGGTATGGGAGAAGAAGGTTAAATATTTAAGGAGAGTTATTACTGAGTGGTCAAATATTAAATGAGGGTAATTACTGCATCTGGATAGCTCCTCGAAACAGTTCGCAAAGGGTGAGGTCGCAAATACAGATGTCAGGAGCATGACTTTAACATTGTCTCAAAAGATTCACAGTGAAACACCCAACATGTTCGTTGTCTTATTATGTACTTTACTCTAGGCTATAAAACACTAACAAGTCATTTAATAGGATGTTTTTCTAATGAGACGGCTTTCCCTGAAAAGGGCAAGTTTTGATCATGATGAAACTTCCCTTGTTATTTTTTGTTACATCCTACTTCCCTGCCTGATTACCTCTCATCGCTTCAGGGAGGAAGTGAAGTTCACTACGCACAGACTTGATATAGTCAGGTTTCACATCTGATTAATTGGTTCACAGTAACAGATATTACACAACAAGTTGCATAACATTTGGAGTTTGCTACTCAAGCATGTGTTAATTGCTTTTCATACAGTGTGAAAACAATGAAAGCATAGCTCATTTGAAGGCACAGATCAAGTAACAAACTTACAGTACTGTAGATACTAGTTACACCCCACAGTGTCTTTAATCTACAGTACTGGATAAATGTACTGTATGATTCCAGTAAAACTTGCAGATTCTGACTTGAGTTTCTGTCTTCTTGACTTAAAGTATTAGCCACATGCCTATTTTCTTCACAGGGATGAAAGATCAAATTGTACACCTTATGACTGTGCTGTCACCATCAGTCACATTCTCCTTGACTGCTATGAATACTCCCATCTTTCGCCAGAATCTTTCGCCAGAAATACTACACCATGCCAGACATGAAAACCTTGTTTGAACAAACAGATTCTTCCCTTATGCTTGACTTTCTCAAGGAAAGTAAACTTTATGGAAATTTCTGACATGGCTCCCGCCTTCGCTATTTTTATATGGAAATTGCCCCACGTTTTTACTTTTTTAAGTAGTTTTACCTGAACAATGTAACCTTTTCTTTCTTGGTGAAACTATATAACACAGCTGTGTTGGTGTGTCGTTAAACCCTATCTAACTAACTTGACTAAAAGTAATGAGCCCAGAATGAAATGTATTATCATCTTGTATATTCTTGTAATTTTTCGATCCTAAGGATCTTCTTACTCAGTCCAACTGACAGTATGAAAATTCCATACCTATGATATGGTCAATCCAGACTGTCAGTTTGACAGCTAGGAGCCTACTGTAGAAGGATGCTCATAAGGATCAAAAAATAAAGAAGATGAAAATGATACACCAATTCCTTCTGAGCTCATACCTTTCAGTCACTAGTGAAGTGGGGGGTAGGCGGTTCACTATCTGACGTTACCAAGTCGGTGAAATGCTTTATTTTTCGGGAATAGCACCCATCATGTCAATATATGCATGATTTAAGCAAAAGCTTTAAATTCCACTCTTTTGGAGGAATATGAGTCGTTCTCAAATTGACATTTTAGCGGTTTTTTATAAACCAACTAGACCGGTTTCTGTTCTTGGCTCTATACGGCAGAACGTCATCAGTAGTGGCCTTTTCACAATGGCGGGATTTGTCATGAGAGTTAGTAATGCAGCTAAGAGCGCATCTAACAAAATATCGTTGTACCTTTCCTCTGTTTCTCCCGACTCCGGGTCTGGGGGGACCCTTTATTAAGATAGCAAATCTTTCAGATTTGGTGCCATTTCATTGACAGTTGGATAATCGGGAGACAGACGGTGTAGTTGCTGGTCACCATGCGGTTAGAACTCAGTGCTTATTTAAGCTCGCTTTTAGGTGCCATATTTGGATGAAGGTTGTTTTGAAGACGAGTCGTGGTAGTGTTTTAATTTTTTTCAAAATGAAGAGGTGCGCCCTTTGTTAAGAGGCAATGCCGTTTGTGGCTGCAGAGGCGATCTCTTCAGACCGGTATATTTTCTGGTGAAAAGTTTCTCTGTAAGGGAGTTCCCTTTTTCCAGGAAATCGATTTCGGTGCTGCATATAGTTTAGCGTATTTACGCAAATCCCTTTTCATGAAGCCTTTGAATATGGCATGTGGGTATGCAGACTCGGAGTATTGATCGAGGTATAATGAAAAGTTTCAGTGAGCACACGGTATTGACTTTAGTGTCACGGAGGCCGCTTGATCGAAACTTTCGCCTTTTCGTAGATTTTATAATCTGGGTAGGTTACCTTAATTTCAGAGATCCCGGCTTTGTTTATTACAGAGAAAAATGAATTTTATTCATTATTAACCACTTTACTCGAAAGTTCAGGTGCCGCTCCTAAAAGGAACATAGAGAAAAGCCCTTGCTTTTTAGTCTTTGTTTTGACAAGTGTAGCAGTCTCAATTCGCGTATCAGGTCTTTCATTGACAGATGAGTAGATTGCTACGTTCAGGCTTCTGTGGCGTTTTTATGAACTTTTCAACCTTTTTCCCAATGCAACTTGTGACAGAGGTTTGTCGGAAAGGTTAAAACGTATTTATGGGGTGCTTTTGCTTCGTCCGAAGAGCTAGGGCTTTGAAAGGCTACGTGTAGCCGGATATTCCTTAAAATGTATGTGAAGTCACTGCTGCTTTTTGTAGCTTTAAACGATCAATTAATGTTTTTTGATCTTTTTATTTTTTCAAAGGTTGGGATGACAGAGAAAAAGTTTTTGAGGCTTTTTTGCCATGGTCTGTCATTCCCTATTATCGATCGTAGAGGCTTTTATTTGCCTGAGATTGTCCAAGACTTTTAGAGCTGTTTTATCTTCTTTTAGAAGAAATATCTCATTTTGTCGGGGGATTTATTCCACAAGTTATTTTCTCTTCTTCAGAGTCTGTGGAGTTCGTTGATAGAGCTGTTGTATCCGGGATGAGATCTTTTCTGGTTCTATGCCAGATCACGGTTTATTCACAGCTTATATACGCCTCTCCGGACGTGAAAGAAAAATCCCTGAATTCTGATAGCTGGTTGGACAATGGCTTTAGGCCAACTGGTTGTGCAGATATCACATATACATTCGTTCTAGTTTGCAAATCTTACCGACTATTTTCAAGTGTTTAAAGTCCCGCTTTTGTGGGACGAAAGGATGTACGAGTATTTCCTTTCGGTATACGTCAGAGATTCCATTCGGAATTCTCAGTGCATCTAACCTACGTCTCATTTTCCGAGGAAACGAGAAGCATCATTAAGTGAAGTGGGGGGGGGGGGGGGTAGGCGGTTCACTATCTGACGTTACCAAGTCGGTGAAATGCTTTTTTTTCGGGAATAGCACCCATCATGTCAATATATGTATGATTTAAGCAAAAGCTTTAAATTCCACTCTTTTGGAGAAATATGAGTCGTTCTCAAATTGACATTTAAGCGGTTTTTTATGAACCAACTAGACCGGTTTCTGTTCTTGGCTTTATACTGCAGAACGTCATCAGTAGTGGCCTTTTTCACAATGGCGGGATTTGTCATGAGAGTTAGTAATGCAGCTAAGAGCGCATCTAACAAAATATCGTTGTACCTTTCCCTCTGTTTCTCCCGACTCCGGGTCTGGGGGACCCTTTATAGAAGATAGCAAATCTTTCAGATTTGGTGCCATTTCATTGACAGTTGGATAATCGGGAGACAGACGGTGTAGTTGCTGGTCACCATGCGGTTAGGACTCAGTGCTTATTTAAGCTCGCTTTTAGGTGCCATATTTGGATGAAGGTTGTTTTGAAGACGAGTCGTGGTAGTGTTTTAATTTTTTCAAAATGAAGAGGTGCGCCTTTGTTAAGAGGCAATGCCGTTTGTGGCTGCAGAGGCGATCTCTTCAGACCGGTATATTTTCTGGTGAAAAGTTTCTCTGTAAGGGAGTTCCCTTTTTCCAGGAAATCGATTTCGGTGCTGCATATAGTTTAGCGTATTTACGCAAATCCCTTTTCATGAAGCCTTTGAATATGGCATGTGGGTATGCAGACTCGGAGTATTGATCGAGGTATAATGAAAAGTTTCAGTGAGCACACGGTATTGACTTTAGTGTCACGGAGGCCGCTTGATCGAAACTTTCGCCTTTTCGTAGATTTTATAATCTGGGTAGGTTACCTTAATTTCAGAGATCCCGGCTTTGTTTATTACAGAGAAAAATGAATTTTATTCATTATTAACCACTTTACTCGAAAGTTCAGGTGCCGCTCCTAAAAGGAACATAGAGAAAAGCCCTTGCTTTTTAGTCTTTGTTTTGACAAGTGTAGCAGTCTCAATTCGCGTATCAGGTCTTTCATTGACAGATGAGTAGATTGCTACGTTCAGGCTTCTGTGGCGTTTTTATGAACTTTTCAACCTTTTTCCCAATGCAACTTGTGACAGAGGTTTGTCGGAAAGGTTAAAACGTATTTATGGGGTGCTTTTGCTTCGTTCCGAAGAGCTAGGGCTTTGAAAGGCTACGTGTAGCCGGATATTCCCTTAAAATGTATGTGAAGTCACTGCTGCTTTTTGTAGCTTTAAACGATCAATTAATGTTTTTTGATCTTTTTATTTTTTCAAAGGTTGGGATGACAGAGAAAAAGTTTTTGAGGCTTTTTTGCCATGGTCTGTCATTCCCTATTATCGATCGTAGAGGCTTTTATTTGCCCGAGATTGTCCAAGACTTTTAGAGCTGTTTTATCTTCTTTTAGAAGAAATATCTCATTTTGTCGGGGGATTTATTCCACAAGTTATTTTCTTCTTCAGAGTCTGTGGAGTTCGTTGATAGAGCTGTTGTATCCGGGATGAGATCTTTCTGGTTCTATGCCAGATCACGGTTTATTCACAGCTTATATACGCCTCTCCGGACGTGAAAGAAAAATCCTGAATTCTGATAGCTGGTTGGACAATGGCTTTAGGCCAACTGGGTTGTGCAGATATCACATATACATTCGTTCTAGTTTGCAAATCTTACCGACTATTTTCAAGTGTTTAAAGTCCCGCTTTGTGGGACGAAAGGATGTACGAGTATTTCCTTTCGGTATACGTCAGAGATTCCATTCGGAATTCTCAGTGCATCTAACTCTACGTCTCATTTTCCGAGAAAAGAGAAGCATAATAAAGTGAAGTGGGGGGTAGGCGGTTCACTATCTGACGTTACCAAGTCGGTGAAATGCTTTATTTTTCGGGAATAGCACCCATCATGTCAATATATGCATGATTTAAGCAAAAGCTTTAAATTCCACTCTTTTGGAGGAATATGAGTCGTTCTCAAATTGACATTTTAGCGGTTTTTTATAAACCAACTAGACCGGTTTCTGTTCTTGGCTCTATACGGCAGAACGTCATCAGTAGTGGCCTTTTCACAATGGCGGGATTTGTCATGAGAGTTAGTAATGCAGCTAAGAGCGCATCTAACAAAATATCGTTGTACCTTTCCTCTGTTTCTCCCGACTCCGGGTCTGGGGGACCCTTTATAAAGATAGCAAATCTTTCAGATTTGGTGCCATTTCATTGACAGTTGGATAATCGGGAGACAGACGGTGTAGTTGCTGGTCACCATGCGGTTAGGACTCAGTGCTTATTTAAGCTCGCTTTTAGGTGCCATATTTGGATGAAGGTTGTTTTGAAGACGAGTCGTGGTAGTGTTTTAATTTTTTTCAAAATGAAGAGGTGCGCCCTTTGTTAAGAGGCAATGCCGTTTGTGGCTGCAGAGGCGATCTCTTCAGACCGGTATATTTTCTGGTGAAAAGTTTCTCTGTAAGGGAGTTCCCTTTTTCCAGGAAATCGAATTCGGTGCTGCATATAGTTTAGCGTATTTACGCAAATCCCTTTTCATGAAGCCTTTGAATATGGCATGTGGGTATGCAGACTCGAGTATTGATCGAGGTATAATGAAAAGTTTCAGTGAGCACACGGTATTGACTTTAGTTTCACGGAGGCCGCTTGATCGAAACTTTCGCCTTTTAGTAGATTTTATAATCTGGGTAGGTTACCTCAATTTCAGAGATCCCGGCTTTGTTTATTACAGAGAAAAATGAATTTTATTCATTATTAACCACTTTACTCGAAAGTTCAGGTGCCGCTCCTAAAAGGAACATAGAGAAAAGCCCTTGCTTTTTAGTCTTTGTTTTGACAAGTGTAGCAGTCTCAATTCGCGTATCAGGTCTTTCATTGACAGATGAGTAGATTGCTACGTTCAGGCTTCTGTGGCGTTTTTATGAACTTTTCAACCTTTTTCCCAATGCAACTTGTGACAGAGGTTTGTCGGAAAGGTTAAAACGTATTTATGGGGTGCTTTTGCTTCGTTCCGAAGAGCTAGGGCTTTGAAAGGCTACGTGTAGCCGGATATTCCCTTAAAATGTATGTGAAGTCACTGCTGCTTTTTGTAGCTTTAAACGATCAATTAATGTTTTTTGATCTTTTTATTTTTTCAAAGGTTGGGATGACAGAGAAAAAGTTTTTGAGGCTTTTTTGCCATGGTCTGTCATTCCCTATTATCGATCGTAGAGGCTTTTATTTGCCCGAGATTGTCCAAGACTTTTAGAGCTGTTTTATCTTCTTTTAGAAGAAATATCTCATTTTGTCGGGGGATTTATTCCACAAGTTATTTTCTCTTCTTCAGAGTCTGTGGAGTTCGTTGATAGAGCTGTTGTATCCGGGATGAGATCTTTTCTGGTTCTATGCCAGATCACGGTTTATTCACAGCTTATATACGCCTCTCCGGACGTGAAAGAAAAATCCCTGAATTCTGATAGCTGGTTGGACAATGGCTTTAGGCCAACTGGTTGTGCAGATATCACATATACATTCGTTCTAGTTTGCAAATCTTACCGACTATTTTCAAGTGTTTAAAGTCCCGCTTTTGTGGGACGAAAGGATGTACGAGTATTTCCTTTTCGTATACGCCAGAGATTCCATTCGGAATTCTCAGTGCATCTAACCTACGTCTCATTTTCCGAGGAAAAGAGAAGCATAATAAAGTGATGTGGGGGTAGGCGGTTCACTATCTGACGTTACCAAGTCGGTGAAATGCTTTATTTTTCGGGAATAGCACCCATCATGTCAATATATGCATGATTTAAGCAAAAGCTTTAAATTCCACTCTTTTGGAGGAATATGAGTCGTTCTCAAATTGACATTTTAGCGGTTTTTTATAAACCAACTAGACCGGTTTCTGTTCTTGGCTCTATACGGCAGAACGTCATCAGTAGTGGCCTTTTCACAATGGCGGGATTTGTCATGAGAGTTAGTAATGCAGCTAAGAGCGCATCTAACAAAATATCGTCGTACCTTTCCTCTGTTTCTTCCGACTCCGGGTCTGGGGGACCCTTTATAAAGATAGCAAATCTTTCAGATTTGGTGCCATTTCATTGACAGTTGGATAATCGGGAGACAGACGGTGTAGTTGCTGGTCACCATGCGGTTAGAACTCAGTGCTTATTTAAGCTCGCTTTTAGGTGCCATATTTGGATGAAGGTTGTTTTGAAGACGAGTCGTGGTAGTGTTTTAATTTTTTTCAAAATGAAGAGGTGCGCCCTTTGTTAAGAGGCAATGCCGTTTGTGGCTGCAGAGGCGATCTCTTCAGACCGGTATATTTTCTGGTGAAAAGTTTCTCTGTAAGGGAGTTCCCTTTTTCCAGGAAATCGATTTCGGTGCTGCATATAGTTTAGCGTATTTACGCAAATCCCTTTTCATGAAGCCTTTGAATATGGCATGTGGGTATGCAGACTCGGAGTATTGATCGAGGTATAATGAAAAGTTTCAGTGAGCACACGGTATTGACTTTAGTGTCACGGAGGCCGCTTGATCGAAACTTTCGCCTTTTCGTAGATTTTATAATCTGGGTAGGTTACCTTAATTTCAGAGATCCCGGCTTTGTAAACTGCATAACCTTCATTTGTGTCATGCATACAGTACTCTAGAACTAATTGTTACAAATTAAGCTTCCTGCCGAATACGGTTAAGGACTGGAACAGCCTCCCAGCTGATCTCATCAATAGTACCCAGAGTCATAAAGACCTGACTAATCTTATCACTAGCTTTGCTAGGGCTTAGGGGCCACCTCCATCACATGCATGGTGTGGGAATGTACAATTATACGGATGTGTCACCATTTCCAGAAAGAAGAAGTATCCGTGGGAAGGCTCTTTCTACCATTGATAAAAATTCTATGGAATTCATAAGTGTTTGGCAATGTACAGTACCAAATCTGGAATTTTAAGATTAGGCATCACTAAATATCACCAGATAATAGGAACTATCCTATCATACAGTATTTAAGGGGTTAGGCCTATCGCTTTTTCTAGTCTCCGGCAGTCAGCAGATTACTACTCTACTGTACCTCCAGTTGTGTACCCACTACTGAATATTCTGGACAGCCTAGTGACCACAAGCAGTTCACTGCATGGACAAGTTATTGTAATTGAGCCTTTCCCCACAGCTGCTTTGGAATCACCCATTAGGCATTACTGCATTTTAAAGGCACTTGCAATATGTTGTGAATCAATGTAAATCAAATGCTGTAAATCAATTTCTAGTTTCAAAAGTAAGTATTGCAAGCACTGCATTGAAAAGTACTGATTAACGAAGTACTTCATATAACATTCACCATTCTTATGTTCACTGTATATCGTTTAGGTTAATGTTCATATTTTCCTCTTTGTACTTCTCACAGGGAGTGCTCTGTCCCATAAGCCTACCAAGGATTTTTAGAGTACTTCCTTTCGTAACTTTCAAAACGTAATTTGTTACAGTACAACACTGTATATATGTAAATATTGTTATTATTGGTCGTTACGATGAAACAAATAAATGAAATGAAATGAAATGTTAAGACTTATGGTGATTACATTTTTTAACAATCAGTTTAATGTCAGGAAAATTTAACAGAGTGAGTCTCTGAGCACTTTTGTACTTTTTTTTAACCAAATTTGGCTATCGTAAAAGGTGAGATAACTTCAAAATGGTGAAAAATTTTAATAGAGTTTTGTGTTACTGATAAATTAATGCTTTATTTAAACATTTCATTTCAGTCTGAACATTTCTTCAAAATACAACTGAACCTTCATATTTTCATGGAAAAGGTCACAAGAACTGAGTTCAAACTTTATTCTAAATTTGACACACCCAGTGGGATCGAATGAAAATACATCTTTCAATGTTTTGCAAGCAAAGCATTCAGTCAGATATTTTGTATTTTTATTTCAAAAGAGAATTGTCACTAGGTTTTAACACTTTGTGGGGAGTCCTCTCAATTAAATAAATAAAACAAAAATGGTAGGACACCTTACAAGCAACCTAGCCATACTTATTGCAGAAGAATGTCTTCCATTGTGCTGTACATGTAAGTACTGTAGCGAGAACCCCTTGTACCCTTCCTCCACTCAATTATAAGAACACTGGTTTTGATTAGTTATTTTCATCATGCATAGGCCTAATAACTTAAACTTACTTGCAGAATCTTTCACTCTGAGTAGGGAAAACAACCCAGAGAGCCACAAATGGAAAAAGGCCATGGCCAGCTCAACTTGAACCATTAGGTTGGAAACTGGGCCTAAAACACCATCTAACTAACTAACCTCCATCATTTCATCAGAGTTTATCAATTTCACAGTTTGGACTTTGGTGTCCCACTTTTCCCTCTCAAGATTAGGTTAGATTAGATGGAGTTTTAAGGCCCAGTTCCTAACCAACTGGTTCAAGTCAACCTAGCAACAGCCTTTTTTCCAGTTGTAGCTCCCTCTTCCCCCTCAAAGCCTTGACGATCACAGTATCTCCAGCCAAAGGTGACATGGTCTAGCTCTTTTCAGTGCTATACCGATTTCCAACTCTTAGGACTATATCCTACACTCTTTCTTCAGAAGAAGCTCTTCAATATTGAACACCTACATGTACACACCCTGTACCATATTGATACTGCATGCAATGAAACCTCTCACAAAAGTAACCCTACCTTCAACAACAATTTTTCTCCAATTCCTTTAGTATTTTTTTGCCAGGCTCCTAGATTCTTGTCTGCCTTCATCAGCATGGCATGAGCCTTCTGAGCTCGAGTCATTTTGCCCTTACTTATCTTCCCCTCCTCTGTTTCACCCTCTTTGTCACCCCCTTCTGGCTCCAGTTCCTCATCTGTAGGGGCATCGTCATCTGTCTCCTTCACTCCTTTCACACCCGCACTGATGAAACCGAGGTCTTCCATGGCATCAAAACTTTTTTTGCCAGGCCCCATCCCAAGGCCTTGTCTCATTTCCCCTTCATCATCACTTTCTCCTGCAAAAATACCTGTAAAGAAAGGGAATGCAGCATAAATGAGAGATGTGTCGATTGTCAGGAGGGGGATGGCAAATATTTTGCCTCTCCCCTCTCCCAATAATTCAGGCAGATTAAAAATAAAACAACAGGCAGAATAAACAAGATATAACATTGTGGTGAGCAGATGAAGTTAGGTCTTAGAGAAACACCTATTCGAGTGACTAACTACTGTACAGTATGTTTTATTTGTGTATGTGCATGTCAATGTGAGTGTGCATGTGTGTTTGCTTGTGTGCCAATACCGCATGTACAGTACAGTATGTGAGTTCATGGACATTCATGTGGAAGGATTGCTTATAGACCAGTCCATTCCGGAACACAATCCAGGGTCCCAGATGTTGGAAAATTTTTGCCCCCCTCCCATCCACAAACCAGATCAACACGGTCCTTGATAAATGACATCCCATATACTGTAGTACAGTATATCACACGACACAACCAAAGGGTTGCTGAGGTACAGTACAGTACATTTATATCCACAAAGGAGTAGGCCTACAGTGCAGTACATGTAAATTGCTTTATTAAACAGGTGGGTTTTTAACTTAGTGTTGTATAGTATATATGCATAGAAAGGATACTGTGTATGGAAGGGGAAAAATTGCAATTCATTTGGGTTTTACTGTACTGTACAACATACGTTTGATACTCTCTGGCAGGGTAAATGTCCACAATTTGGAATAACGGATGAAGAATGACCTGTCAGTAAATGTGGAATTGCATTTGAACGGCAGTAAGGGATATTGACACTTTGTCACTGGTACATATGGTAATATAATTTAACATTTTGAGGGTCATGAAGCAATAATTTGGCTTATCAAGGAGTCTATGTCAAAATGAGTGTGGATGAACACAGATGATCTTCACCTTCTCTTTTCTAATAGTGCTCAGAGATTCACACAGGCCTGTAATACAGCTCCCAATCCTGCTCCCAGGACCGCTGTTTAATGTCCCCATCCAATAGACATGAGCATATCCCATGTCTTGGCTGGATGGGGTGGAGGTTACTTGCTCTGCAAGTGTTTGCAACACTGCTCAACAGCTGAACTGAGAAAGCGAACAACTTCTGGAAATAGACTAGACAATTTGCTGAAATGGACAACCAACTACCCAATTTTGTAATTCACCACTTTTAAACCCTCTCAGCATCACTGTGAACAGCTGTGCTGGACAAGCTAATTTTTAGACCCAGGAAAATTTCCAAGTGGTTCCACCGGGATTTGATCCGGGGACCTCAAGCATGCAAGGCAGTATGCTCAACCACCAAGAAAACTCCACACTCTCCCCCCAATAACTTTCTCACATTTCAGAGAATACCAATTTTTCTTGACCAAACACCCAAAATTAAAAGATTATAGACCATGATAAAATTCAGGTATATTCCAAACCTTTTTGCATTTTCCCTATGTGGAAACACTGATTCTTCATTCATACTGTACTTGATAATCCTGAACTCCTATTGGTCCATTGTGGTCAGGTGACCATGCGTTATTCCACCATAAAACCCTAGTAACAGTTCCTTATCCTCCACAGATAAAGAATGAATGAATGGCTGGCGGAGGAATGCAATAAACTGTCTAATACGACATTACAGTACAATTAGCATTACAGGCTTACCGTATATAGCATTACTATGTACGTAAACAGACTATGCCTAGGCTGCATGATGGTACAGACAAATTGGGACAGCAAAAGACGGTTTGATTAAAGTTGACCATAACTGGCTTCTATTATTTTTTAATCTATTTTAATCTACAATACTGTATCAATTTCTTCACTTAATCATGGATGAACTGTACAGCACATTGTACAGTAGCCTCTTGATTCCCTATAATATTTCACTGTAAATGAGGGTTTAAAATTACATTTACAGTAGACAATAAATGAAGATGATTTTTGGACTGATGGACCTAACGGACCTAATGGCCTCTTATACTGTATTCACTTAACACAAATTTGGTTGGATTTGCCTACAGATGTACTGTACATACTACATACCATGTCATGCTATAGTGCTCCCTTCATGTTATGCCTGCCCATGCTGGTGAAGTCGTTGTATACAGCTAAGTTACAGGGATAGTACAGGTTTGCCTACTACTGTAAAAGTAGGCTTCTCTCACATTTTAAACTTAAGCAAACAAAACCAAAAATAATACAGCACCATAAAATTTTAATAAGAACTGAGTAGGACTAAAGATTCATGGAAAAGGTTAAGTCCCCAAATACAAGCTTTTGGATCAATTACTTAAGTAAGTACTAAACTTTGTACTACTGTAACATTAGTGCTAATGCAACTGTCACGTACACAACCGCATGTTTGGTCTAACGGTAGTGCATGGACGGCCTCTTACGTGGAAGGCCCGGGTTTGCTTCCCTGGTCGAGTCATACCAAAGACTCTAAAAATAGGAACCTACTGCCGTTGTGCGTGACAATCCGCATAAGCAATGGAGTAGGGAAAATAAGCCAGTGAGCCACAACTGGAAAAAAGGCAGTGGTAGGCTTCACTTGAACCAACAGGTTGGAAACAGGACCGTAAAACTATAACTAACTTACTAACTAACAAACTAACTAACGAACTACACCATAGTAGTGCAACCAACATGAATACTGTAACAACTGGTGTAATGCTGGCATGTAAAGTTGAACTTGAAAAAATCATACTTCTAAGGTTAGTGTAGAACCGTCTCAATATGATAGGGTCTGAATGGCATAAGGCTTCTTTTTCAATGTTGAGTATTAGTTAAATGTTACTAGGCGGCCTACTAGCACTAGGTAGATTGCCTTGTTCAACTTCCTCTGAAGTCTTAATCTGATTCAGGACTAGCTTAGGAATCGTGCAGGACAGACTATCTTAGACACGTACACATCCACTATACAGTAGTCTATAATTCACAGTTTGAAAATACTGCCCTGCGCTGTAAAATTCATTGCTATGGCGTTGCCAAGTGTCATTTTTTCTTCTCACTTTCCGAAGTGTTAATTTTTGTTCCAGTTGTTAACAGTAGATTACTGAAGTTTTTAAATAATAACAATATTTCCAAAATGTAGAAACATAAAATTTTGTGATATTCTATGGTTTATGGATATATTGAATCCAGTTAGTACAATGCTATATTGTTAATTGTCCAAGAACATTTCCTGTAACAGTTATTACAGTTTTAATGTTTCCACTTTTAGTGAGGAATGTTGTTAAAATAAAGAACACTGTTTTCTCTCTTTTCAGTCTTTTTATTGAAAATCTTGTTGTATATGAATGAACAATTGTTATAAATCAGGCTGGACCTGTGCATTTAGTAGAGTATATAATGCTCTCACGAGGGTTTTAGTAATGCTATCACTTGATGCACTCGGGTTACTGTATGCCCTCGTGCATTGCTTGCATTAACCCCGATCATGCATTTTCCTAAACCAATGCACCATCCAGTGTTGATTACTGTAACCTCTTAATGATACAGTAACTTTACACGTGCATGCATCCCAGGAATATCCATGCTACACTTTTTTATGTACAGCTATATGTGTTTGTATGGGTGTTCCTGTGCATGATGTGCTGCAAATTATTGACCATACTGTGGTATCCAGCTGCACAAAGCTTGTTTCAGCACTGGTTAGTAAACACATAGCTGCTAACTAATGAAAAAGAGGAATGTCAATCATGTGCATGCTGTCACAAAAATCCAAAGGCTAGGGTCCAGGTTTCTGCCTTTAGGGTCCCCTGGGGGCCAGGTGCATGGGTAGAAAAAAGTTGGGAACCTAAGTGGTGAATGTTGAGTAGTTTCAGTTATGTCTGAAAGACTTTTTAAGCCCTCAATAGCAAGTAAAGATGCACAAACTGATTGACTCATGCCATATTAAAATCTACAGTACAGAGCCTCTCAACCCATCAGATTTCAAAACACAATAAACAGCATTGGAGACCCCAATTAATTGCTGGTACATTTTAATAAGCCCACATTTAGCCTAAATGACTACCATTTTCTTCAACAGTCCCCCCCCCCCCCAAAAAAATCCAATTTTTATGAGATTATAAAAAGTTACATTTAGTCCTGCTGTCATCAGGTGGGGAACTCTTTGATGAGACAGATTACTATAGCAGCATACTGTAGGCCTAAATAATAACAATTATAAAAAAAAAATTCCTTTCTGGTAGAGAGCTATGCATTCCTAAATTTGCCTTCTAGCTAAAAGCACTGTGTATCAAAAGATGGCCTATAATCTCTGCAAATCAACCACGTGTTTGGGTCTAATGGTTAAAGCATCCACCTCTCACACGGATGGCCTGGGTTCTATTCCCAGGTAGTCAGCCAAAGACTCTAAAAAACTGGAACCTATCTGCTGAACATTGTGCATGATGCTCCCCAGAAGCAATGGAGTAGGGAAAACAAGCCAGAGAGCCACAACTGGAAAAAAGCCATGGGGGGCTCGACTTGAACAAATATGTTGGAAACTGGGCCGTAAAAATTCATGTAAGTACAGTAACTAACTCTGTAAATCAACTATATACTGCACTTACCATAAATGGCTTGTTTTTTAGCTCCCTTCTTTCTCTTAAACCTGTTTGGATTAAACTCATTCTGCAGGTCAAAATCTGTGACCTCAAAGCTCTCCATTTCATTCTCGTCACTATCCATGGTGGCTTTGTCCAGCTGTCATAAAGGTTTTAAAGAATTATTGAAGAAAATTCAAGCATGATATCTAGATAAAAATGAAGAACTTAGATGAATAGCAAGTTATGAATCAATCACTATGCAATACTGTATATGTGCAAGAGCACAATACTGGCATAAAAACCTAACATTCCTTACTTTTGTTGGACTTAAATGTGACTGTGACTCATAATTTAATGATTATTTTTTATGCTGGGATTTGGTGATATGTTGATCTATACTGTACTTCGATCGATCTACATTAACAAGTTTGTCTTTATTGGATGGCTACAAAATGTTAACGTTAGTTACGAAGACACCAAAACATGCACCAAATCATATTTGTGCACCAAAAATCTAATCAATAATGTAATTTGATGCACATGAATTGAAAATATGTTGGAATAGAAATTTAACATGTTTATAAACTACTCTTCCCTAACATTTTACAATGGGTGGCTGACCAGGAAAGTTTAAGTGCAAATCTAATGTTGGTTACAAGGACCCCAGAAGTGGGACAAAATGGTGTCTTATGTTACTAACGTTAGATTTGGTGCATACTGTACATGGTCAGGGATGCAGAATGTGAGGATCTTTAGTCAAGGGATATTAACATATCATTGCAACTTGTAATATGAACAAATTTACAGTTAAGTTAAACCAATTTTAGTCTTTTAACTTTATTTTTGATACCTAATTCTACTTTGGTGTCTTATGTAACTAACAAAACATTACAACCAGTTTTTGTGACATACAAAATATTGTCATCTAACAAACATGAAGCTTTACATTTTGATGACATTTCCCAGCATATTTATCAATGTAAATTGCAGAAATTAAATCATTAATCATTCTTTTCTTTCGCTTTACCCCCAAATGTCCCACTTTTGTAAGCCAGTATTGTGTTCTTACACATACGCAATGTACTGTATGGTCATTTTCACGGTAAAGGGTGTAACTTTTGATTTTTGACACCAAAATTTCAAAGTGGAGTTGCACAATTTTTTTTTATGTAAACATGTGCAGAAAAGTCCCAGTTATAGGAAACAACAAGTTCTGGAGCTTAAAACTCTTTCGTAATATGTGATGAAAATTTGTCCTATGTGGAAAAACAAGAGAAATCTGACAAAAAACAGCATTAGCATCAAGGGCTGAATGACCAACCACCACAGAGGTATTATATTGTAATTGGTATTTTTCAATTGCCATCAGGATGAACTTCTTGGGCCAAGAAACTGTTTCTATCCAAACTGACCTGGTCACACAAATATTTTAATGATAAGTTCAAAATTGCATAAAAACCTGGCCCTTGCAATATATTTTTCTTGTTCACCACATGAGCTTTGATGGAATGTACATCAAAACAGCACAGCAGCATCAGTACCTAAGGGGTACTTACCCACACAAATATTAGTGTAATTGCATTTGTCTTACCAAACTTCTAATTTTCAAGATATTGTGTTTTGGAGGCTTCAGTTAACAAATATGACATGTTTCGGAGGCTTCAATATTGTTAACATGGTACAAAGCCAAAAGTTCATCAATAGGATTCAACTTTTTTTTCAAAAACATGTTCAATTATAAGCTCAACACCTTCAACATTTGTTTTTAAGTAAGGTTCATGTTACCTCTCACATGTATCAACAAATTTCTCAATTTTTAGTGCAGCAGTCAATGATTACAAGGAAAGGGTAATTGGAATATCTGCACTATCAGACATTAACCATGAAGTAACTCAGAGCTGCAATTTAGAAAGTAATTCAGCAAAGTACTAGAGCACAAATCAAGTATATCTTTATTTGGAACATGTTTTTAAAGGTTTTACAGTTACATTCACCCATGTTTCGGAGACTTCATAAATGTTAACATACTGACTACCGTGAAATTGTCGGTTACTGAGGAGCCTTGATAAATGATAAGATAGGACATATAGTCTATTACAGAGGAAGCAAAAGATTTGCTGCTAACAATATTGAAAATTTCACTGTTATCAAATCCTGTATCACTGATTAAACATATTCTTCATGGAATATATTTAACGGCACCATGGGGGTAACATTCACCTATGTTTAATAGACACTGACATAGATAAGGTTGTTACATATTGTCCACTGTGAAAAACTGGAAGAAATGAATCTTTTAATATCATCAGAATCTCATTTAGCCTCTGCGGTTTTAGCCTATTTTGTATCCAGTATATTTTGTTAGAAGAAAGCCATTTAAATTACAGAATAAGGTTGCCTTCCTTATTGTCTACATTCCGCAATACCTTCCACCAATGTTCATTATATGGATCACATGCAACTTCAGAGGAAACCTGGGTTACATTTTCAGAGCCCAATTGTAATGTTTGGAACTGAAATCAAGTTGATATCCAATCAACAAGTGTATTGTTTTATACAAAGCAAATCCAACTTTAACATCAATAAGATGTTTTAACTTGCGGTAGAATAAAGCAACGTGAACAATTCCACATTAAAAAAGGATTATTAAGAAATTTGGAGAGGATTTGTTGTATTGAACAGAGTTCTCTTAGATCAAACTTAGTGTTTTGGCAATGCTCCCATTTGAGTGAGTATGATGGATCAAACTCTAACAAGGGTGCAGAATCACAATACTCACAATAAAGATCCACCCATTTTGATTGACCCACTGGGGTAGATCAGATCAACCTTGGTTGTTTTACTTTTGGCATGGCTATCGCAACTGTACAACATACCATCAAGAAGACTACAGTCTCCTTGAAGCTACAGTACTTAAACTGAAATAGCAAGTTTTGCATCGACATGATTAATGCAATATAACGGAAATGAAATTGCATGCAAATTGCATAGTAATTATGTCATTTGACAAAGGAAGAGGGATTTGCTATTTCAAATTATTCAGACTACTGTACAGTACTATTAAGCCAATACCGGCAGTTGCAAAGTTACTATTATGAACAACTCCCTAGTGATATAGCCTACTGTAACACTCAAACTAATTAATGGTCTGGACTATACTGTACTGTACATTTTCAGATGTTTTGACAAAGACAAAGTTTGTGAGCCAACATTTGATGAATCTCTTTAGCTCATGGGTCCACAGAATTTGTACTCAGGTGTCAAACTTCCCAACTAAAATTCTTCAAAGCACTGTCACTGAATTACTGTAACTAATTGTTTGCTGACATACAGTACAGCACCTGTCATCAGGGAGAACATCCCTTATTAAAAAGCCAAAAATTCATGGACTGCTTTCAATTGTCTTGCTACAAAGCAAGAACTGTAAAAAGAATACACTAGGCATGTTTTAAAAATGTTGGAGAGCCAACTGTTCCCGAGAAATCCTACAGCACTGGATATATGGTATCCATGTAAATATATAGGCGTACTCTTGGCTGAGGCACTTAATGCACCCTAAGGAGCCCCAGGACTATGGAGACCATTTGAAAGACACTGTAAAGCCTTTTCTCTTTCAAAATTCTTTCTTGAAAGGAACTGTTTTGAATTTAAAGGCCAATATTTCAATACAAAACCTGGATGTGCATACTGTACTGTAGGTGACCAGTCCTCACATGAGATCTGTAACAAATATTGTGATGCGTAATGTAGACTTAAAAGTAACGACAATCCATTCCAACATATATAAATGGCTACTACACAGGGATGGTATTGTACTGCTCAAAGGTGCAGTATACTGTAAATACTGTATTGTACAGTAACTGCATTGATCTGAACTCATCATACATAAATCATATCAATTAAATGAATTCATCCTTCTTTGAAATTCACTAGAAGGTCACAAAACTCAACTTGAAGTTCAGTACAGGTTTGACATTTTTTTTATCCCTTGAAGCTTAACTTGCACTTTTGCAAGATCAGAATTATGGAGATATATTCACAAGAAAAGGAAAATGAATAAAAGAAAGTAAAAGCAAAAAAATGAAAGGGTAAACCAGACCCTCTAGTGATGAGACCAATTGTCCAGAGAAAAGAAAACAAGAAATTTTCTAAAAAGACTTTTTACCATTGACAATAGATATTTACCCAAAGAGATCACCTTAACTGGAAGCCACTGAACAGCATCGGATACAAGGAAAATTCTCTGCAGCCAAAAACAGAGCAACAGCCCCAACACTAATTTGGAAACAACCTATACCTAACACTTCAAACCAACTTGCCTTTCCCAACACTGCTTCTTTAGTTTACAGTAAGAAAGTGAAGTTCAAAGACTGACTTGTAAAATTAAGGTTTACCCCTGGCCAGGAGGCCAGGAGTTGAATTAAACAGAAAAAAATAATGGTTCTGACATCTTATTGAGCATGCTTATATTTTAGAAACTACACCCTACAGTACTGTACTGTACCTCTGCAAAGACTAATTCTGACTGTGTTCTGTGTACAGAGGAAAGAAAAGCTGTGGTTGGTTTCTATGAACCTCCTACAATAGGCTTAACTATCTCATTGAAAGTAAACTAAACTCACTTTTGCAGCATATCATGTAGAACATGATGTTTATTGGGTATTCTACCTTAAAAATGTAACAGTTACACAACTCGATATCATCAGATAGTGACACTGTCTCCTCTCCACTTTCACTGGTATGATCACAAATGCACCAACAAACACTTGTAATAGACCATGAGAAAAGAGAATCAAGGGTGGGGGTTAGTAAAGCAGAGACAATTTCATTTACCCTCAAGGGCAGCCTTTAAAATCATAACACAGATCTGTTAACATATTCAATGAAGCCTCCGAAACAGGTCAAGAGGTATTTTTGGGCACCTAAACATCATGGTGAAACATATTCTACATTATATTAGGTAATTACTGACATATTCTTAGAATTTGGCTGTACCTGTATACCCATTATGAAATAATAATTACACCTTTTTGTAACTTTTTTAACAGGGACAATATGACTGGCTGTACTTTCATCCTTTGGAAAATATCAATTTACTAGGCTATATCAGTTGAGAATAATTTAGAAACACGGCTATCAGCTCCAAATTGGTTTCTTTCCATTAGCAGTATGCAGTATCAGAACATGAAACAAAAAAACATACCTCAATATTGATTTCAAAGTCAACACTATCATTGACGATGATGTTAACACATGAATGAAGTCTCCGAAACAAGTTTTTACAGTCATTAACGAGTCTATCAAACATGTATTGTAAAACAGGATTTTGTTTGGTGTTGGGCAAGAATTCACCTCTCTGCTGATAATTTGAAAGCAAATTTAGAATAAAACATTTAACTTAAAATGCAGAAATATGAATATTATTGTAACTGGTGTTTCGGAGGCTTCATTGTGTTTCGGAGGCTTCAAGTGTTAACGGAAAGTTGGTATCAACTCACTTTTCAAAATGATGAGGCAAATCTCAACTTTTTATGAATGAGTGAACAGAGGGTCTAGAAGCATACATTTGTGGAGGCAAAGTAGAATACCTTTGTATTTCCTGTTCATATGGGAGGGTCAAACAGTTTGTTTCGGAGGCTTCAAAAATGTTAACGGAAAACTCACCCTTTTGAATTCCGCTCTCATAAAATCCATGAAAGTCCTGGGATCTGGTTAAGTTACCTTCCAACTGGGAGTAGTGTTAAAACACATTATATAAAGAATGATTGGAGAGCTGCAAGCAGTATTTTATCATTGTAACCTTACTGAAATGTCTGTTAACAAATGTTAACGGAAAATGAAGCCTCCGAAACGACAAATACAGACGTCAATTACTCAAAATTGGAATGTGAGTTACAACTGATATTAATTCTGTAGTTTCTGCTGGACATCTTCTTACAAATAATACATAACACACCTAATCCATGAAGTGTTTGTAACAGAGGCATGATTTTGGAAAAATGACTCAATAATTTTGTCATAAAAAAGGTCAGATTTTGGGTACTTATAGCTCTGTAGAAACTGAACATATTAAGCTCTCAAAAAATGTATGCTACCCAAGGTAGCTGCCACTCATGTAAGTTACCTGGTGCAAAATGTTTTGATTCTGAATCTTCCTTAGCTTACTACAGATCAAAATGTGTCAAAATCCAAAGTTACACCCTTTACCGTGAAAATGACCGTATACTATAGGTACATTCTGATCAATTTCAGTGTAAAAATTGTTGTATGTGCAATGCATACTGTAAATAAGCTACTGTAGACCTACAGTACAGTATTGGCTTTTTGTAAGAAGACATGAGATGGCCTTTATTTTTTTATTCCTGTGAAAAGATTTTGAAGCCATTTTATCTCAGCAAACATACTGTAGAACAATTAGAGAAACACTGATAACCATGTAAAACACATACTGTACAACAATCAAAGTCTAGAAATGCAAAATTACTGTATAAAACAAATACCTACAGTAAAACCAGGAACAGAATGAACTTTACTTCCTTATTAATTTGTTGGTAATACTTGTACATGTAGCTCCTGGTAAAAAATAATTTTGCTGTCTCCGTTTACATCTTTCTGTACTACATTCGATAACAGTTGTCATACTGTACCTGTGCATTCAGTTCTCTGCATTCAACTTTAGATATTGGGCTACTCAGGGGATGATGATTAGACGACATTAACAATTGAATTAAAGGCCTAATTCTCTTACTCCAAACAGTACCAATTCTCCTAACCTTCTTACTTAAGCCCCTCCCACAATTGTCTGAAATTCATCCTCATCCAGAAACAATCTCAGTTTTATTTAAAATTGCTTCAGGGTGAGTATAGAAATGCTCAATGTGTACATAATCAAAACACTCTCAGTACAGTTCATGCTCTGTAACATAAGCTTTGGTACTCTGCATTGTTTGAATTAGCTGTCAATCAAAGAGCTGAGCCAATTGAGATTTCAGTAAATCCCTACCAAAATTGTAGTTTGGAATGAGAGGATTGGCCCTTTAAATCCTACTGTACCTGTAACAATTTCAGACTTCAACTGAAATTAAAAGTAAAAGCTCTGACTGGCACACTTTCCTATCTTTCACAAAATGAAATAATTTAATGGTCACAACGAAAATTATGAATTCATTTCTAACTGGAGTTTTGGTTTTGTACACATGGTGCACTTAGTTACAACCTAACTTACTCTGTGTAGATCTCAATCAAACCTACAGAACTACAGTAGGCCAAGGCTGTAAATTGCCCTTTTTGAGGACATAGCTTTTTGGGGAAGCAGATTTCCTTTAAGAGTACACATTTGGTTGGCCCAAAAGCTCTTTGGGAAGAGTATTTTTAGAAGCAGCTCCGAAATGGGAGTTTACTTCTGTTTTTGCCAAAAAGCTCTCTGGGCAGAGTCAGTCTATAAGAAGACAAAACATGAAAGTTATGAGGAGGTTGACAGGTAAGGGACAGCCAGATCTTCATCATCTCAAGTTTGGCTGAAGTTTTTCAGACTAGTAAACATTATGCCTATCCTTTTACTGTATGTTACATGGGGCCCGTCCCACAAAGAGTTACGCACAATCTTAAGTATGATTTACTGTTGGCTTAAGTATGGTGAATCAAACTTAAGATTGTGCGTAACTCTTTGTGGAACGGCCCCATGGTACAGTAGATATCTTTCTGTTCAATCTGAGAGAGTAAAAAAGATTTTTCTCACGACAGGCCTACACTACACCATACCAATTATCCAGCAATTTAGGTCTAGGCCTACAGTGTAAACTGTACACAGGGCTTGATTTTCATGGTTGTCCCATCCTCTGGGACAACTGAAATTTCAAAGGGAAAACCAAAAGTTAAAGCATGGTTGCTCGATGGCCAAAAACTTTTCTCTCAGACTGAAGTACAGTAGTATACTGCTGACTGATCAACTTTT
This sequence comes from Holothuria scabra, assembly GCA_037179385.1. Taxonomy (NCBI): domain Eukaryota; kingdom Metazoa; phylum Echinodermata; class Holothuroidea; order Aspidochirotida; family Holothuriidae; genus Holothuria; species Holothuria scabra. The sequence continues at coordinate 29,834,689 of CM074197.1, forward strand.
TCCATGATCATACCATATTTCAGACTTCAACTTCAAGTGTTTCTGCAAAACATCACATTGTTCCAGACAAATTTAATAATTAGGCCTACTGTTTTGTACTTTGGCAAAAAAACTTGTTTTGGACAACCAAATTTCCTTCCCGATTATTCACTCAACTTAAAATGGTACATTGCGCAATGATTTCTGATGTCATTGCTGTACTACTCAAATTACAATCTCTGTATTTCTTTGCTTTTCTAAAAGTTACTGCATCTTGTTTCAAGGTATGATAGGACTCTTTTACTCCTATGGGGTGATCTACAGTAGTTAATTGAGCCCTCTCTGTGGAACATGCTATGCAAACAAACAGGAAGTGCTCAAGGTCTTTAAAACATTTTTTCATTATGAAAGGGAAACAAAGCAGGTAATGTGAGTTGTACAACAAGAAAGTCACAAATTATTGTGCAATGGACCAATTTGTTTTTCGTGAATAAACTTCAACATTTTATATCTCAGCTCAGGAAAGTCCTATAAAGACGAGATTTAGACTCTTAGAATTCATTTTTTATGCTCTTTAATATTTATTTTTGAAATTTTTGACTTGAGGTACACTTTAAATAAAATTGAAGTGAATTACAGTCTCATTTAGCATAAGAGGTCCAACTTTAGCAGTGTTTCCTCACTGCATGTAAACAGTAAACTGACTTCTGATTCAAAAGAAAAAGCTGAAGCTTTAAACTGCCAATTCCAGGCTGTTTTCTCAATTGAGTCACTCCCTTTAATGAACTTGCTCTAACCTGCCAAATTCCTGAACTGCCTGACAATGATATAACTGTTCCTGGTGGAAATCTTAAAGCTTCTCAAAAATCTTAATCCCGGAAAAGCAGCAGGCCCTGACAAAATCAGCCCAAGAGTCCTGAAAGAAGTGGCTGATGTAATCGCTAATCCTCTGACTTTATTGCTTAGGAAATCCCTAGCTGAAGGGTATGTTCCAACTAACTGGAGAAGTGCTAACGTCACACCTACTGTACTTTCAAAAAAGGACACAAGTATGACCCAGCACACTATCGTCCAATTAGTTTGACCTGCATTACATCTAAACTTTTGGAGCATATCTGCAGCAGTGTCATGTCCTTTGCTACCGAAAACAATATCCTCTACGCCCTACAACACTGTTTCAGCAATAAAAGATCACATGAAAGCCAGCTTCTTGAATTTATTCAAGATTATGAACATGCAAAATGGGCTTCAAACTGACATCTGTGTGCTTGACTTCTCAAAGGCCTTCAACAAAGTAGGGCACACAAGGTAGATTGAAAAGTTTAAATGGTACGGTGCAACAGGTAGTACAAATAATTGGATTAAAAGCTTCCTTAACAACAGAACCCAAGCTGTAGTCTTTGATGGTGTGTCCTCATCCAGCATACTGTACGTATCTTCTGGGGTACCACAGGGCTCCGTCCTTGGACCCTGCCTGTTTCTTTTTTATATAAATGACATTGCCCCAAAATTTTTATTCCACCATGCGTCTCTTTGCTGATGATACTGCAATTTATTTGGTGATCAAAAATGAGTTTGATGCCAAACTAATGCAAAAAGACCTTGACACAATACAAGACTGGGGGAAAAATGGATGATGGAGTTTCACCCTTACAAATGTGATGTCATCAGTATAACTCGCAAATGCCATCCAAAGAAGTTTAGTTGAACTGTCTCCATGGGAAAGAGCTTAAACATATCCCACATATTCAGTACTGTACCTTGGGGTCAACATCACTTAACCTTCGCTGGGATAAGCACATAGACAGCATCACTCTGCAGGCAACAAATACCTTAAATTTTCTCCGCCGAAATATTAGCATGGTCAGAAACTCTCGGGTAAAAGTGTAAGCGTATAAGTCTCTTGTTAGACAGGTATCATTTTGTACTGAGCCGACATTCGTATGTTTATATATGAGCCCATTGTTCAGCTTAGCAACAAGGGATTTCCCGCCAACATGCTTACGTACAGTACTGCATTGTAGATACCTGTGCGTGCAATACCAGAGTACGGTTAGTGAATCACATACTTGTGTACGTATACGTAAGCATGTGTACGGATTGCTATTGCGTAGACTGTGTGTAAGCAGGCTATGTGTGACTTGTTAGTGCATGGTACATACACAGAAAGCAAGCTATCATGACACTGATGCATGATCACTGAGTGTCTTGCCCATTTATGTTGCATATTCATGCCAGCATATCTGGGGTACGAAACAGTGATGAATAATCAAAGTGTCTTCTGGATTGAGCAGTTGCGATGTTGTTTTTGGCCAACTTTTGCTGGCAGAACGTAACATTGAAGCATACTGTGATTTGGAGAAATGGGTACGATTATCGAGACATAAAATCGGTTTTATATTTTGAAAAGTACTGGTCGGATTTTGGTAAAATTTGGTATGGTTGCTCAGAAAGGGGTACTTAAAAATGTGAATCACCCAAATTCTTGAAGTTTGATACTTTTTGCATAGTTATATTTTTAGTGTGACAACCCTACTACAATCCTAGACAGATACAGTATTATGATGGGATACTTACTGTATGCCCAAATATGGAAGTTAGAACACATACTGTATGTACAGATTCGCTGGTCTTCCAAAATCCCCTCCCTCGTTAATCAATGTTGCCCTCTATAAACTCTACGATAATTTTCAAGAACTTCAAGATTTTAAACTTTGAATGGGGGAGCAGCGGACTGACCCATTTATTTTTGTCCACAGGATTGTAGGCCCTATTGTCCATACTCTCATCAGCTTAGTTTGTATTCAAAATCCTGTTCTTGACTGTTCTGGAACATGCCCAGGACATGGGAACCCCTTCTGCAGTGTTAAACACGACAGCTACAGTATAGTTATCATGGGTAGGCTATAGGGCTGCAACGGTTATCTGTTTAACTGTTTAACCGACCGATCAACTGGTTACACAGTTGCCGTTTTCCTAAACGTTTAACCGTTTTTGTATCCTCATATGCTGTAGTTCAAATTGTTCAGTGCAGCAATTTCCGTTGTGCCACTTAAGCTGTTTGTACCATAAACCACAAAGTTCTGGGCTTAAAATTGCACAGCAATTGCCAATCTTGCCACCCAAAATGACAAAAAGATATGATGAACAGTACTGATCGTCAAAAGCTTTTGACCCTACCATGCATTCGTATGTAGCTTTGTTTGCTAATCAATCAGCTCGTTCAATGAGCAGTGGTTCTTGTTGCCGCAATTCCCACTGTGGTAACAGGCCAGTCGTACTTATCTTCCAAGGAGCTTTCAACAATCAACTTGCTTTCAAAGGCCACAAGACAAACAGGGAGCTGTAACAAAAGTGCATAATGCTGCTGTGAAAAAGTTACCAAGCTTTGTACTTCTATGGCAATAAAACCTCCGCGAGACCATGATTAGGGCACAAAAGTATATTTGAATGGATCTCCCAACTGTAGCTAGCCTAAATATTTTATCATGCTGCCCCTCTATAAATTTCATTATTTTTCATTGTTAGTAGCAGTATTTGGAAAAATTTAACCCGTGAAAATATGATCGTAAGGGCCAGCTAATTCCTGCCATATTGTTGTTTACCCATATCAAAATTTAACAGTCTATGTTGATTTTTATGAATAAGCATGTGCAGTTCGTTGGCCGGTCGAGCTATGTAAAGACTGGGTTGTAGAACTTTGCGATAATGTACAGTACTGTACTGTAGAAGCCCACACTAACGATACATGTAAAAATACGCAGCTATCTAATCTTAGCGGTACTGGTCAGCAAAACAATTGCTCTCGATTAATGTACCTTATGGTTTCTTTCTGATATAAATATCCGCGTATTTGTTGGCACTTCTTGTCCAAACTTTATGTCTTGTTTAAAAAGAATCAGCAAATGAAGTGCACTTAAGTCAGATCCCCAAAAAATCCATGTGCACACAGAGATTTGTGATGCCGTTTCTTCGTGAATTAAGCACAGGGCTTGGCCAGCTGCACAGGCCAGCTATGTAAGCATGGGAAGTGCCGTCATCATAACGCTAACTCAATGGGCAAATTCGTTGCGAGGTCTGGTATTTTCACACACTAAATCCCATAGGCAATGGCGCAAGTTGTGATTGGCTGGCTCAGAATCAAGGCAATTGAACCAATCTTGATGAAGGGGCAATTCAAATTTTGCAATAGATCATATCCATACATTATGATGTCACCCAGCAAAACATGATCCCTTGTTTAGTGTTAAAAACGGATACTCAGGGTTCTCACTAACCCGAGCTCCCGGGTCCCTGACGCGCCAGTTTGACTCGAGACGCTTGAAACAAAATCCTGTGCATCCCAGGGACGCACGGAATTTGCTTGCTAAGCGCATGTAAAATTTTGGCAAGAAGGTATTGAAGGTTTTGTGTTGAAAAGTTCACACGAACCCATTGCTTTGAAATGTTCATTGTCGATGTTACTTCACAAAATCCATGTAGGAAAACTTTCTCCGACTAGACCGATTTTTCCACCGATCATCTGTTATTAAGCGGCATCGGGCCGATTATTCAGTTGTCGGTAAATAATTTGCCATTCCACCGATCATTACCATCGATTTTTTGAAAACTGGAAAATGGGCTAAATATACTTTAAACTTGCATTTAGTTTCGTTAAAATTCCTGTTAATAGTCAATCCTTCAACTTCGATCCCGCCAAAACGGGATGCACTAATAATCACAAACGTATAAATTGTATCCCTGCCATGGGAATGATCGTTTGATGTTTTCGGATATAACCCGGTAGTATTACCTGGAATTAGATTTAGAATTGCATTCAAGGTACATTCTTTGCTGTCTCGCACCGCTGTCTCGCACAAAGGGCCGCCTAAGTAGCTGGGCAAACTGTTCTGCACAAAACACATAGTACAGACTATCTAGCTGCAGTGTTCCGCCATTTTTTTCAAATCCCCAAGCTTTGCATACATATCTGAGCTGTGTACGTTTTGTACACGTACGTAGCACCTAGAACCTTGTGAAGTTCGGTGGTTATTATCTTGCATAAATTAAGCCATTCCCAGCATTCCGTCCACAATGTTGTTTACAGTGGGGCTTATGCAATGTTGTCATACGACGTCATTGCAAACGAAAACAGTGATGCACGTGGTCTCATGCAGCAAACTTCTTCGCCCATGCATGCAGTAAACTTACCGGGGCGTCCATTTTAACCACCAAATAAGGCATCATGTTTTGCTCGGTGACATCATGTGCATAGGTTCCATTGCGAAATTTAAATTTGCCCCTGCATCGCGATTGGTGCATTTGCGTTGATTCTAGCCAGCCAATCACAACTCGCGCCTTCGCCTATATGATTTAGTGTGGGAAAATACCCAGCCTCGAGACAGTTTCCCCGTTGAGTTTGTGTTACGACGATCGCACTTGACATGCTTATATAGTTGTCTAGTGAAGCCGGGCGAGCGCCGTGCTAAATTCACCTAGAAAGGGCATCACAAATCTCTGCCTACGTGGATTTTTCGGGGATCTGACTTAGGTGCATTTCAGTTGTATATTCTTTTTAAACAAGACGTAAGTTTTGGGCAAGAAATGCTAAAAGTATGCAGGGATATTTACATCCGAAGGGAACCATAAGATCCGTCAAGCGGGTGCAATTGTTTTGTTGCCCAGAACTGCTAAGATTTTCATGATTGCTCTTTCTTTAAAGCGGGAGAGTAGCTACAGTATATAACGCAACTACAACGCAGTACAGTAGAAGAATGCACATGTTCCGACATGATTGGGGGATGAAAACTAGACAGAGCATCATGGCCTTAGAACTCAATTATCAAGGGGCATAAGACACCCACTGCAAACAATTCTACTGTATTAACTGTTGATTTGTATCTCCACTTTTGAAGTGAAAATATTACACCTAAAAAAACGATATCCCGTTCGTGAGACGAACGGAACTTTTCCCATCCTGAACTGGTTTATGGTATAACGACATGGTACGATACGCGTAACATGTGACTTCCCTCTTTCTAATAATGGGTAATCGGCATCGGGCCGATTTTTAATTAAATAGTCGGTACACGACAGAAAATCTGAACGGAAATTGCGGAGTGTCACTGATTACTGCATTTTTTTTGCTTCAGTTGGGACTCTTCAAAAAAAATATGGGACCCTCAGATATATGATGGGACTCTTGAAAAAAAAAGTTGAGGGTTCAGGGACTCTTGGGTTTGAGGGCCTAATGAGAACACTGCGTAAGTCTACTGCATGCATAGGACCACATGCATTATTGTTTTCGTTGGCAATGACGTCCTATGATAACATGCCATAAGTCCTACCGTACGTAAATAACTTTACGGTAGGAATGCTTGGAATTCCTTAATTTATGCAGGATAATAGCACTTGGTTCTGCTGTTTGCGGCCGGTGGTCCGTTTACACAGTGCAATGTGCAGATCGCCACGAAGACAAACATGTGAGCGCTGTAAATGTATTGAACACTGCATCGCAAGCAAGCTGCATCAAAACAGCGGTGTCAGAGTGTTTCATGAATTGTCAGTCTTCCTAACTGACGATATTGGGCCATTCTCAAAAAATGTCAACCAAAATGGGTAAAAAATAAATATCATGGTTTTGTCATTTTTTTACTTCTTTTGATAAATGAATGCTTGAACCATCATTTTCTAGAACACTGGCTTTATTTGATGAACATAAGTATTTTTACCCCCTTCACAAAATGGAAAGGTTATTGTAACATTCAAAGGTGCAAACTATGTAAAACTAGCAATATGAAGTTTGTTAATTACAAGGGAGTTTCATTCTTTACTTTTTCAACCAAATAAATCCTCAAACATTTTATATATCAAAACTTATCAACATGAACATCTTTAACAAACTTTTGTATGAAAACTTCATCTTTTTGTTTTAGAATTATTTGTGTCACGTACGTCACGCTGTAGACAATAAAGTTTTTCTCACATGAATGGCAATGCTCAAATTTTAATTTGAGGTTTATTTCCAAAGTTAAACCATATCCAATAATAATAAAAACATAATGTTTCATATTGAAGTCCTTAAACATTTCCACAATATTGGTGGTAATATGTGTCACGTACGTCACGTGACGTACGTGACAAGAACATATGGAGGCAAGTAAGTAAATTTAAAACAACAGCGTTCTCTCATACTGAATTCAAATGTTGATTCTTTCTTTTTTATCAATCCTGGAATGATTAGCTCAGGGTTCAAAGCTGTAAAACCCTCTTGCATTCAGCATTGACCCTTCAACTTGTTTCAACTCATTTTGCTGCCTGGAATCCAAGTCATTTTCATTTAAAGAACATAGAAACGGCCACGCTTCTCAAAATAATTGATCTCTACTTCATCTCCATAACTAGCTCCAGTAACTACTGCATAGTAATCTTTGAATGCACCAGATGTAACTTGTACAAATTCACCACTTTTGAAGCTGCCCTGGGAATTCTGGGACTCTGTAGGATTAGTGCTAGAGAATGTGACTACTGTGAGTGGAGGAGCATTGACAACTTTTTGCTGTCATGCCATATTTTGAGGGCTCCATCTACACTCATGGCTGCCACATGTGCCTTTGAAATGCCCTTTACTGTGGGAGAATTGCTCCACAGTTGAAGTTTCCCTACTTGGTCCATCAAGTGAGTATTCACATTGGGCATTACTTCAGCAGAAACCGAGGCAAAGTCCGAGGCTGACTGCACAACAACCTTCTTTGTTTTGCTCAAGACTTGCTGACGCACCATGCACTTGGCTTCACCTCCAATACCGTCAACAACCCCTTTGCCATGCCCAGTGGCAAAATATTTCCAATGGAATGGAACTTTGTATTTCATGCTCAAGTGGTGCAAAAGTTTCATCATAAACTTATTTTTAAACTCACTTGATGGACAATCACTGTAAATAACTTCCTCATTTTGGATTGTGGCACCACAGTATAACTCACAGAGGCAAGCTAAGATTGCATCCTCATCTTTCTTATAACTGTCAAGAACCAACAGATGGCAGGAAACTTTTTGTGTTAACAAATCGAGCAACTGTGAATAAATTCACTGTTGCTCTTGTCCACAAAGCACTTTGAATTTCATCTTGGTATTCACAAGAATATGCCATAGCAAAGTCTATTTGTGTGACACCAGTGTCTTTCTTTTCTTTTCTCTGCTTGAAATTCATGGTCTTGAACTCTTTTAACCCGTACATGACTCTGAAACTTGGGAAAATCATCCAAGACTGTTAGATGAAGTTCCTCTGCTGTGCAGCTTTTGAAGATACAGCGCTTCTGCACTGAAAATAGTTTGTCGTGAAACTAGTCCTATACAGGAGAATTCACAAAATTGTACAATGCCCCCTGCCCCAGGAAGTAGGTTCGTGACCCCCAGTGACCCAGCCAAAAAATGCTGGCCACACCACCGCACTGAAGCTAGTGTGTAGTGAAACGTGAAACTTGTCCTGTAGAGAAGGATTCACAATATGTTGGCATGTTTGCTAAAAATATTTTCATGTTTTGATATTTGTAGGTTGCAGCTGACATGTAAATCTTATCACCTAACTTCCAAGAATGAAAACTTTGTTTTTACCAATTTCCATAATTTCCAAATGTTCATGGCGAATGTAGTGCTTCAATATGCGTACATTAATTATGTTCTCTTCTGTGTATGTAAGCATTTCTCTATTTAAATTGTAACTGACAGTTTGAAAATGAATTTTTCTTACAAAGTAGCATTAATTATAAGTATGCAGTGCAGAAAACTTGCTTTGTCCAGCCTCATCACCCCTTGCAACTTTTTTGTCACGTACGCTACAAAATTTGTGTCACGTGACGTCACAGAGGAAAATTGGGGATTAATCTAGTTTTCACTTGATTAATAATAAATACTCTGTTTGCATTAGGAACTACCTTTCAAACACAAATTTCATAAAGAGTATGAAAATGTGTATCTTTACAGATTCACAGGAATTCAACTTTCATTTCTACATGTTGAAAAAAGGCTTTTGTGCACTGTCACGTACGTCACGCAAGTTTAATCTTCCGTTCAAAAGGTGGAGAATTAACTGTCTTGATTTTCTATCATGTGGAATCACATATTGGGTCAGATGATTAAATACATCTATCAACATAAAAGATAAGTTTTCTTATTAAGCAGAAAACTGAGGTTAATGAGAGAAAAAAGCCTTCCAAATGTCACGTACGTCACACGAGAATGGCCCTATTACATACGATCAGGCAGGAAAATACACCAGTTGGTGGAATGTTAAAAAGTGCACATGGCCTGAAGAAAGCTTTGTAATGCAGGATGGGCTTTTACTGTGAAAAGATGATATAAACTCAGCGCAATATACCAACATTTTTGCCACATGCTAACATCGGTGAACATGATTTACGACGCCATTTTTAGACTTGTACTTGCCTGCATAAAAGTGATGGCCCTCTCTGGAAATGTTGATTTCTTTGATGATCTGAACATGACTTCATTTTCGGTTAAAGGGTTAACCACCAGTTAATAAAATGGGTTAAACGGATAGTGAGTTAACTGAAAATGCACAGCCCTACAGTAAGCAAGGATCAATGGGCTGTATCATTTAAATTTAGCATGCATCGGGGCTGAGCATAAATTCAATTTTTTTTTCTTCGGAAATGGAAAGATCATAAAAAAAGCTATAAAATGATACCTGGAAGGAGGTGCTGATATTTCTGGAACCCATTGTATTCATGTCACTAATGTTCTAGCCCAAAAATGGTAAAGAAATACTATTTTTGGCAATTCCTTCTCTCCATTACAAGGTAGAGTTCCTTTTCTTCTTTCTAATGATATATACACTGTAGGTTGTAGGGGTCAAAGGTTCAGCCCCAATGCACGATCAAGTCGAATGTGGCTATATGTGTGGGATTTTTCGAGTGACCAAAATGCACTTTTTGACTGCGTATGGTTGTAACGATGCTTTGAAGGGATCATTAGAAATTGTAAAACTTAGTTTTTCTCCTTTTTGTTCTCAAGCTTATTTGGTGAAATATTATAGTAAAAACATGTCTTAGGTGCACAAATTTTACTGTGTAGGAAAAATTTCAGCAATTTTGAGTGTTGTACTGTACTGTAAATTCAGTTTTTAGACAAGCTGTTTTAGCGACTCTGTGTCTTTAGATGTAACTTAGTTCCGCGAGAATTTTGGAGAAACGTTATGTGCGCATGCGACAACCCTAATTGTAGCTTTCAGTAGGCCTAGGCCTAACGTTAATATGTGTCCCATTGAGGTTGTGAAGTGGAGAAGTGGTTCATTTGCACCAGTTCACAACTTGTGAGAAGCGTTCCTTTGGTACAATCAGATGGCTAGCCTATACATTTATTGAACAGCAGCAATTAGCCTATACGTAGCCGGTATGTTCGACGCAGGGTTCGACAAATCCCCAGTCCGACAGTCCGGGACAAGTAAAATATGACTCGGACAAGTGAACTGCTCAATATTGTAGCCCGCCAGGCAAGCAGCACAGAAGTCTTCTTCACATAGGAATTCAATGGCTAGTACTAGAAAATTAGATATGGACTCAGTGCATATTCATGCGGACAAGTAGACTTTGGGAATCCCTAGCCCGATGGACAAGTAATAAAAAATGAATTTGTCGAAGCCTGGTTCGACGTAAGCGTAAAATGAGACTGTTCGAGGAACAGGCAAATGGATCACCTAAATTAGCAGCAAAGCCATCTTTGTGAGAATTATGTAGCAGTATCAGTCACCGAATTACGTATAATTTCCTTCATTGCATTTACAACCTACACCAACTGGATAACATTTTGCAGGTTTGGGGGTCAAATACGAAGGTAGGCTAGGCCTACCTTGATTGTTATCATCCTTCGATACATCCGTCTTTTTGAACTAGAGCTGCTCCAAAAAATTTCCAGTTCCTGCACCAAGTCACCAGTTCACCACCTCACGCAATGGAACGCTTCTCACCGCACGAGTTCACGAGCTCAATTGAACGCAGTAACTTAATAGGGGCATAGTTCTAACGTTAAAGGCCCAATTCTCTCACCCCAAACAGTAACAATTCTCCTAACCTTCTTACTGAAGCCCCTCCCACAATTGTCTGAAATTCATCCTCATCCAGATTCAGTCTCAGTTTATTGCTTGACGGTGAGTATAAAAAAGCTCAATAGGCATAATCAAAACACTCTCAATACAGTTCATGCTAAGTTATATAAGCTTTGGCACTCTGCATTGTTTGAACTAGCTGCAAATCAAAGAGCTGAGCCAATTGAGATTTTGGGTACCCGGGTTCCTAAATTGCAGTTTGGGGTGAGAGGTTTGGCCCTTTAAGGCTTATTTATTGTTTGGCCTGCTGGGTAAAAAAAAACCTTCAGTTCAATGTTTGTGATCTTCATCGCAGACACTGGTTTCGCGACAAATAATGGAAACTAACGTTCATTTTAAGTCATGATGGCAATATATTCTACACTCGAAAGACCTTAGCAATTGGATAATGTTTCCAATTACATGAAATACATCAAAAACAAACCCTTAGACGTCTTTTATGTGGAAATTTTACTGTGAGATCGACGCCGGTTTCCTGTGTGACCAGCTCCAGAGGCTCAACGTATGGCAATCGCAAAAAGGAAGGTTGAAGTTAACGGACAATATAGCATGCAACACAGAAAACCAAACTGCAAATTAACGAGCAAAATATATGGAAAAGTTTAAATGCCATCTGTGAGAAATGTTTGAAGACATGAATTATACCCTAACCAGTGGCGGAGCTTCCATATGGTCAGGGGCACCCCCCCCCCCGACGGAGACGGACCAAAATCGTCTGTGGGCGCACTTTTTTAGGTTTCCAACATGCTTTACTCTTGCACTATTATTGGCAAAAGATATAATTTAATAGCGTTTTAAGACCCCGAGTTCAAAATGCTCATGCTCAGTGTTTCGATTGCCGGCGGTAAAAAAGTTGACTTTCCAACCTCAGCCAACCTCAGTAATATGTTGTTCAAGTTCCTCTTTCCATCATTTTTCAGAAGTGTCTGGATTCGAGTTTTGTTCCTACTGACTGGCGGGTAGCAAATGTTACTCCAATTTTTAAGAAGGGGGATCGAAGTAATCCTTGCAATTACAGGCCTGTCAGTTTAACCAGTGTTGTGTGCAAAGTTATGGAATCTTTGATTAAGGATAGTTTACTTAAGTATCTTTTAGATAATGAGTTACTTAATCTGTCACAACATGGTTTCCTGCCAAGCAGATCTTGTGTTACTAACTTACTGAGCTTTCTTGAAGATGTCTCTTCATCTCTTGATTCTGGGTACGGCGTTGATGTCATTTACCTTGACTTTTCAAAGGCTTTTGATAAAGTTCCATTAGGTAGGCTAATGGTTAAGCTGCATAGGTTAGGGGTTCAGGGCAATTGCGCTGATTGGATAAATTCGTGGCTTCATGGTAGATCTCAGAGAGTTGCTGTCAATGGTAACTTCTCCTCTTGGAAAGAAGTCACAAGTGGAGTACCACAGGGTTCTGTCCTTGGCCCACTTCTTTTCTTAATTTTCATCAATGATATTGATAGTTCTCTTACATCTCGTATAAGTAAGTTTGCAGATGATACTAAGCTTTATAGGAAAATTAGCATTTTGGATGATGCCTTACTGCTGCAGAAAGATCTGGATAGGTTATTTTCTTGGTCTCAGACCTGGCAAATGTCTTTTAATGCAGATAAGTGTAAGGTCCTTCATTTTGGTCCCAAAAGTTTTAGCTATGATTATAACATGAATGGTTGTGTTTTAAGTAATGTCACCTCTGAGAAAGATCTGGGTGTTGTAATTACTGGGGACTTAAAGTCATCAAAGCAGTGTGCAGCCACTGCTGTAAAGGCTAATAGAGTGCTTGGATTGATCAAGAGGAATTTCATCAATTTAAGTAAGGATATTGTACTTAATTTGTATAAGCAGTTGGTAAGACCCCATCTTGACTATGCAGCTCAGGCTTGGAGTCCCTTCTATGAAAAGGACAAGTTTGTTTTAGAGCAGGTTCAGAGGAGAGCCACTCGCCTCATTCCTGAGGTGAGAAATTTGCCCTATCATGCTAGGCTTAAACATCTTGGGCTTACCACCTTGGAGCTGAGAAGGATTAGGGAGACATGCTCCAGGTTTTCAAGTTCCTTTGTGAAAGAAATCCCCTGCTGACTTGTAGTTATTTAAGGGTTCAAGGTAATTCTCGGGTGCGTGGGCATTGTAAAAAGCTTGAAAAGCCTTTTGCAAGGCTTGACATTAGGAAGTTTAGTTTCTCCCATAGAGTTGTCAAAGAGTGGAATTGTCTACCAGATTGGGTAGTTAACTCCCCCTCAGTTCACTGCTTTAAGGTTAACATTGACAGGTTTTTCCATGGCTGTGGTAGAATCTGATTGTTTGGGGCTGTAGTCAAGCTTTGGTGGTTTGACTTTTGATTAGGGCTTGGTCTTCAGGGCATCTTATGGGGCCTTGGCCCTCCTTTGCCCTTCAACCTGTTATGTTATGTTATGTTAAGTGAGGTATATCAAGTTTCCAAACCCACTGCTGGAGGTCTATTATTATCACTTCACCGAGCTTCTAGTCCACTTAGGGTGCGAAAAATTACATGGTACTTTGGGCAGGATTGTAATCAAAACCCCCTCTGCCTGCTCTGCATGGCTAGCCTGAGGGTTTCTTGGCTTGGATTAAATGTCTTTGCATGGAGTATAACTATCTGTCAATCATCAAATTGTTTAATTGGGCAAGGAAGGAAATCAAGTGTATATTTTTTACCATGACCAATTCCTCATGCTCAAACAGCCACCAGTGACTGTATACTAGTAACTGCACCTTATTATTATGAAAGGGTCATCTAATTCAGTAACATAGGGATAGGTTTTGCCGAAACGTATCCACATGCTTAATACGCACTAATGAATGTTTTCGCTGTGCTAAGTAATTAATTGCTTTCAAACCAAGCGTGGTTATGAGCAAAATACACAGACTGACATTAAATTAGGGCCAATTCTCTCACTCCAAACTACACTTCCTGTAGGGGGGGGGGGGGGTACGGAAACTCTCCATTGGCCCAGCTTTTGATTGTTGACTGTTACAGAAACTCTGTGATGGCTGTTTTAGCCTTTTGGAGTTGTGAACTGAAGACTGTTAATTTAAACAATGCAAATCACCAACGCTTACATTACATAGCACGAAGTGTATTGAGAGCGTTTTGGTTATATACACAGAGCTTTCTTATACTCACCCTGAAGCAACTTAAACTGAGATTGTGACTGGTTCGAGAATTTCAGACAATTGTGGGAGGGGCTTAAGTAAGAAGGTTAGGAGAATTGGTACTGTTTGGGGTGAGAGAACTGGGCCTTTAAATTCACCCTCCCGGCCAATGATGTTGCAAAGGGTGCAACAACAGTCGTAGAGCAAATAGCCCTCTTGTTGTCGGGGATAATTAATTGCCACCATAGACAATAAAAAGAGTTTATCATACTGAAATAGCTTCCACAACATTTTTCAAAATCATTTCAAGAGAACATTCAGGTTAAAAATAAATAAATAAATAAATAAATAAATAAATAAATAAATAAATAAATAAATAAATAAATAAATAAATAAATAAATAAATAAATAAATAAATAAATAAAACAAAACATAAAAATGTTATCATACGGTGGTAATGGTCAGTTTAAGAGTTTTAATGAGCAGTTTCCATTTTGCTGTTTTTCAAGTGACCGCTCTCATGATAAATGACTATTTCTGACACTGCACGATAATCCCATGAAAATGCTCATTTCTCTACATTCGTGGTCTCAAAAGCAAGAAAATTGCATCTAATAAGCCTAGGTTTAGCCTACTTTTATTTAGTATGAGTTTGGCATCTAGAGAGCAAAGCAAACCTTTTGTCTTGGCTATTTCTTGCAATGCCGTACCGTAATTAGTGGCTATTTCAGAGTGGTCACATGATGTAAATTACGTCAATTAATGTCTCTTTGTGTACTTATCTTGATTTCCAGACACCAAAAATGTACACCCAATTGTAATTAATTTTCGTAACTTTTCCCTCTGTAAAATTGCTTGCTATTTGGCTCTAGCAGGTTTTATCTTTATCTCCACAAAGTAGCCCATTATTACAATAAAATCTTTAATCGAGACCTGACAATACTGCACAAAATATAATAACCACCTTCATACTAGAATGTGAAAGAGAGAGATAGAAACATGGGCGTCCGCAGGTAGGGGCAAGGGGAAACTTGCCCTTCCCTGGAAAATAAAAACCTGAAGAAACGAAGAAAACATAGAGAAAAAGACGAAGAAGACTGAACATCACCGTTTCTTAAATGTTCACTCAGTGTTTCACCTATTTATATGCGGTAAATATTCAGATATGCCATTTCCAGCGCTCTGAGAGGCATTTTCGGCCAAAATTTTCTTGCGCTCTGAGCCAACGTGTGGTGCGGAGCTTTTTCACCCTTAAAAGAATCCCTTTGAATTTTCTTCTGAGGAGACTCATGGATGGAAAATTTTAACATGTTTTAATAGAAAAACTTGCTGAGGAGAACCGGCAAAGTAGTCTTCTACTTGGTGCGGAAAATCAAATGGAAAGTCTGAAAAGCCGTGGCTTCGATCATGCTGAGGCTCAGGATATTTACTCCTTCAAATCGCCCCTGCAGACTATTTTCGCCCCTTCTAACCGAAATCCCTAGCGCCGCCACTGGTCCTAACGTTACGCCCTAACCAAATATGGCAGAGAAATTGTAGCATATTCGGAGGGTAAAGTTATTCTGACTTCATTCCCATTGTCACCTTAATAATTAGCACCGACGAACCGTCGGCTAAATCCCATTCAGCATGTCGTCCCCTTCTCAAGACCGCAGTTACGTGGAAGGGCATACGCCGAACCGAGACTCTTTAGCTCGGACGGGGCGGTGACCTTTTGCCTGCCTTCAGATCTGCAACCATGGCATAATCTTTGCCCGACGGAATATCAACAGAGAGAGTTCTCATGACGTACTATGACCTCGCCATGTATGCAACAAGGGCTCAGAACACTGAGCAACGTAGCGTCTACGTCTGTACAAGGACTCGGGTCAATGCATGCATCCTTCTTGGAATACTCACCCGGTCCTACATACCCTACCTTTAGCCCACCTTTTTCTGCTCAAAAATGACACATTAAACAATTTAGGTTTATACCGTGCGTAGATTAGGCCTACTGCACGCGTACGGACTTCCTATACCTGGACAGAGCATACTGTACGGTATATTGTCGCTACCGTACGTGTGAGAAAAAGCGCACCATGATGGCCGTCTGCTATGGTTTTGTGCGAGAGTTTGGACTTGCTCAAGTATATCGCCATATTTTGCAAGAAAGTTGAAATATATTTTTGAAATATGGCAAGGTAAGGTCAAAATCACTATACGAATTGCAGGAATATGATATTTTCTCCCATTCAAGTTGACTTTTTGTTTGAAATATTACAGCGTCGTCGTCAAATTGTGCAATAATTTGACGGTGATGTCATTGTTGGACTACTGAAATTACAATCTTTGCATTTCTTTGTTTTTCCGAACATTACTGTACCTTGTGCCAATCTGTGATACAGCAGCACTATAACTCCTAAAGGGTGATGTAATTAATTAAACCCTCTTTGTGCAACATGCTGTAATCGTAATGCGAGTTGTAGGCCTATAACAAGAAATTCACAAATTATTGCCAATCGACCAATTTGTGTTAAGTGAATGAACTTCAGCATTTTTTATCTCAGCTCAGAAGATGGGATTTGACTGTTGGAATAAATTTTTCAAACTCTCAGATATTTTTGAATTTTTTGCCTTGAGTTACACCTCAAAAGCTTTTTAAGTCAAACTGAGAGCGATATTTTTTTTTTCTTTTTCTTGCTCTTCTTTTTTGTGTGTGAGTGTTTCTTGAGTTTTGAGATTTTATAGATAGTGGGGCTAATCGAAAAAGAAAATAAGAAAAGCACAAACCAAAAGCAAACAAGAGACAATGAGCTGGAATACAGACTGTGAAAAAAATTAAGCCAATTCGATCAATTTTAGTGTCATTTTTATTGAATTGCTCCGCTCTGTGAAAAACTCTTTTTTGAGTAGCCTTTTTGGCGGGAAACACATACCTATCATTCAAGGCTCTTTAGCTCAAAATATAAATTGTCATGTCAAGGAAATTTGAAAGTGCCACGAAAGCCCAGATTGTGAGCTTCGATCAGAGGGGTGGCATGTCCTGGTTGAAAACTTCTACTGGGAGAAAGGGCCACGGAAGTAGCCTAATTTAGTGTGTAAGTCAATGGGACTAGTAATTAGTGGCCCGGAAATTTGGGGGTTTTCGGGTTTTATAAAATGTGGCACCTCAAATGAAAAGACAAAACAAAAGAAAAAAAAACCAACAACAACAAAACAACAAAAGATTGAAGCCAAGCATTCAAAGTCTCTGGCCGGTTATGTATTCTGTCAACTGCAACAGAGAACCAACTCAGGCGCCTCTCTAGTACCCTTCTGCATACAGTGACGCTCAGCGTGCTTTGAATACAACAGCAACCTTCCTCCGGGACTCCCCTCGAGGACCGGCGATACATTGGGGAGGAACACTCCTCTCCTCCCAGTGGAATCAGAGTAGGACCATCTGTGAACACTAATGTCCGGTTAATTTTGGCGTCATTGTGCCGCGCAGGTTTTGTTATAGGATGTCTTATATAGCGTGAACATTTGCAATTGTCACACGTTACAATGGAATTTTGTAGTTTAAATTTCAACCAGATGTAGTGGGAACAGAGGAAATTAATGTTCATCAAATGTTGAAAGACAAAATTTGGAATCAGGTTTCAATGTTACTTAACAACATTCTCCTCGGTGACTGATGTTTTTTCTTAATATTTTTCATTTCCTCTCAAAATAAAGGCTCTTTGTCATAGAAACGTCACTGAAACGTCACTATCTTTTTCAAGTTGGTTTGTCCTGTTCGTAGGAACTCGGATGGTTCATGTTTCAAGTTCTTCAAGTTCTGTCTGTAACCTTGTGAAAGATGTATAATGCAAATACAACATAATTTCGTATAAAACGGTAATGTTAGGTTACCTTTTAGATGGGATTTTACGACTCAATTTCCAACCAATTGGCTCAAATCGGGAGGAAGGACACGGCATTTTGTCCAGTTGTGGCCAGTGCTCACTGGCTTGTTTCTTATAAAACGATGAGTGTCCCTACACTCTAAAAACAGTTGGGTAAACTTTTACCCATGGTTGGGTCCGTTTGCCACCACCTAAATTGTTGGGTAAAAAACTACCCAAGTTGGTTACACAATCAACTTTTTCGACAGAAAAATTCACCCAACATGGATACCTTGTGACCAACGTTGAGAATTTTTTTACCAAACAGTTTAGGTGGTGGCATATGGACCCAACCATGGGTAAAAGTTTACCCAACTGTCTTTAGAGTGTATACTGTGTCCATGGCAGTGGACGGGTTTCCCCCATTGTATATTACTGGTACCTTTTGGCTTTCATACAAAAAGACAGTGTTCTGATTACATATTATGGCCATCTATACATGAGAGTTCAGCACATGTGCAATAGAGAGTTTGCGTCTACACAAGGGCACGGTGCTAATGCATATTTTAGGGAATTTTCACCCATCCTATATCACCCTCGTCCCACATTCCCTACCTTTACTCCACCTTATCCTGTTCACAAATCACACATTAACCAATTTATATGTTTATACCATGCTTAGAACTCACAAAGTTAATACTAACAAAGTCCATGATTCTCCTAATATTTAAATTTCATCAGCCGAGGTACGTTGGTTAGTAAGTTGGATTGACCCCAGAAAATTCAAAGAATCTGGCATCCTTTGCAATCGGTGTGGGCGTAATTCCTTCTTATAAAGCATCAGGAGATAGGTCTGAGTTTCTATTTATTTTTGAATTTGTGTCAAAATACATTTTTCCGAGGTCCTTCTGACTGTCTGGCAAAAAGTTGTTCGGCGAAACTAAACTTTAAACTGCTTCCCGAAGAAGCTGTTACGTCCACTAATGGACAACATTTGACTAACCTTAAGGCCCTCAGACCACTTACATTATAAGATCTGTAAAGTATGACTGCATGCTAGACTGGATGAAAAAAACATACACTACACATGATCTTAGCCAAAAGGACAAATAATAGTTTAGGTGAAATTTATGGCTAGGGTCAGGCTAATATGGATATTTGACCTGTTTTTAATACTTTCAATAGCCGATGCCCAAATTTCAAAAACGAAAATGAAAAAAGGGATCAAAGTCTATTGTTTTCCGCTTTGGGGGGCAACTGATAAGCAAATAAAATACTGTGCATAGATCTTCCTGAGGTAGGCAACCTGCCAAAAAGTCTCTTTGTCGTGCCCACAGACTAATAGCGGCATTACACGGTAATTTATTCGTTTGGGTTAGAAGTCATAGAGCCGCCATAAACAGACTGGAAAGTTTTTCGAGTCAAACTGATTCCGGTGCTGTCTTTTTCGTGGTAGTTCTTACTTCTTGAAGTTTGAGATTTTGTACTAAGGTGGCGCTTTGATCGAAAAAGAAGAAGAAGAAGAAAAAAGAACCAAGAACAAGTTCCATTTTCAAAATGGATTTTCTAACTTTATCTGAACAGCTCGTTTTGCATAACTTTTCCTCTTTTTTGACAACATTGTAGCCCAATACCAGATTCTCATACGTTATTCCATGGAAAAAAGGCCAACTCCTTGTCGCACGTACGACAAGGAGTCGGATGAACGGACTAACTACTTGTCGCACGTGCGACAAAGAGTGACGGGTTGTAGCTACAAGTGGCACTTTTTCTGGGTATTGTCAACATGAATCCCAAATTTGATAAAAATTGTGAGAAGACATGGTTTTGGAAATCCATTTTGAAATTGGAACCTGTTCGAGACGAAAGATTGAAGTCAAGTGTTCAAGGTCTCTGGCCGGCTAAGTATCCTGTCGAATACAACAGACAACCAACTCAGGCGCCTCTCTAGTACCCTTCTGCATACAGTGACGCTCAGCGTGCTTCGAATACGGCAGCAACCTTCCCCCGGGACTCCCCTCGAGGACCGACGATACATTGGGGAGGAACACTCCTCGCCTCCGAGTGCAATCAGAGTACAACCACCTGTGAACACTACCGTCACAGTGGCGGATCTAGGGTTTTAAAAAGGGGGGTGGCTAGGGTTTGGGTTTTGAATATTTCAGAAAAAAATAAGTATTTCGCCATTTTTTAAAAACCATGTGAAGTGTGTGATGGGAAGGACTAATGCCACCGAAAGGGGGATAGGGCAAGCGAAATGAATGGTATGGAGCCACCCCCCCCCCCAAAAATGACCCTCCAAAGTTAATTAAGTGAGGGAAATATCAAGTGCGATAGGTTTGTAATTCTTCACAAAGCCAAAAATCCATTAAAAAAATACTTACTGATGCTTTAAAAATTTAACATTTTTAAAACATACTTAAAACTAAGAAACAAAACACATGGTAGACACCCCCCCCCCCCATGAAATCGGGATGACTGCTGTTCGGCAAGTCATCTACACTGCTCAATCTATCTCCGATGGAATATTACACGTTTGCCTCCCTTAGACTGTCGACTATGAAGTGTGTGTAAGGAGTCGGGTTTCCAGCAATTATTCATGATTTCCACTTTTCTTGCATCTTTTAGCATTTTAGATGTGTGAAGGATTTGGGAAATATCATTCGGAGATACAGCCGTTTGCACGGAGCTCTCATATTGAGCTACAGTTGCATTACCAGATGCAGTCAGTTGCGGTGCATTATGCGTTTCTGGAGGTTGAAGCGACGTTGACACTTCCTCATAAATGTTCTCTACGATCATAGGCCCAGCGCACCCTTGGTTTAGCCTTTCAATTTCGAGAGGATCTTTTTCATTCTGCCGTATATCCTTATTAACTACAAAACTATCCAAAGTCTGTTGCTTACAACACCCTTTTTTCTTCAGGGGATTTTCCATTGTTCATGTATAATCCAATTAAGTTTGGTATTTCTGTATCATATATATGCTAGCAATGAAGTATGCGGTAAAGATCTACAACCTAACGTTAGGCGTAATAATGACTCGGGTGTGAGTGATCAGTGCAATTTGTCTACACTTTTGAGAAGCACTAAAGTAATACGGTTGAACCCTTCAAGCTCTATTCTATGTTCGTACCATACTGTCAGAATTAAATTAGTCTTTGGTGTTGCTGCTGCATTTAACATTTTAATTAATCCACTTTTAAACATGTACTTTTAAAATTGTTGTTCGCGTTCCATAGGAAATAATAATAGGAAGACGATAGCATGTGAAAACAATGCCTACTTTTTGTTATTTTTGTTTATTTTGGTCAAAAAAGGGGGGTGGCTAGCCACTCTAGTCACCCCCCTAAATCCGCCAGATTTTGCAAGAAAGTTGTTACATTTTGGAAATAATGTAGTACGTTTAGATCAAAATTACCAAACGAATTGAAAGATGTCGTATTGATTCCCATTCACGTCCAAAGTAAAGTTAGTTTGAAATATTGCAGGACTCGAAGTTGGTCGTCAAATCACGAAAAAAGTTAAAGCTTCTCGGCGGCCGTGCTATCTTTTGGTTCGAACGGTGGCGACCAATTTTCCCATGATCCTCTGTACATGTAAATATACGAAGTCCGTGGGAATAACATACGCCCCAAGACCCACGGCTATTTGTGTATTTTATATCATTCTCAGAATGATGGTTATTCTCAGAATTAGCAGAGGAGTTTATACTTTTCTTTTCGTCTGCACTTAGGGTTACCATACGCCTAATTATTTTCTCGCAAGGAGGACATGCATCGCCACCCTGGTGAAGAGGTCTAACTTAGGAGTGGTGAGGTGGGGAGTTTGGAAGCTTTGTTGGCTTTCCGAAATGGTCTAGATACAAAAGATGGTGTCATAAGTTGCAGCTCTTACTAGAGTTTCCTCTAACTTGATTGAAGCAAAATTAGGGAAAACCTGTCAGATCATTAAATACATGAAATCCGGACACTCATGGTGGCGGTAATTTTACAAAACCGCCCGGACACCAGCACGAAACAATAAACACAGGGCGTGCTCATGTAAAACCAAACGTCTGGTAACCCTACCTGCAGTGCCACTGTGAGCAGTGTAGGCAGACTTTTCGAATTCCGGTTAATCACTGTCATTACATGGGCATTGCATGAATAGTCTAAAGGCCTAGGTGCATGGTAATTCTTCAATTAGCCTGATAAGCATTATGAGATATAGTCCTGCATCATTCATGTGCATCTCGAGATTCCGAATCGAAAAGTAACAAACGGTTGATATCTACAACAAGCAACCAACACAGTACTGCATTGATTATGTTCAGGTATATCACATCGGCCCCAAAACGTAAAAGGACGATATTCCAAGCTTTAGTACGTAATATATGCACAGAAACAATCATGGAAAGTAAGTGGTCACGATTTTCGTAACCACATTTCTAGTTAGCCCATGGTGTCATAGTTCACTTTTCCAATATTACGATTACAATAAAGAGAAACTCTTGCAACATCGTACCCGTCACCGGTCCGGGAACAATGCCTGCGTCTGGACATGTTGATGATGTCAAATGACAAGCCAATGCGATTGGCCCAACCGTCTGTGAGGTGTATCGACAGACATTGCCTTGCGCTCTTGGAGCACGTTCAAGTGCAATACTGGAGCATTGCTCCTATCAACAAGATCGTAGCTCCTATCAAGAGGGCAACAGGGTGCACCCACGAGCAGTACAGAACCTTGCCGGTGCAACTGACGAGCATGACTTAATTGGTGCATATTGAGCAACATACAGCTTTTGTTAGAGCAAGTACAGCACGACTTTGAGCACAGTGTTTGTGCACTCAATGTTTATCGCATATCTGTCAATTTTCTCAAAGTTACGTTTCAGTCGTCACGTATACAGCAAAACATAAATATGTTTTTTTTTTTTTTTTTTTTTTTTTTTTTTTTGAGATGAGTAACTGTACCGTATTCAATTCTTACAACCAGAACAAACTTAACCTTTTGGCTGAGACGTTTCAAAGCCAAAGCCGTCCTTAATGAAAGAGAAATGGTGTCCAACCCCCAAACTCAAAGCATTACTCCATTTTCTACTCAACATGTCTTCTGCTAAACAAGCAGTGATTCATTTCCCTCCGTACTGTAATGACTCGAGTCTAAGCGAACCCATGAGGGAAGAATGTCATGGATACAAACGCGTCCTCAGTGGCAATACACCCATTTACCTCGTCGAATGTGGGGGCTTGTAGAGATGGTTTTTAATGCGTTGCACCGTCTACAGGCCACTCGGGAAATTTCCCTGTTTCTTTCTGTTTTATCGATTGTCCTTTCGCGGTATCTGTTTTCACTCGCTCCTCCTGCGACCTTGTAGCTCAGTTTTTCTTGCTCGTTTGATTCTTGCGTTGTCGATTAGTACTGGCTAATTTCTGTACTTTCCTTCCAAGGAAATAGGATAGCCCTTTCGCGATATCTGATTTATGTCATCGGATACTTAGTCCATGGATATACAGTGGCTTTTCTGTTAATTTCATTCACTAATGCAGGAGTCGAAAGGTCGTAAGTGTATGCACAAGGTTACCAGTTAATTAAATTAAAATCTGGAAACTGTTGAACAGGCACCAGTTGTTCACCGTGCCGTACGAACAACTTTATTATCATTAAAAAAAAATCACATGTATGTATACATGCGAGCACAAATAAAAAAGAATGAAAAGCAAAATCATGTTCTTGTTAACATTTATTACCCGAGTGTATTTAGGCTACTTTGAATCAACTAAAACAGTAATGACAACCCAGAACGACCACATTTTCGAATTAAAATGGGTGAATAGCGTTCATGGGATCATGTCGAAGAAAACTGTTTTACTTTCGAAATTAACCACTTTTCGCGAAGCTTACTCGGAACCTGTTACCGTACATTTCTTACAACAAGTAGGATTAGAAAGAAATCCTAATGATAACGAATTTACAGGATCTAGGTGTCTGTTCTCAATGACCCAAAAGACAACTACAAAACTAAATGTCGGTTGCCTTCAAATTAACATGTTTAAGCTGAGTCATCTTTTAACGTATAAAGTCCTTACGTAAAGCAGGATGTGAGTGCCACAAGTGGGAAACAATCCGGAGACCGGTAATTACTTGTACTTACTTGCACGGCACTATAGGCAGCTAGGGAACCCTCATACAGCCTATGTGATTACACTACGGATCATGACGTCACAAGTCTGCATTTCAGCTGGTGGTGCTCTTTCTCTCGTCCTCTACCCTCCACTGTTTACCCTCCACAAAAGGGGGGCCATTTCCCCATACTATACTACTGACGCAGTTAGCCATATACACTTGGCAAAAAAAAAGAAAAAAGAAACAGTCATCGGGTAGCTCGTAAAAATGACTAAGGTAATACACTACAGTTTTTGCCAGACAGTCAAAAAAGGGCGCCGAGATTGTGATGTCAGTGGAAGTACTCTACAGGCATGCAAAAATACATTAATCAGCTTCTTTCAGGACCCTATTGAACTGTTATTCACTTCGCATTCCTGGCTTTTGTGCTCGGACGAATTTTTCTTTAGTTAAGCCGTGGTCACATTACAACGAATTCGGATCGGATTCAGACCATTCTCCTGTTTTTTTTTTTTGTTAAAATCCTCGCCGTCTTTGGTCGGAAAGCGCCACAAAATTGTCAAACAAAAGATTTGCATCCGATGTTTATGAAAATAAAATACCAACTGACTTTTTCGCGACGGCAAACCGACATACACTTTTTTCAGGCAGTGGAATCGGATAAGATCTGTCTATCGATTTGACGTTACGAAATAATAATCATAATTTAATTTTATTTTTAAATTAAAATTTTAATTTTAAATTAAATTTAATTTTCATATTCTTGAGGTGCAAGTCATATATTTACACATGTTGACAAATTTTTGGCTTTTCCGACAAGAGATTGAGAAGATTTTAACAAATCCCCGAAAAATGGGATCGGAATCCAATCCAAATACGCTGTCATCGACGTCTAAAATAATTCAATTGCAACGATCGTCCCTTCAAGTGGCCAATGACCGAGTTCTTTTTCTTTCTTTCTTTCTTTCTTTCTTTCTTTCTTTCTTTCTTTCTTTCTTTCTTTCTTTCTTTCTTTCTTTCTTTCTTTCTTTCTTTCTTTCTTTCTTTCTTTCTTTCTTTCTTTCTTTCTTTCTTTCTTTCTTTCTTTCTTTCTTCCTTCCTTCCTTCCTTCCATTCTTTCTTTCTTTCTTTCTTTCTTTCTTACTTTCTTTCTTTCTTTCTTTCTTCTTTTCTTTCTTTCTTTCTTTCTTTCTTTCTTTCTTTCTTTCTTTCTTTCTTTCTTTCTTTCTTTCTTTCTTTCTTTCTTTCTTTCTTTCTTTCTTTCTTTCTTTCTTTCTTTCTTTCTTTCTTTCTTTCTTTCTTTCTTTCTTTCTTTCTTTCTCTCTTTCTCTCTTTCTTTTTTCTTTCATTCATTCATTCATTCTTTCTTTCTTTTTTCTTTCTTTCTTTCTTTCTTTCTTTCTTTCTTTCTTTCTTTCTTTCTTTCTTTCTTTCTTTCTTTCTTTCTTTCTTTCTTTCTTTCTTTCTTTCTTTCTTTCTTTCTTTCCTTCTTTCTTTCTTTCATTCTTTCTTTCTTTTTCTTTCTTTCTTTCTTTCTTTCTTTCTTTTTTCTTTCTTTCTTTCTTTCTTTCTTTCTTTCTTTCTTTCTTTCTTTCTTTCTTTCTTTCTTTCTTTCTTTGTTTCTTTCTTTCTTTTTTTCTTTCTTTCCTTCTTTCTTTCTTTCATTCTTTCTTTCTTTTTTTTCTTTCGTTCTTTCTTTCTTTCTTTCTTTTTTTCTTTCTTTCTTTCTTTCTTTCTTTCTTTCTTTTTTTCTTTCTTTCTTTCTTTCTTTCTTTCTTTCTTTCTTTCTTTCTTTCTTTCTTTCTTTCTTTCTTTCTCTTTCTTTCTTTTTCTTTTTCAACATCAACCGAAACCGATGTCGCGTCAATGCCGTCCAGGACAAAAGTGAAACTTATAGAAAGTGTAACTAAACCTGATAATGAAGTAGATATTGATATTGTTACCTTTATGTATGTTATATTTTATCGAATCGTTGGGGTTAATTAATACCATTGTTTTCCTTGATGTGGGAAGTTTGTTGAAATTCTTACTTAGAAAAACATTCACGAACGTGCACGACTGCTTTTAGGCCTATGTCATATCAAATTATGTCATGTTTGGGAAACTGCGGTCAAATATTTTGTGCAGTGAAAAATTTTAATGAATGAGTTTATGTGTAAAAGGCAATGAACCATTAATAGCCTGCGACATTTTAGTGTAGTTAAATTTATGTTACAACATTTTGATAGCATTGTTTAACCAATATTTTTGGAACAAATTCTAGACACTTTTCTGTTGAAACGAAAACACGTCGGTACCCTATGGGTGGGTGGCGGTATCAGGACTGTGTGCAAAGATGATGCATTAAACTGAACATGCTATCAACGATTCGGGAGGTTTGTGCTTTAATTCTTATCTATTTATGGGCTTTTGAAGGTTGACTGGCGCTGGGTGAATTGTTACACATGGTTTCAAAACAATGACTTTAGCAATTATTTCTTTGATAAATTAATATTCTGTGGAATATTCTGACCTTCTTGTATCAATTTTGTCAATTTCAAGACCTCAGAACATTAGGAATGAAAGAAAATAACTAGACAAGTGCAATAATCTTACACTTGTTGCAGGAGATATATAACTTGATATATCAGGAGTTGATAGGGTTGTATACTGGACGGAAAAACTGTTTTCTTATACTGTGGGATCAACTTCTTATGTTGACAACCATTATTACACGTCTTAAACCTTGACACTCATACTTGTAACGCGGTTTCGAAACTGTTACACCAGCTGATCAGGACGTTTTCACTTCCTTTTTCTTGGTATAGACGAATCTTATCAGAGCTTTGTTTAGTGACTGTAGGCAGCTTATTTGTGGGGTCCATCATCCATAAATCATCTTTATTTATTGTCTTCATGAATTTGAAACCCTCATATTCAGTGAAATTGAGGGAATTAAGGTACACTTTAGTGTACAACAATCCACGATGCAAGTAAGGAAGGAAATTGAAAGATTAAAAAGTGATAGACCCCAGTTATAGCCGACTGAAATCTGACCATCACTTGCTGTCCGGATTCGTTTATAGGTAAAAGCCTTTAGACGAGGATTTTATCGTAACCCTGCCCTTTGACTCATGATATTATGTAGCGACTATAGCCTAATGTACACGCATCCGAGCATCTAGCCTGGGTGAGATCGGCCATTAGTGTGGTCCATCAGCCTTAGCCGTCTTAATTTTATTGTATAGGCAATTCTACGACCTCATACTCAGTGCAATTAATCGAAGTCGAAGGGTATTTTAGTGCGCAATCATCCATGTTACAAGTAGGAGAAGAATTTGTAAGATTAAAGCTGCTAAACCCCAGGGATAGTTGACTTAATCAAACCAAAAATGTACTGTTCCGTAATTCGTCTATATTTTTGTGCTTTTTCGGTTAGTTCCGTATATCCAGTTTTCCCAACTTAACTTCAAAAATAATTAAATTACGATGTGATCCATCACTTATGATTTCTGTTTATGCACTAACATTATTTTCTTTTCAATATAACAGTCAGTTTCGATGAAAACATTGCGATACCACTAAATGGAAAGTAGGCCTGTAAAGTAATTTCAGCCCATCATAAAATAAAAAAAGAGCATCCGAGCTTACAACGGCATCATAAAGTTTAGATTATTAAGACGCAAAACAAACACAGACACCAGTTTTGGATGATCCTATGTACGCTTGTTTTATCGGGTACCTTAATTAAGGTCACCAACACAGCAAACAATGTCAACAAAATAAACGCCGACACTAATACAAGTCTTAAAGAAAAATAAGGGAAAACCGAATAAAACAATTTATTTATGCAAGAAGGCTAGTAAGTCAATTAAGCACATTATCCAAAGGTTAAAGGGCAAGAGCAGTCATTCCAAATTAGAGTAGTGTAGTAGACTGTCCAGTTTCATGATTGGCTGTTGGGAGTCATGTGACAACGTTTTTCCTCTTCAAATGTGAAATTCAATTAAAATAACTGCTTTGTTTACCTTTAATATACAAAAGGAAAATCATAAAATGTAATGGAAGATACTTTGAAGGGAAATAAGACTAAAATTTTGTTATTTAGGTTTTTCTAAAAACAAGTTTGGGGGGGCTGCTCCTGTTACCTTTAAGTATATATTATGAGAAATAAGCCTTACAACCACATCAGTTTAAAACCCGACCTTTGAGCAGTAAGCCGGATGTTACTTGATGTTAGCACCGACAGTTTATAACCACCCAAGGGCCTATTGGGTTTTATCATACTTTATTGTTTTAAGGGTTTGAATGGCTAAATGTGATCATCAAGCAGAAACTCGATTAGCCACCGAAATGTCGGGTTTTAGACTGTTGGTGATAGTTGATTTGAGTAAGGGCTTTTTCACATAATGTAGGACATTCTTCCAAACTTACTTTGAAGCACCAGCACCAGTATATCACAATTTTAATCTTATGTCTCTTCAAAGTATCTTTCACCATGTTTTTACACTTCAATATTGCTTAGTCAGGGTTAACGAAGCAGTAAATTGCACATTTGAGGAGGAAATGTTGTTACATGGCTCTCATCAGCCAATAATGAAACAGGACAGTCTACTACACTATACCTCAAGTTGGGGTGACTGCTCTTGCCCTTAAACTGAATTTTGCTGATGGATAAAACAATTTTATTTTTTAATATTCAGTTTCAGAGTCTTAGAAAAAGGGTAATAAAACAAATACACAAAAACAAAGATACATAAGTCTATAAAAAAAGAATTCAAGGTCAGTTATACGAAGCGTATAAAAATTTAAATGACAGCTTGTCTACCCTTATTTGCATAATGCTGTGAAAAATATGTACGTGGTATAACCAAATCCGCAGACAATGAACATTTCATTATTTAACAAGGAAATAAGAAATGCCTTTATTATTATAACTGATTGTGGCTTTGTTCCAATAAATGAATAAAGCATAACGTATAATTAGCACAGGTAAGAGAATTGATTCTTCATGTACAGAGGCAGGATGTATTCTCCTAGCAGCCAGGTCTTTCCAATTGCTTCCATAATGTTGGTGTTGTTATCAATGAGCAACTGTGAACCAAACTGCACAGGTAAGATAAAAATGAATGCATATCTAGACTTTCAATAAAACAATTACTACATTTTAAAGAGCCTCATTGGATTCCTGGTATATGTTTTAGTGTCAGTGTTAGGCGAGCACCTACATACACTCTGAAAATACTATGTTCAACTATATGCACCTACCCAAACAATGATCAAAAATTACCAACTCTGACCAAATTGGTAACTTTTGACCATAGATTTGGTTAATTACTTGACCGTAGTTTAGTTTTGTAAATAGTTAATCAAATCAATGGTCATATTGATCATAGCCTTTTTAGAGTCATATATATTGACCATAGCCTTCTACGAGTGTAGACTGGGAAAAGGCACAAAAATGATCAAAAATTCAGTTCAGAAGTTTTCAGGGATGGTGGTGAGAATATGAAGACCGGTGTGCCCGTCAACCCAATCACCCTCTTAATTACCAGGTGAAGTAAATTCATTGAGTATGAGTATGACACATAAAACCAGCTCCAAACGCGTCGAAGGTTTTACGAGTAGGAATGTTACTAAAGAAGGAAAATTACTTCACACTGGAATTCCTTCCACGCTGGAGCTTCCAATGGTCATCCCACGTGAATCCTCTATCAGATAAGAATCACATTTTTCAATAAATATGAAGAGAGCCGCAAACTAATTGCGAGGTTTATTTAAGGTACACAAGGAACAGATCCGGTCTCGAAAAGAGTTGAAAATCTCTTGACAACTATATTAGTTAAAATGTTTAAGTTTCTATGTGTATATTGCAATTTCAGATACATGTTTTTAGGCAATGTCTTCTTCTTTCAAAACAAAAATAAAATAAAATAAAATAAAGTAAAATAAAAATAAAATTATAATTTAGAAAATTCAACTATCTTAAACGGTAGCAACAATTTAGAACAAAGATTAACTAATCGTGAATGCGTGTGTTTGGGAGCTAATAAGTCGATGTGTTAATTGTTACGTCATTTGTCCTGCAATTTCTGGGAAAATGACGTAGCAGCCTAGTACGATAAGGAACCAGATGAGCTTCTAATCTGAATAACTGATGTTACTCTTGAGCTATAGCTGAGGAACACACTAGGGAAATTTGAGGCAAAAATACACAATGCTACTCAAACAAAAAGAAAGAAAAAGAAGGTTTTTAAGGTTTGTCAACTTTCACACCAAACTACAATTATTGAGTAGTCTAATTTCAATTGACACAGCTCGTTGACCGACATCAAGGTAAAAAAAGAGCGGAGCACTGTTGAAGATATTACACAACATTCACTATACTGAATGCACTGAGGGTGATTTGATTATACCAAGGAGTTGTTATTAGAGGTGTTAATCACACCTCCCTGGCGCCTTGTATACTAATCCTGAAACAATAAACTGAGAAATTCCCTGGGTGAGGACGAGTTTAACTTATGACAGTTGTAAGGGGAACTTTAATAAGTAGGATAAGAGAGCTGTTACGGATCTCAATTAG
Organism: Holothuria scabra; assembly: GCA_037179385.1. Lineage (NCBI taxonomy): Eukaryota > Metazoa > Echinodermata > Holothuroidea > Aspidochirotida > Holothuriidae > Holothuria > Holothuria scabra. The sequence continues at coordinate 29,865,393 of CM074197.1, forward strand.
ATGAAATTGGATGAAATGCCTTATCTTCTTCTGTAACAGCTCCCTAGTAGGATAGGGTAATTAGACCGAGCTGGTTGGGATGAGAGAATTAATATAAATCTTCAAGGGTTTTTATTACTTTTTACTTCATCCTCCGGCCAGGCGATAGGGTACTTGGAATGAAGGTTTAACGTAGGAAACGAATTACTATGCAGGGTGTCTTAGCTCTAGCACCAGGGGTCTTGGTTCATAAATGTGATTCATTTTTAAAAGGCCTACTTATTAACCGTAATATACTGTAAAAAATGTCTGTAAAATTACAGAACCCCCAAAATAAAAAGGTACAAAGAGTTTACAGAAAAATTCTAGCAACCTTTTAAACTTGGTTGCTGAGCTCTTTTTTTCAATCTGTAATTTTTACATATTTTTTAATTTTTCATTCGGTAAATTTACAACAATTTTTTGCAGTGTATATGTTGTGTCATTAAAAACTTACACTAGCACCCAGAGGTCATAAAAGCCTGGTAAAACATTACTGCGTAAGATACTGTAGGTGAAATAGTGTGCTCATTTGGGGGCAGGGTATTATTATTATATGGAGGTCTGGCTGGAACAAATTTTTTGAATCCAACTAGTTGTGGGTAGTAATCGTTTTATTGCGTTTCGTGTGTTTCATGCATTCAGTAATCTTGAAAGGTATCTGGAACGAAATACAAAATGCTGTAATGTATCCTGCCACAATTTGAAGATGTTATTGTGTGTTTTCGCTATTTTAGTTAGTAATTTACCAGTCTAGATGCATCCGAATGATGAAAAAGGATGCTTAGCTTGCTTCATATTCAAATGTTTTAGCCTACGTGTGTACACTTCTGCAATGCTTAAAATAATATATGTCAACTTAAGTCATTGGATACTGATTTGGATATAGCTGGGGTGTTAGTTTGAAATCCACCCATTTTCTGTTGCTGTTCCTAAACTTCAAAGCTTTTTGTCACTGAACAAGCGCCTTTCTCTCCATTTATTACCTTTAAAACTATTCATAAGACTTCCTTCTTCACAGTTATGGTTTATACTTATTAAACTTAACTGGTGAGTTTTTGGTGTGTTTTAGGAATTGATCGCTACGTTCTTTCTTCCTTTCGGATTATGTGCGTCACAAAGGTGGCGCATTGTAAATGCAATATTATTATTAGTAATTACTTTAGTATTACCTAAAAAGACTCACATTGACATTATCTCGCAGTCTTAAATTTATCTCTTTGTTCTAAAATGTTATAATATTTTGGTAGATATGTTCAGGTTAACCTATCGCTTCTTGGCTTCTCGTCCTTTTGGCCACAGACACAATGTTGTTTATACACCACACACTATATAATATAAGAAAGACATAGTGTGTTGCGTTTGTACAACATTGTAGGGGCGCCTGTGCTTTTGGCTAAGATCATGTGTAGTAACTGGAGTCATACATGACAGACCAATAACGAAAATGGTCTGAGGACCGCGAGGTTGGTCACGTATTGTCCTTCAGTGGACGTAATAGCTTCTTCGGGAAGCAGTGAAAGTTTTGGTTTCACCGAACGGCCCTTTGCCAAAGGGTCGAAAGGATTTAAAAAAAAGTATAATTATTTTGTTAACTCAGCCTGCTCTTTTTTACTTAATGAACTATCGCGAGCAAAATGATATGTTAGCCCTCAATATTTTCACTGAGAGACAATTCCGTTCCTGCACTGTTAAAAAACTCCTGTAAAATTACAGTTAAAAAAAGAAAAAGAAAAAAGAAAACATAAGAATCCCTGTTGCATCTGCCTCAGTGATTCACATGTGTTTCTTTGTTTTTGTCACTGTAATTTTACAGTAAATTTTAATAGTGTGTTTCCTGGATCGACGCCTCTGTTTATCACAGTAAGCACGGGGGAAAAGAGTGTGAACTACATACGCGATTTCAGAAATCTTATTGCATGTTAGCAAAAGACTTACATCAAACACTATGTTTAAGATAATGATCACCCAACATCATTTTAAATAAATAGGGGCAAACTTAAAGATGAAAATTATATAAATAATTGGTCTATAATTTATGTTTCTAAGAAGCAAAGATCTCATCCGAACTTTAGTAGTTTCGTTAGGTGAACTGAGGATTTACATCAGTTTTTATATAGTGATTCTTTGCAATGCCGCGGAGGGTCCGATGGACACTGTTTTAGAAGAAATTGCCTATATCTACGGAAGAATAAATACAATCGATAACTACAATAACAACAGCCAATCAAGAAATTCTTTGTTAAGCACTGTGTATCAACTGTCACGAAAAGTATTCGGTTCGTGTAAAATTCTTTAATATGTTTTTGCTAAAAACGTATTTCCAATGTGAATGTAGTATATCGACTTTTTTGGTGGTGGTGAGGAGTGATAGATGAGATTTAATGACGCGCCAACTCGAATGATATGTTAAATAGTATGAACTAGGCAGAAAGTTTAAATACGGTTTTCAATACCACGGCTCCTGTTTGGTTTCAAACACAGTTCAAATATGGTTAAGTCCTTGCCTGTTTCTCTACACGACTGCTTATGCTGAGCACCAACCACAATGACAGTAGTTAGATGGAGTTTTACGGCTCAGATTTAAATCAATTGGTTCAAGTCTAGCCGTCTGAAAAGAGGGAAGTCTCTGACTTACACTGTTAAAAATTTCTTGAAACTAGCAGACTTTTTTTACTTAAACTTTCTGTATTTTACTTTAAACACAAAGTTTCTGTATCTTTACAGACACTTTGTATTGCTACAATAAGAAATGTTGTTGAACATGAATTTTCTGTTTATTTCAAAAAACATTTTTGTCTGCTTTTTCTAACCAAAATTTACTGCTCTGTAAAAATGTTCCGTAAATTTACAGATATTTTAACAGTATTTTGTATTTTTCTGATTTTACATAAATAAACTGTCATTTAACAGACACTTTGTTTTATACTGAAAAAGAAGCTGACACAAACAAACAGAAAAGAAATAGACCGAAAATTTTCAGTCTATGGAAGTTTCAGTTTTTAACAAAGTTTTTGGCAAATTTATGGTCTCATTTGAAAATAATGGTAACTTACATTAATTATAAAAACACGTGTTCTTAATTTTATATTACCATAGAAGTGATGTTTTGCCGCACATTTAGAAAGTTAAAAGAAATTGTAAGGCCCTAATTTCAGGAGCACAGACACTTGATACTGATGTCAACGCATCGCCACAGGCTGACAGGCGCTCATGTTCTTGATCGGAGCCTTCAACAAATTTACTTTGAAGAGTCTAGTGTACAATTACCACTTTTTGACGTAAATGTCATTTTACGTAAATGGGCGGAGCTTTTTTAAGCATTTTTTCGAAAATATGAAAGCTGTTGCTTTGAATAATGTATTTTTGTCGTCTTTTAAACAAGAGTAAATCTTATTGTTTACCTTAATGTTTACAACCAATGTAGTTCTTTGTCATATTTAGATTGAAAACAATTATTATATTGTTCAAAGTTCTTAGAGATGGCAGTCTATAACAATATGACAACACAGCATTCTCTCCGTGTAAATAGTTTTGTTGTGTAAATAGTGATGTTGGTCACGAATTGTCCTTCACTGGACGTAATAGATTCTTCTGGAAGCAGTGAAATTTTGGTTTCGCCGAACGACCTTTTGCCAGAGGGTCGGCAAGACTTTGGAAAAAGTAAATAGTTGTTGTTGTGTATATAGTTGAGGTTTGTAAATTATGTAAATGTTATTTGTTATCAGTTCCAAAATTCGTTTGGGACTTTGCTCCGACAGTGTACCTTTCCAAGCACGTGAAAAGAGAAAAACCACTTCGTAAAGACACATTACGTTGATATGCTTATACCTGATCTATGCAATGGTCAAGTGTTTGCTAACTTATAATGTATGCAAATAAGAAGAATAATATTCTTTAATAAATATAAAAACATTCGGAATGAAAACAGTAGACTGTAAATTAACATTAAATTAAAAGTTAATAAAATAGGACAATTCTGTTATTCGATTTTACAGTAGGCTTTTGTAAACTAATTTACCAAGAAAAACTGTAAAGAAAAAACATACCTTTGATGTTTTTTCATTATTACAGTCTGGCTGTAAAAAACATTAAGTTGGTTGAAAAAGATTTGCCATAATAATTATGAAAATATACAGACAATTTTTTTAACAGTGCATTGTTGGTTTCAACTCTACACGATTAGGCCTAATACCCCTAAAGACGAATCAGATCATCGCTTGCGTTTAGTGACTGTTTTCAGCCATTAGTTGGTTTAATCAGCCTTAAATCGTCTTCATTTATTGTATACATGGATTTCAAACCCTCATATTCAGTGAAATTGAGGGAATCAAAATACTTTACATTGTGCAACCATCCATTATACAAGTAAGAAAGGAAACAGAAAGATTAAAGGTGATAGACTCCAGCTATAGCCGACTAAAATCATAACATCACTTGACTTTCCGACTTTGTCTGTAAGTTATTTTGTGTTAATAATTAATCTAATAATCGAATAATGACCCGTCGCAGTATTACGATTTACTCTGCTTTTCTTTAAAGATATACGTTTGTACAATGGTAAGGCTAACAATGCAGAAGGACGCGTGGAGATTTTCTGTGACGAACAATGGGGAACAATTTCTTCGAACGATACGTACGTTGATCTCTTAATTTGTAAGTCCATCGGTTTTGGCCCAAAGTGGAAACCAAATCGAACATCCGAGTTTGGACCCGGATATGGTCCAGTTTGGAACGTGAAATGTGTAGGACAAGAATCAAGTCTGCAGGAATGTTATTTCTATCAAAATGAGACACTGGAAGATCAATCACTTTTTTCCGAGCTAGAATATGAATTGTTTTACAATCATGACACTGACATCGGAGTGAAGTGTCGAGGTAAGTATACCCCCATTCACTTGTGTTCTCCTCCTTATCAAAAAAAGAGAACTTCAATTCGTTTCCTTACGTTGTTTGACCTTACATGGTCAAAAGCGGACTCCCAGACCTATATCAAAATAAATAGCTTAATCTCACAATTTCCATCTCATTTCTTTCAAAAGTACTGGTCACGTTTTTCCTGACATGAATATTTCATGTTCATCGTAGAACAACCAGTGACGCCGCGTAATTTTCTCAATTGATAGAGAACGAAACTCACATAATTTTGAAATGCCATTGATTGAAACGTTTACTAGTATACTACACCAACCCATTTTGATGTAACTGTATTTTTTCCTTAAAGAGGCAATCAAAGTTTCTTCTCAAATTTTCCTTTTATAACTTTGATTTAGCAACACATTTGTAGTTAATATCCAAATAACCGACATCTTGCGGCAACATACTGAGAGGAGAGGTAAACTAGGCGACGCCACTAGTTACCACGGATATTTTTTTTATTAACCATTCAACAGCCCCGGTTAGTCAGATTTAGCAGTTTATCTAAATATTAAACATTCTCTGCATTACTTATCTCTTTCCCACCAAGTTCTAAGCAACATATCCAATTACCCTAACATTTGTTACCAGTTTCCAAAGCTACGGTATTTGAACTCGTGAAATCCTTTCAATCATCAGAATTCTTCTTTTTTTTTTTTTTTTTTTTTTGAGTTTCAAACTTCAGCAACTGATTGAAGATTGTAGACCTCCGCTTTGTACAGGTTTCTTTCCATCATTTCTTGCAAATTTCGGTAATCTACAAATAGCAGGTTCTAACCTTAAGCAAAATAACTTCAAATTGAGAATCACTTATTAATTCTTGGACAAATGCCTAGAATGTTGCAATATCCTGGATTTGACGTGCAGTTATGAAAGCAAGAAAGATCACAGGACTACATGAACTATAAGGATGTAACACAGGAAACGAGGTTAAACATGTTACTGATGTAAGTTTGTGATTTTGTACGCTCTAAAAACAATGACTGTCTAGACGAGACCGGACAGCAAGAGATGGTCTGATTGTAGTCGGCCATAACTGGGGGGCTATTACCTTTTAAACTTTCAATTTTCTAGCCTACCTGTACTACAGAGGCTCGTACTAACACTAGATTGAATCTTAATTCCCCCAATTTCACTGAATATGAGGGTTTGACATTCATGCCGACAGTAAATGAAAGCGATGTAAGGCTGATGAACCCCACTAATGGCTGTCCACAGTCACTTAACACAAGCGCTAATCGGATTCGTCTTTTAGCTTATGGGAATGAAATTTTTTTTATACAGTGAACAGATTTTTGCCCTTCTTTGTAAAGCTGGGTATTTTTAGATTGCTAAACACATGTTTCTAATTTATCCATTTTGCTTGAAATAGTGTTATTGCTTAACATTTGGTGTTTAAGTGCCTCTATGATTGTTTAGAGTTTAAACACGTTTACAAAGTAGGGGAAAGATAAGAATGCGAATAATTGTTTAAACGCGCTTTTTAGAGTGTAGAATAAAATAAGAAAACGTAAAAAGTACGTTAATTGATCATATACCTGTTATGGTGACTTCTGCAATAAAGCATAGTAAAGAAAATTCGTCGCGCACCTGGTTTGTCGGAGTTACAGCCCACTAATAAAAATTCAAACATGATCCTGAAGAACGTAGGAGTAAAGCCTGTGCGTTGTTATTTTAAAGCACCCACTCGCCTTTAGTGGAAAACAGCTTATTAAACACGAGAGAAAATACCCGCCTAGAAAAGTGCAGACTGCTTCGTCTCTCTTCGTCTGTCGCTCTATACTGACAGAAGCCCCGAGCTGTTGGAATGTATTGACAATGATGACCAGTCAATTTGGCGCTCTCTACTATAAGAATCTGAGGTCTCTCAACTCCAACACCAAAAAGCAGAGGGGTGTAAATAAAGAAAAGAAGTACTGAACGGAACTATAAATCGAAGAACCACCCTACTATAAAACGAAGACCCGGAACCACCAAAAAAGCCCACCCTACTATAAAACGAAGACCCATCAAATGAAATTGATCAACAGCCTCCTTGCTAGTGATTTCATGTGGTAATTATTTTGACAGCACTTTTGGGGTTTGGGGTAACCTCCCGATAATGACCATTTTGCCTTAGCATAGCTAGCGGATGGGGAATTATTGTAAAACTGGGGCTAACAGAAATTGCACAAAAAAAAAAAAAAAATACATAAAAAGAAAGGTTCGGTTTAAGAAAAAGTTTAATTTAAACCATGAAATCGGTACGATCCGGCAACCCGGGCAAGCTACGCTCATGCTGAGGAAGGAAAGCCCCGGAACTTTGCGTACGGTACTTGGGTACCTTAAAACCAGACTGCCGCATTTTTCAAACAGCATTGTATCCGCACCCAACAGACAAGGAAACTGGAATACAGTTTATTCACACCAAAAATAGTACTAGTTCCGAACATGGTTTTAAGTACACCCCTAATTTGCTGGTCCATTCGATGATGTCATAGGCGTAGGAGCCTAATTTTATTTCGGGAGGGGGGGTGGGGCTGAGACGTCTTTCTCGAAAGAATTATTCTCCCGCGCTGCACACGTTCAAAATGGTAACATACCATATATGGGCAAACCTCGGTTTTTTACCACAATGATCGCATACCAGTTTCATTTTTACAAACGTTTACTTTGTTACAACCGTTTCATATTGGTTATAATTTTTGGGAAGAACTTTTGGGGTTATAATGACGTGTGACACCATCATAATGCTATCTTCCTTCCCCTAAGTCTGCGTTAACTGAGCTTTATATGCTACCCAGAATGCACCACGGGTGATGGTAGATTGTGGGTAAACGTTTTTCTTGTAACTACATGTCCCTGAGGGTGCCGTCACAAGGTAGGGGTTCAAGGGGAAATTTTTAAGGTGACTTAGATGTGAAATGATGCTCTCTTCGGGACTTTTTGAAGTGATTGTATGTTCCAAATGGTGATCAAAAGTTAAGAAATTCTTACTTTTTGGTTAGGTTAATGAGGCGAGTTCGATGTTAAAGAAAAAATTTTGTTGTCACGAAACAAGGTAAAAGTTCCTTTTGAGCTTTTTCACTTTCTTATGCTTCTGTCGGGGCAGTCTTTACACGAAATACCTGCACGCAGTCAATAGAAATGTTCTTAATAGGCTATTACACAAAAATCCATCGTTGAGTGAACACTGAGAAAATAAAGGCCAGTTAAGGCAGGGGCCGGTACAGGGGCATCCTGGTATCTCTGGCTTGAATCTCAAAAAGTGGTGCTAACAAGTGGGAGCTAAGCACTTTAGAATAATATTATTTTTACTAATTTTGATCCAGAATCCATACTAGCAGATTCCAACGATAGGGAATAAGAAGAAAAGAGAGTACCGTATACTCAGGGAGGTGGTACCTATCACCTCTTTGATATGCAGTGAAAATATGGGTGAGGAGTAGTACGCTTGTGTCCGAACGATTTTTGTTTTGTAAGTGTATTTAACATTAAGGATAATGAGTGCTCGCGGGGCGTTTAAAAAATGTTTGCAAAATGTTACAAATAGGTACTTTCAGACTTTCAGGTTAGCCTATATGAAAAACTACGGATTTCTTATAGGACCCATACCAATGTGTGGCACCCAAAGCGAAAGAGATGTACAATTGCTGAAAGTGATGAAATCAGAATAATTCCTTTAGTTATTACCTGGTTAACATATCCGAGAGGAAGTTAAATAGTTACTACTGCGCTCGAAGCGCGCCGAAATTTTACATTTAATATCACTTCCGTGAAAAAAACTGCATTTTGGTTCTGCCTCAGACACTGTCAAATTCATTTAACCCAACAAATCATTACGATTGGTGAACTATTTCGGCAAACTTTGATTTTTATTTTAATATCCTAGGAAATTCTCCCAACAAACTTTTGATTTTCTTTAAATTCATCATTGCAAATATTTTTCTTTCGGTAGGTGCCCGAAAAATGCTAAATTTATTGCCCGAAAAAAAAAATGGTTGGGATCTGCAGCCAGCAGCCCCCTACCCATCCATGCCTATGGGTGGTGCAGAGGGCTTATCGCGTGGGTGAGCAGAATAAAGGACGGTATGTATGGGTTGCAAGAAACTTTTGAAGACTTAGGCAACTAAAACCGTCTCACAGGTAGTACATACATGCAGCCAAACAAAGATGGGTACACGCGAAGAGCACTACCAACCTGAACGACTTTTAGCATCATTTTAGTGGAGGTTTTGTTCACTTTTGGCATTGTATGCCGTTTGTGAATAGCAATTAAAATGCAATGAAACTAAGCATGTTGGGACAATTTTGAGCGTTTTATAAAATTGACGTCCGGAAACTCCATCATGATTCTCCGCTTTCGACGCCCATAAGTGAGGATCCTCCTTACGAAAATTTTGAAATTTAACATGAATTTGTGATTTCTGACAAGGCACATAGGGCTGTTGGGGCTTTGTCTCCGGATAAACTTTGTAAAATGAGTATTTTATAAAACTGCCTCCCGTTAACTCCATGATCCCCTGCTTCTAAAGCCCAAAGGGTATGGGTCCTCCTCATATATAACTATAAAATGCGTTTCCCTATCATATTGTATAGCAACAATATGCCAACTTTTGTAGTGCACCACACGGGATAATGTAAAATACAACAGGTTAATTTTGGTGTACCCAATTCAATTACTATTCATTCTCAGTTCAGTACAGTTCAGTTCAGTTCAGTAAGACATTTATTCCAATCTCTTACCATAATATAAAATACATAACAACATTCTGAGAGTGGTAAAGGTAACGAAATTACGGTATGTAAGAAATCATGCTTAAACACACCACAAAATAATTACTTTACTTAACAAAACAAAGTAAGAGACTGAGGAGTGGCAACTAAAAGCTCCTAGGAGCTTGTGGGTGTTGACACCCCTTAAAAATCAAACAGAATACGCGACGAAAGGGAAGAGAAACACAAAAACACGGAACAACAAAGACGGAAGTTCAAAGGTAGTTTGCAATAAAATGAACTTTGAGCTGCTTTTTAAATGCATATGGTGTTTTACACTTAGTAATTTCAAAGGGTAAAGAATTCCATAATTTTGCTCCTATAAATCGAAGACCAAGTTGAGATGACCTAAGTCTACAAAGGGGAGTGATAAACTGATTTGAAGTACGACAAGGGTTAGGTTAATGGCTATCACGAAATGGAAAATGAGTACTAAATATTGACGGGGTTCTGTTATGTAGCCAGTCAAAAATAAACAACTCGATTTGATACAGATTTAAATCATAAATATCAAGAAGGTTAAGACTAGCGAGAAGAGGTGCAGTATGATGACGATAGTCTACGTTGCATATACATCTAATAGGCCTTTTCTGTAAAATAAAGAGAGGTTGAATTCTGGTAGCATACGTGCTCTCCCAAATAATATTACAATAAGTGAGAAAAGGGAGTATAAGGGTATTATACAGGGAAACCAAAATTTTCCTAGGAAGAAGTTGACGAAATCTGTTAAGTATCCCCACACCTATTGAAACTTTCATGCTAACATACTTGATATGATCAGTCCAGGTAAGATGAGAAACAACAAACACACCAAGAAACTTAGTAACATTTGAACTCTGTATGTTAATACCACAAAGTTGTATGTTGTTTACATTCTGATTTAAATGCTTAGAAGGGGACTGTTTTAGCTCCGGTTTATATTGAGTATCTTACTCCTAACCCTAACAAAGACCCGGCCGCGCGAGACGCTTATCGACCACGTGTGGCAAAAAAAAAAAAAAAAAAAAAAAAAAAAAACTATGGTTACGATATCACTCCCTTGGGAAGCATTGCTACCATTGTTATTATGGAATCAACATAGAAGAGATCTTATCTTGCAAATACAAAGCCCAATAGAGGGCTGCTTCAATGAAAAGATTTTATATCAGTTAACTGGCCCGCAATGAATAAGTCGCAATGATAATTTCTTCATTCTATAATTCCGGGTCTTCGTATTATAGTAGGGTGGGTCTTCGTTTTATAGTTAGTTCCGGGTCTTTGTTTTATAGTAGGGTGGGTCCAGTGGCGTAGCTATGATTTTTTCGTGGGGGGGGGGGCTTTGGAGGACCGGACACTTTTGGTGGGGGGGGGGGCTGGAATTAACTATCTAAGATGGTGGCGCTACGCGCGGAGAGTACAAAGAAAATTTTGGATTTGAACACCTCCCAGATGGCTGGCAATGGCATTTGCCAGGTTTGATTGTCCTTTATTATGGTGACAAAAATTTGTGATTTTTCTATGATTTAAACACACTTTTGAAAAACTGGTTAGCTCAGGCCATTGCTCCCTGGACTGTGTATCCTAGGATTGCAAATCCGGAATTCTGTGTTGCAAGCAGCTGCTTCAGTACACGCCTGAGCAAGGTATTTCTATAGGCTTAGGGGAGGATTTCACTTGGGGGCAGACGATTTTTGCCCGAAAACTGTAATTCTCCTCGTAAGACAGTAAAAGCGGAGCGCCATCACTGGTTGGCGCGGAGCGTTCAGAAAATTTGAAAATTCATACCTCTCAGACAGTCGAAAATGACAATTCCCAGGCTTATAAAGGGGATCCAAGCAGTCGATATTTAAAGTTTGCATTGCAGATAAACGTTCACTACAAACTAAAATTCAGCCAGAAAGACTAAGCGGAGCGCCACCGTTGGTTGGCACGAAGCGCACAGAAAATTTTTAAATATCCGACCCCTCAGACAGTGGAAAATTGCATTTCTCGGGATTATAAGGGGATCTAAGCAGTCGCTATTTTCAGTTTCCTTTTGCAAGAAATGATTTCTTAAAACTTAAATTCTACTATGAAGCGGTCTAAGTGGTGCACCACCATAACGTACAGAAAATTTGGAAAAATCTGACCCTTCAGACAGTCAACAATGTCATTTCCTATTCTTTTAGAGGGTCTAAGCACTCGCTATTTCTAGGTTCCGTTTTTAAAAAACTGTTCACTTGAAACTGAAATTCTATTGGGAAGACTATCTACGCGGAGCGCCACCAATAGTTGGCGCGGAGCGAACAGAAAATTTTGAAAAACTGGACCCCTGAGACAGTCGAAACTGACTTTCCTTAGCTTATTGGAGGGTCTAAGAAGTCGCTGTTTGATCAGAAATATACGAGATAAAATGTTTCACTACCAATCGATGAAATTGTCCCTCATATTTGAGGGGAAAGCCATAAATCGGTATTGAAAACACGCTAATTAATTTTACTCTATTGCTCTCCAAGGTGTGTTTAAATGAATTTTCAAGCAGACGTATGGGAAGACATCCTCACACTGCATCATTAAAGTATCGAAAAAGACATTAACCGATTTTCATAACCATTGGCCGTATTTGGCTCTAGAGCAGGAAAGATGGCAAACTTTTGGGCACTCCCGTCTGTCCGTGGAATTAATTTGGCAATTGAAAACGTCCCAGTTTTTTTCAACCTTTGCCCGAATATTTGACCATTTTGGACAATTTGTGCAAGACTACAGTAAGACTGTGGGGATAAGGAAAACCTTTTTTCACATTCTACCCAAATGTGTCGCAGATCTATGTTATTTTCCATGAACATTTTACTTTAAATATAGCGTTTTCTGTTTTTTGGCAAAGATTTGAAGCTATTAAAATAATCGGTCAATCGGTACACAAGATTTTAAAACATGCTCAAGAATGATTGTTTCTTTTAAGCCACAGGTTTCCCAAAAGTGTCGCGATTTTTTAGTCTGTTTTGATTCTTCGTAACTATTTTACCCTTACTATGATACTTTCATTTTCGGGCAAATGCTTGGGAGAATTTGTATATTCGACAATTTTCAGGCATTGTATCGTGATAATCTGTGAAGTAAAAGTCACGAATAATACCTTTTTGAGCTGCCCGAAGGTGTAGCGATACTTTAGAACCTTGACTTGGTTTTTCATGAAAATTTGATTGCGACTTTCTGACGTGTCCTTCCCTTTTTCGGGCATATCTTTTTGGAGATTTCGGCCACATATAGGAATTTCCTGAAAAACCAACCCCTTTTTTCAAAATTTAAGGGCTGTCCGAATTGTTTCCAAAATCATGCCCGAATTTAGATTTTGCGGGAATCTGGGGCAGTCTTCCCCTGCTACGTCTAGTACGCCACTGAGAATGTACACTCCATCCAAGAGCTAAGGGAGGTCCTGTGAGGTAATAGTGGTAAGGTTGCGACCCTTGAGACTGCATTGACTCAACATGGGTTTGGTCGTTGCACTGGCCAGTGACTGGCAGCAATGGCCGTGCAAAGTGCAAATTCCTTCCAACTATATTTGACTCAAATATTCTACCCACCACACCAAGTATGATTTTGGAAAAAAATTGTGCATTTCCAGGAATTGAAAAAAAATCACAACAGGAAAAAGAAACAGGCCAGATGCTAGGAGCGGACTCTAAACCACACCAAGGTAGGAAATTTCAGCTAATCTAAATCTGCAAGAAAATTATCCATCCAGAAATCCGACGAGTCTGCTGGGGGAAGGGGGCGGGCTCCAGCCCCCAAGCCCCCCCCCCCCCACGGTAGCGACGCCACTAGTAGGGTCTTCGTTTAATTGTTCCGGGTATTCGTTTTATAGCAGGGTGGGTCTTTGTTTCATAGTTCCCGGTTTTCGTTTTACAGTAGGGTGGGTTTTCGTTTTATAGTAGGGTGGGTCTTCGTTTTATAGTAGGGTGGGTCTTCGTTTTATAGTTCCTTCTTACAGTCCCGGGTCTTGGGGCTTAGGTCTTTTGTGTATAGACACCCAAAGGCAGATGTTATTTGCCTCTTTCAAAGAGACTCTCCGTTTGAAAAAATCATTTTTTTTCTAGCTTAACTTTTAGGGACTGGTTACGTAGTATCAAATAATGTCACCCCTACCTTAATTAATTAATATAATTGATTAGTCGACCAAATTTAATGGAAAAAGTAAAAAAATCTAATAGATTTTCAAACGATTTCTAAACGTTGACGAATGATCTGCACTTCCTTCAAGTAATATGTATGGGTAAGGGGCAGGTCACAATACAGCGATATCGGATCGGATATGCTCCGATATTCGAGAGATTTAAGTAAAATCTTCACCATCTTTGATCTAAAGGAAACAAAAATTTTCCAACGTTTGGAAAACATGGTTTGTACCTCAGGACTACGAAAATTGAAATTATACTAATTATTCCGTAACGTCACATCCGAAGATAGCTTGTATCGGATACACGTAGTCCGATAAAAGCTGACCATCAACGTGACGTCACCAAATAATTAATGAACATTTTATATTCGTTACCCTCTTATACGAATCATATATTTAAAGAGGATGATCAATGTTTAGTTCTCTCCGACAATGGATGGAGGAGTTTTTAAATAGACCTCACAAAATTCGGAGCTTAGTCCGATACAATATCGCTATATTGTGTTCTGTGGACAATATGTATAGGTGTATTTTTCGGAGTTCGATTGAAGGGCAATGACTCCACTGGCTGCGCTTAATAAGGGCCGTTAACGGAGATAATCAGATAATGTAGACCTAAAGAAGGGCACAAACAACCAGTACAGCCCTGTAGAAGGGTACATGCAACCATCGAAATGTCCAAACTGTTGTCTCCATCAACGGTATGGTTGGTGATTGGATCCGCTGGTGTTGGCTGTGGCCATCTCTTCGGCTCTTTTCCCCTTGCCGGGTCTGGGCGTGTTGCTGTCGGCGGGCGGTGGTTTAACCTTTTGTTTTGCCCTGAAGATTAGTGTGCTCTGACTCAATTTCTCCGGTCTTTTGGGCCTTCTGAAGCACCTTCAATCTGACCAGACAAAACGAGTTAGTTAGTATGTCTGTAAAATATATACTTCTTTGCTCTCTTTAACAGGAAAATATACCAAGGACTTGAGTCAAAATGAGAAATTGCATGGTGATGGCAATAGGAAATCAGAAAGTTCAGATACGAGACAAGAAGAAATATTAAGCAACGAAGAAAAAGCCCAATCTACCTGGGTTCACGATAACAGTTCTACAATGATCATTGTAGATGTTATTGGATTTACGTTGATATTAGCTGCCATTGCGTTATGTGGTTTTCTTATAAATCGGAAGTTATCTGTGACTTTATATACAATCACCAAAAAGGAACATTCTCAATCTGTGGTGAGTTGTTTTAAAGGTTCCTGGTCAAGTCTTTTGCAAGCAAAGTCGCCCATTCAACTCGCCCTTGAAAAAGTCACACTGTGGCCAAGAAAGCCGCCGTTAGCACAGTATCCCTTACATTTTCGCCTACCAACCCACCCCCCCCCCCCCCTGACAAATTCACCCATTGACAACCTCCCCCGATAAGCAAACAGTTTTTTTTTTCTTTGTGTATAGTTTCAGTTACAAGAAGTAATTCAACAAAACGTCTCAGTTACACGTAAATGAAAGTCTGCAACGATCCTTTCAAAGAGCTGAAGAAAAATCAATGTTTTGAATTGGCTAGCCTCCTAGGTTCAACGAAGTTGTATGACGGTTGGAGAGAATCATTAAATTGGGAAAACATCTCACATCTTGTGCAAAATGTTACCCTGTCTGCTATACTGACTATAGCCTATTTTAAAAGCTTCCGTACCTGTATTTTGCACATTGTGCAGGGTTTCTTGACCACCATACAGCCATATGATAATTACAAAGCATTGGTATACATGGGCGTCCGCAGGAAAAAATTCAGGGGGGGGGGGTAAAACTTCTTAAGGGGGCGAAAACCTCCAAGTCACCATGAATTGACACAAAGCATGCGAAAATTTCAGCCCAAAATGCCCTCCTGATCGCCCGAAATGACATTTCTTAAGCCTATTTTTCGCATAGAAACTTGGAAAACACGTTTTGTTCGGGTTTTTGCTTTAGATTTTATACGTTTTTTCAATTTTTTGATTTTCCAGGGGGGGGGGCAGGCCCCCCCCCCCTTTGCCCATCCGTGCGGACGCCCATGTTGGTATACTACTGAAATACCCTAAGTTATGACGATCAATTTTAGAGGGCACTATTTAAGCACAAGTTACTATTACGTCAGGTGGATAATTGCCTCCAAAGTTTAACGCTTATACCCATTGAGATGGCGAAGCTTATCATTTTGTTTCATCATAGATAGACTACAAGTGACTTTTGAGTTTGAACAATGTTGACTCTTTTAACCAGCTGGACGACTTTTTAATAGGGCGAGTTTGTTACGAGGAGCGTTTGTGAGGGACAACTTTGTAAGGGGATTTTTTTTTTTTTTTTCATGGTTGATTTTGTTGGCCGAACGGGAAAACTTGGTGGTGGAGGATCTTGATAGGGACGGCTTCAGTCACTGGCGACTTTGTCGGGGACAAATTTGTGGGGCGACTTTGCAAAGGGAGATTTTGCTAGGGGAAAACTTGACTGCCACCATTTTAAATTTCCACACTTAGTCCGACAAAGTAATGTTGGTTTCGTCCAAACATCAACCTACTGGTCTGTCAAAAGAAACCAAAAATGCTCAGTTGGTTAGCCACCCGAAGTGGAGCTGTAATGATACTGGCAAGCTCCACATGCTTTCTACATTCGTGATTGTTTTACATCGTAAAAACAACTAACCGATCAAAGCCTGAATCAAGATATGACTTTCAGGCATATGTGTTAGTGTTAAAAAATAATAGACATTTTCGGATCTGTCCAAAAAACCCGGAGGAGTCATTTATCAACCTTTCAAGCAATATTACTTTTGTTCAAGACATCATTACCAACAGAGGTCTTACATAATTTTCTGGCAGCAATCGTATCTAGGCAATTATAAATGAAGATTCGTTTGTAACAAGGTGAATGGCAATCGTTACGGCCACATTTTTTCGGGTAATGATATACACTCCTAAAATTAATAGTCAAAAAATGTTTAGTTCTCATTAGGGTAAAAGTAAAATATTTTCAGCCTTTCGACCATGTCAAGTCGAACCTCTGGATTTAATTAATTTTAGGTGATGTTACAAATTTGTAATTGTTTGAGTCCTCAGTAAATTTTGGTTCAGTTTAGATCAGGATTTACGGTACATTATTTCTACGGAACGTGGGCATGGTTAGATTAGGTTAAATGGAGTTAACGTCCCAGTTTCCAACCAATTGGTTCAATTCGAGCCGGCCACGGCCTTTTCTCCAGTCCATTAAAAGAATCAATTTTTGTGCATTGACGTCGTATGCGTACGGTTGACTGCTTTTTGGTTATAGAATTATGATACCTAGAACTGACTAAATCTGACTTAAACTGAATTAAAAATGCGCGCTATACCCAAAAGAGACATCCTACATTGTCGTTTTACATCCAACTACTAGGCAACGTTAGGTAAAAAAGGTTTGAATTCTTGTTAGAAACTGGTACAACTAGAATTCCTATTTTTTGTAAGATACGCCAATTTTTTCAAAGAGTATATGAGAGCTATTTAGAGTAATTGGTGCAACAAATGCAAGAAATAAAAACTACACTGTAAAAGATGGCTGTACATTTACAGAAAATGAAATGAAGAAAAATAAAAAATACATAAAAAGTGCTGTCAACTCATTGACCGCACTCTTCATGTATTCTTTTTGTTTCTCTTTTTTTTTTTCTTCTGTAATTGTACAAAAATTCTGTAATACTGCAGACATTTTTGCAGTGTAGTCGTGCGAGACAACTGTACATATGTAGTCCATGGGCGGCGATTCGTCTTTGAAGGGGGGGGGGGGGTATATACTCAGTGTGACTCTCCAAGCGGAGTCCCACTATCAGTTGAAGTTGGGCGTACAAAGAAAATTTCGGTCAGATCTATACACCTCATTGCCCTTTCTGGGCTATTTAACGTGATATTAGTAAGTTTCAGAAGCTTAGGTCATAAGAAGGTTGGAAGGTCTGTCGTAAATGTATTAACAAATAAAAGTTGTCTGATTGCTTTACAAGGGTATTAAGTTTCTGAATCGAGTGAAAAGAAAATAATTTTGTATCATTGATTTCTTTATATTGTATATCTTCCATTTCCATTGTAATTTTTAGTTATTTCAAGTCGTTTCTGCATTGCATATCAGACCGTTTTTAGTTTCTTGTGGACACTGCTCAGGCTCTTTATACTCGTAAAATGAATCAATTTATATTTTTTAACACTGTTTAAAATTACGTCTTTTTAGTATTCCAAATGAAGGCCTTAATATAAAGACATTGTTTATTATCATCAGTCATTTTCTGAATTAAAGTATTCTTAATGATGGCCTCAATATTTTTGTATTGTTTATGGTCATCAGTCATTTTCTGAAGATATTTGTAACACGTTTTTTTAAATGAGACTGAAAGAAAGTCGTTAAAATTAAACCGAGAAGAATAAAGATAACACAATGATTTTCAAAGTAAAAGCTACTGTAAGAATCGTGTGGAGCTGCGGTATAATGAAACTCATCTGGGGAAGCAGAAACCCAAGTTGTAACAGTTAAGAATTTAATATTTCAGAACAAAAAATGATACGGTGCGTTGGGTAATTACGTAAAACTCAATTTGTAATTTTGATAGCATTTAAAGATTTTTTTATGCCTTCCCTGCATGTTAAAGTCATTTTATCAGAATCTGTGTATAATAAATGAATACATTTACCTTCTTCTTCAAGCAGAGAAATAAACTTATGGATGATCACTTTCGCCGGTGATAGGCAATCGAGAATACTGGGGCATATGTGCAATGTGTTCATGTTTTAGTAACTCCATGGGAGCGTGTACAAAACTGTTAGCCACATTCACATTTATCTTTCATTCTTAGAGAAACGGTTTTATGTTACATTTTAAAGAGTGAATTTTTGTTATCTTTAATTTTCGGTTCTATTAAGAGTTTTATATTAGCATACTTGTCTTTTTTACATACTTTCCGAATAAGCAAGTTTGTTTCTATAGGGGATATGGTGTACAGTATCCACTTCATACAATTTCATGGGGATATGTCATCACCCTCCCCTCTCCACCCTCGATGTGTAGGGATGCGTGGAAGAGGTTAACAGGAGTGAGTTCGTTCATGTATGTATAGGTCAACCACTTGAGTACATCGTTAGAGTTAGGATGTGTTTCCCGAATTCGTCTCAGAACATTACGTCATCTAACGCGAAGCCAGTTCTAGGTATAATAATTCTGTACTTAAGATGACGACTTACATTTCATTGCTCTGTGTCCTTAAAAATTCATCATAATAAACTACAAATTCGACACTACTGGTAATGATGTTTGAAAATCTTTCCGATCTGTACATTTTGCTTGGCTTGGTTCATTATTGTTTCCCTCTCTACTGCTAAACTTATCGCTTAATATAGCGGCGCCGGGCCCCTGTTTCCAGTTATGGATTGCTTTCCCGATTTCTCCACTGCATATACGGAACATCACATACAACGGCTTTAGGGTCCATTTTTAGAATCCTCTTGTAGTATAAATTGGCCGCCTATTTTATTTCTTTTGTAGGGATGAAATTAATATTAATTATATTAATATTAATAATTACCTTTTTGAGAATGTGGGTCAAAGACTTATCATTGCAATTTTACATCTCCATGCAGTCCGAAAAGAATGTATTTAAGTACGAATTGGAATTGTATAAGTCAACTGTGTATATTAATTTATGCTTTGGTGATTGGTAACTGTTTTTATATTTTTTAGACTTCCCCTAGTTCCCATGTGACTGTTCAAGCCGAAGTCATTCGCCAGGATCGCAACCAAGAAGGCGGAAGAGCCCATTTGGAGGCTGAAGGCAGCCATGGACCCGCTTTGACTGAGGTGAACCCTGTATACCAACCAGCAACGGAGATGGCTGAAACTTCTTCCGTCAGAAAGAGACCAGAATTCATAGAGCTGACAGATAGTTCAGGACCAGCCCTTACAGAAGATAACCCTTGTTACGAAGCAGCAGTTGACATAACTGGGGCTTCCGTAGAAGTCCAATTTGACGGCAAAGAGACCATCGATTCGGTAGATATTCCTGTCCTCACAGAAGAAAATTCTTGTTACGAGAAGTATTAAAATGACAGTTGCTTTATGATAACATATAATCAAGTAATATATGTCAAATAGTCCTCATAAGTCATTTTTTTTTTTAATTATTCCACTTGGGTAGTCAAGCGCCAAATTATAACTCCTTTCATTTTGGTGTAGGCTGGGAAAACAAAGCTTTTGCATAAAAACATTTAAAGTAGATGTAAAATGGCATACGCCATATCAAAGACAGCACGATCAGTTCTTTCAAGTGTTCGTTAAGGTTTGCCTGGAACCAAACGTGTTCTCAAAACCGGTTAAGGAACTGGAAGACGAATGCTGGGTGTAAAACAAACCATTTTTTTTTTAGGGTCACTGTCACCGTGATAACTCTATTCAGAAAACTACAACATGTACATTACGGTATACACTCTGGCACATGCAAAGATACGGATTGAAAACAAATTATTACTGTTTCATATTCCCTTCTATAAAATCCTGCAGTATTTCAATCATTCGCAAAAGACAAGAATTTTAAACTGTTTTGTCCGAAAACTTCAGTATTTTACAGGCTAAGTTGTGCCAGAGAAACCACCATCGGGACATCAAGGTACTGCCCTATCTGCAGCCCAAGAGATCGAGGCACATCGTGGCAGTTTAAGTGAGGGGAAGACGCATCTAAAAGGTTTATTCTAAATTTAAATAAATAAACCAACAAACTGTAGAAACGATGAACCGACTCTTTCCTTTGTTTGTTTTTCACAATATCTGTTTCGAAAACATCAAAAATATTATGACGTATATAGGCGTCCATCCAATTAGTTAGTTGATCCCCGTCAAGTGAACTAAGCTAAAAGGGATGATCACTTCAAAGTATTATACTGCGTTTGAGACACAAAACTGAATCATTTCTCATCTTGGGCCCCACCGAGAACAGAGACCCACGTCCATGTCCCAGTATTCCGACATAGTCTGCCATTTACCCTGCCCCTGGCTGCTTAAATGTCTGTTGGATAGGTAATTTTAAAATGTGGGTGAAAATTCATTGCATTTCTGATTGAAAGAAGTGCCTTTATTAGGGAGGTATTTCCTTAAATGTTTTAAGAAATATTGTTAAGGACCATGAGGTTTGTCAGTTAAGTGTTTTTCTTTAGTGGAACTGGCTTTCTTGGGAATCATAACTTCTTCGGGAATACTGTTTTGTGTCGCCGAACGGCTCTTCGCCAGAGAGTTTGGAGGACTTGAGAAAAGTTATAAAATACATTTCCATAAGTAACCAATCCCCTTGTAACTGTAACAGGAAGAAAGTCAAGATGATCTCAGGTTGCTTGTCTTTCAAATATGAAACCGGATTGATCCGTGCGGACTTTTCCCATTATGATAAGGTAAATGAGATTTCAGCAAATCTGAAAACAAATATTTCAGAATAAAAGTTGCGAATTTATTGAAAATATTTGTGACTAAAAATTAAAAATATTGAACCGTGAATTCGTTACACGCTACCATATCTGTTGTAAGGTTTGATTTGTCAATGTAAATATTTGGATTATGTATATGTTAACTCAACTGGTTATAAGGTTCACATTCCTCGTGAAAATGGGACGATTTCGGAAGATCGGCGGAAGTATTGGGCGACCTTCTTTAAACTTTCTATTTCTTACGTTTTATTGGCAATTTTGTTAGAAAAATGATTAACTTTTAAAATTTTGTAGTGTTTAAATAATCAGAAAAATGTGCTACTAATATCGTTCAAGAAGCCTGGGAGGAAATCTGGAAACTGGGAGATGAGAACATATCATCCAAGACAGTCCAAAATCTCCAATTCGTTGTTTTTTGTTGAATTTTTCCTCTTTGGACAGAGTAACATTTGAAAGGGTACGGAGAGGATCGAGCTATATCGACCAGAATGTTTAGTTTCTATGAAGCTTGTTAAGGTACCAAACTTGAGGTGTCATTGAATGATTCTTTTGTTGTTGTTAGGTGAAGAATGCAAATAAATCAAGATGTTTTAATAAAAAAAACATGTTTCACAAACAGTGGTGACGCTACGTTTGGAAAGGGGCATTTCCCCCATATTTTGTCCTTGCCCCCAAGTGCCCCACTTGCCCCCCCAAGTAAAGTCAGTTAGGAGTTGAATTAACCGATAAAAGTAAAGAAATAATTAAAATCCTCTTCAGAGACATAATTTTGCATCCAGAGGTATGCTAAAACCTCAAACCTCCCGGGAGCTTCGCTTCCTGGACCCCACCGCCAGGAAAGGACAATTAGGGCTCGGTATCACGTCAACACTGTCCTTTGCCCCCACTTTACCCCCTCTAGACTTTGACATTCTGGCGCCGCCACTGTTTGTTATTAAGTGTACCGTGAAATTTATATAGGCCCATGTGGACAGCAGCTTAACCAAAAGTGGGGAGCATAGGCGGCAGCTGGGCATTAACCCCGAGTCATCTTCTGTAAAAAGTGTACGGCGTATAGGAGAATATTTAAACAGGTAAAAAGATCCCAAGGGTTTTGTCCCTCCTAATTCTGCACATTTGTATAATCAGAGATGCATCCATGCATGTAAAAAAGAGCTCGTATTTCATCGACAAATAACCAACATTATCTAGCGGTAAAGACTTTATGCATATGATGTCACAGCCCAAAAGAGTACGCGTCTCCTCTGAAGGAATATGACAACACCAACAGATGCAAACAGCTGATTGGTCAACCAATCGGATATGGATGTAGGTTTAAACTCACCGTTGGGCGAATTCTGCTGACTGCTGAGCACTCTAAATATTGAAAGAGTGATATTTCACTCGTTTTGAAAGTGAAAGTTTCAAATTTCTCTCCAAGAAGAGTGAAAATTACTCCGAAGGAGTGGTGCAGCCATGATCACATCGCAATTCTCCCAAAATGGCATCATCGGTTACGTCCCTGCATAAGTTCTATTAGTTTCAGCACCTACATATCCTGCAGGGGTGTCGATTCCTATTTGCATTCACGCGGGGCGGTCTTTGAGGATGGAGGATGTATCCAAATGAATATAGGTGGAGGAAACACATAACAACATACCCGAAAAGCTCTTGGACACGAATATTTCCATGAGTACATCTTCTCATCACATGCATTTTAAAATTCTATTCAGATGTATGTACTGAGTCTTTCATTCTAAAATCTGTGCTTCTCGCGGTTGCGTATAGCCTATTGTTGCTCCTCTGAGATATGTACTACTAGCTTCAATTATAATAGTATCAGGATAGTCTGGTTGCACAATTTTTCTTAAAAAGGGAATCAAATTTGGTAACAGTATACCGTACTTTCTTTTGCAATTCAAATGCGGTGTGACGTAGTAAGAAGTCCTGCAATTTTTTCTCCTGTTACTGGAGTAACTGAAGCTTCATTCATCATTCATCATTCATCATGCTTCAAGTTATTTTTTTTTTTGTAAAATAGTACGGACTAAGTGCACATACCGCTAATTTCCTAATGAATTCCTCAACTAATTTAACCATTTTTCCTAATGGCAGGAATACATTTCATCTATAATTCTCTGATCATTTTACAATCTATTTAGATTTTATTGAATTAGACATTTGATTGCAAATTACCGAAATCTAAAAATTACAACTTCTATTGTACCTCAAACCCACAGGATGGGAAATGCCATTTCCGGCTGTCCCTGGTTACATAGTCCTTTAGGCAGTTAGGCAGGATGACATATGTCTGGTAGAGAATCACTGGCCCCTAAAACCGGAATGATCCAGTTTGCTGTATGACTTACAGGAAACCACTCTTATCAGAAATGTAGCCGTATCGAAGTCTGGGGCCCTATCAACATCCCTGGTAAGTCTGGGGGCAATGGACCCTAAGGGCAAATCTCTATTTGAAATAAATTCAGTATATAAGAGTAAATAATCTAATTTTAGGTAAATGACATTGAACCAGAGCGATATCCCTATACTATAAAATACTATAAAATCCGTTGTCACTCCATTAACGTGCACTGTCTACGTGAATATTTATGTGAAATTATGTTCTAATTGACCGTATAAACACTTCACATTGTTTTTGTAAACTTTTTGCCTTTAAGTTAGCTGGATGTTTGGGCGATATAGTTCGATCGGAAACGAAATACCTTCCCATCTCACCATATTTTACTCATAAGGGTTATAGAAACATTTAGAAAATAGTGAACTACCATTCCAGGACTTCCTAAGTGATTCGTTCCCTTCAAATTCTCTGCCATTAACAACCCTTGCTATGGGTGCTAAATGTAGTACTGCGATTTTGGGGCGTATTGTAAACCTAATAGGACGTTCAATTGAACTCGTGAATTCGTGCGGTGAGAAGCGTTCATTTGCAATTCGTGAAGTGGTGAACTGGTGTGATGGCACTGGGAATTTTTTGAGCAGCTCGAGTTCAAAATGGCGTACGTAGCGGAAAACGATAAACAGTCAAGACCTTATCTACGTATTTGACCCCTCAGCCTGCAAATGATACACAGTTGGTGTAAGTTGTAAATACAAACGAGCAAATCATGATTCGGTACCTGATAATATTGAATGTTACTCACAGAGACTTTGCCGTAATTTTGATGATCAATTTGCCTGCTCGTGGATCAGTCTAATTTTACGTAAACATAGTACGTGCAGGCTACGTATAACTGTTACTGTTCAATAGTGTATAGCCATCCCTTCTTTACCAATGGAAAGCTTCTCACAAGTGGTGAAGTATGAAAATGCACCACCTAACCACTTCACGATCTCAATGGAAGGCGGCATAAGGACAGTTTTGCCAAATAAGCTCATCAGATTAGCTAAGTTTAGGCATTCCTTTGAAGTTTGTATTGAAAGATCTCAGTGTTTCGATATTTCCTTCTGTACAATTAGTTGAAATATTTCCTGCTGTACAACAAAGTGGAGAATATACTAACTAAACGAAGTGTTGCTCTCTTGTTGTGTTGCTTTATTTTGCCCCGTGTGTGCGCCAGTGTAAATATATTTAAATACCTGAGGTGGCGGTACACAACTTCTTCTTTTACAAAGATGACTGATCGTTTCTAGTTTATTTCTAGACCGGCAGACCAAAGCGCTGTGGGTAGATGAACGAGGTACCAATAACGAAGTACAGCAGCATCAAGTGAGTTATTTGAGAATTTCAGATATGTGAGTCGATCGTGCACCATCCGTTTCAAAATGGCGGCCATGGTTTAGTAGGCATTATGATTTTTTATAATAAAACTTTGATGGAACTTCTTATCAATACGTGTAAGATGTCATATAAAAGACAATAAAATTTGCTATCGAATGGTACCATATATGATAGGTATGGTGGTCAATTGAATTCAATTTGGGGTGAAAAATGTAATTTTTAACCAGAAATTTTAATTACATTAACTTACATATTCCTTCATATTTTTTACAAATTTGAAGATAATGAATTGAAACTTCCTTAATCCCGTTTTCTATTCATAGGTACTATTGTGGTAAAATAATAAGACTGTTGCTAAATAAAGACGAGAGTTACAGGCTTTCAAAGTTAAGAAGTTGACATTTAGGAAAATTGAGTTTTGAACCTCAAATAGTAGATGGCCCTTTTCTGATTTCGCATCAGTTCAAATAGCACAACCGAAAAGACACAAATGCAATCATTATTGTACAATTTGGATCTTACATACAACACTCAAGATTTTAATTTCACTATACATGCTTGAATTGATTTCCAGACATTTAGTATGAAATCCAAGATGGCTGCCATTGGTCATTGCACTTTTGTACGGTTTCCTTTAATTTCAACATTTAATGCTCATTTTCGATAAGAAATGTGCTATATGATTGATCCGATAGAACTAGAAGATACAACCCAGGGACGAGACCACTCTTTTTCGACACATAGTTCGTAAACCAAGATGGCGGCTAGAGGTAAATGTACTATTGTCTCTGTATTTCTGTCTGTGATTCAGAATTTTCGATGGAGAAAGGAATGGTCACTCGATGTATCTAGTGCCCTGAAATGCTTTTTTTTTCAGAAGATCTGAACTTGGTTAGGTACATTTGTAATGAATTGTAAAGTGATATTTTATTTTCAATTGATTTAGGCACTCCCATCACGCAAATCCCCCACCCTTGTTCCTTGGCAGTTACCCCCTAGTTGCATAACTAGCTAAGCCAAGTGCGTTATTTACCTCTTTAACTTCACATACATTGATGGTGTTCGAACAAAAGATTACCAATTACATTGCCAACAGGAATAATTTTTTTCTACTATCTATCTATATACATATTCATATATATTGTTACTGTGCCAAGATGGCGGCTATCGGTCAATGCACTGCTCACTAATCATCTTCATTTCTATACTTGTACAGAACCCACCCCCCCCCCCATCAAGAAAGCATTAACCACCTGCTACATAGTACAATGGATGCAATCCACAGCATGTCTAAACTGTCTTGCAGTAGCAACTAATTATATCACTAAAGATATTGCATGGTCATTGGTCAATTAAACTAAGCCCCCGTTTTCTTGGCATTTAGCACATAGTTATGGCAACACGATACTAGTGAAACCAAGTTCATAGTTCATTGCGATTGCTTTCAAAAACGTTTATTATATTAAGGGATATGAGGAATATATTTAAAATTACAGGGTGACCTTGACCAAAGCTGATGATCCATCCTAAAATACAGTCACTTTTTCATTGTATACATGGCCTCTGTTCCAACATGGACGCTGGGTTTTACATGTTTATTTAAGGGGTAGAACAGACCATTTGAGTGCAAAAAATTTAAAAAACTGTGATAATGTGAGACAGATATGCTTATATAGAAGCGTGAACATTGTCAATTGTTCTAATTGGACGCCATTTTGGGTCCCACACTGTAAGATGTGCTTGAGATGAATATACGGAATAGAAACCTCCCGGAGAACTTTAGTTCTTACTGAAAAAGAAAATTCCGTAAAATTTTTTATAGCTATTATGGTTCCGCAAAATATTATTTCTACAATATACACATCGAGGTCCACATATAGGAATGCGCTACTCAACACAAAGATCCAAAAGGTCCACCAAAAGAATGTTAGTCTGATGATAACTTACACAGTTACACAACTGGAAAGAATAAAATACGCCTAAATATGTTATGGATGGATGGACACATGTTGCAAGAAATCCCATTAGCTCATTTAGTGCCTTTTGGAGCTATTTTCTGGTCTAATTAGCCATTTTGGTGTTACCATAGCTGTATTGCGTTCTTTTTCTACAATTTGACTCTGAATGCAAATTTGATTGAAGCTGGGCCTAGCTGGGCTTCAACTGGGTATCAGCTGGGAAAGAGTAGCCCAGTTGGGCCCCACGTGGGAACACCTGCCAAACACGAATGGGTCCCAGCTGGGGCCCAGCGTGTAGCCTAGCTGAAGCCCAGTTGGGGCCCAACTGGGCATGTTGGCATGGTAAAACATAACTACATAACTTTCCATAAATGGTATCTAGAAAGTAAAGATTTGGTGACGTTAGGGATATGTGTTCTTATTATTTTCGGGAAAAATTCCTCACCAAGAGAAAAACTACTTTCTGAATACAGCTTACAGTATGGTGGCGTAACATTTTATTTTTGTGATGGTTGAAGCCCACTGTAGAATATTCATGTAACTACGTTTACAGTTCTTTTCTCACTTGAAGTTTTTGTCTCCATTATCCATTCCTTAATAAAAATACACACAAAAAAGGAAACTTTTTCGTCCTTGACTTTCAAATTAATTTTGTAACTAATAGATCCATTTCTACATTAAATCTCATTCATGTACCTCAATTCTTCAATTTCCTCAATTGTACATTAAAAGTTATTGTTTTGTGAAGTCCAAGTTTTTGGAAAGTTCAGAAAGGTACTTCACAATATTGACAAAAAATTCAAACTATCAAATTTGTTTGTCGCACTCCGGCATTGAAGGTCAATAATTTGGACTTGTGTATTCATGTATGTAACTTAAAAGCAACTTATAATATTGCTCAAAATGTTATGAAAAAAACCCATGACTTCCGTAGTAGAACTTTTCAAGTGAGATTTAGACGAATAAAATTAAATAGGTAAAAAGAGAATATAGTTATAACACTGATATTCACACTTTGAACTTAATGTCCAACTAATAAAGATAAAAATGTGGCATTCATGAGACTGAGAGGTACGTAAAGGTATGATAAGCTCTAATCATGATATATAAAGCAAAAAAAAAAAAAAAACTTTCTAAGTTATTGCAATGGCTTGGGAGCCGAATCTGTTGGTCAAACAAATGACTTCAATGTTAATTGAGGAAGCTGAATTTTTTATGTGCAAATTGTAGCACACAAAGTAAAATGAATGTGCTGTCACGAAAACGATGCTTTCAAGTTCAATATAAACAGTTATTTTCAAAATAAATAAAAAACTACAGTTTTGGTTTGAAAGAAACACTACATTAAAGATCCATAAATAATTAAAGTGAAACTTAAAGCACGGAAATGATGGCATACGCACGCATATAAATTGCCGTTTAATTTTCTTTAACAACCTATACCGTTAGAATGAGATAAAAGGAAACTATTCTGACAGGATTTGTCTACAGATGAACAACATTTTTAGGTAATCATATTATGAAGTTTACTGCAAAGTTAGTATAAAAACAAACAAAAATTCTTTTTGTGTCAAAAATACTTAGTGATTTAACATCATTAATGCAATAAGACCAACCCATACCCCAATCCAAACCCCAATCTATACTTTCTGTACATAAGGGAAATTGCGTAAAATTAGGCCTTTGATATAGTTCTGATTCCGCATGGTTGACAATACATTTCTGCAGTCTCATATCATATTACAAGCCCACCCCATTTTTGAAAACAATCATGTTTCTTTCTTTAAATTTTAAAAAATCGACAGATTAGATCTGTAATATCTGTATATGCCGACACCGAAATGACAAATTAGACACTTCTATGTTCAAAATAAGACACTACTATGTTCAAAAAACATGCAATGAACTCTTGGGAATGTTTTCGAATATGTTCTTATCTACCCGACCACCCATAATATTTTAGTGGTATTAAAGCGACCCTACCATCAGATAACACTCCTTTCGGCGGGAAAGTTTACTTTGGTTATTTGGATTTAAATTGTATTAATTAGTTCATTTCAATACGTTGACATCTGCTCATTTTAGAAATGATATTTTGTGGAATCATAATAAGAAAAGTAACAATAGAATACCTTTTTCTTTCAGTAATTCATAATCATTCTCCAGTCATTATCCTTAACCCCCCCCCCCCCTCAAAAAAAAAAAAAAAGTTTGTTGCCCCCAAATGGCTTTCAAGATTATCTGAAAACGTTTAATTTTCTATTTAAGCTTTTTTTTTCTCTCAATTGATCAAATGCGGTGAAAAAAATGAAATTAGCCCTTAAACATATATTACTGTTAGACAAATGAAAGAAAGTCTGACATTTTGAAATTTCAAATGGCGGTTCAACATAGTAGACTACAGTAAATAAAACCCGACCGTTCAAATTCATCACGCCTAACTAGACAAAGTTATTTAAAACAAATTATTCGGAGAGATTTGGAAAAGAATTCATTTAACGGCTAGTCAAATTTACACTTTCATGACCCGTTCTACTTCTTAAATAAGTACATTGACTCCAGACCTTCATCTTGGAAGAGAAGCGGTAAGTGCAATGAAAAAGTGACTGTCCTTCATGATTTATTCTTATTATCGGCAAAGCTTTCCCTGATAATGTCAAAATTATCTATACAATGAAAGTTTCTGATAACTATCGCAATAAAATATAAACCTGGTTTGGCTAATATTGCCACTTTTGTGAGTTATTGCCACAGAAAGGTTCAATTAAATTGACCTGTGACCAGCATCTTAAAAAAAGGTATATCTACGGCAGCAAATGTTATATATGCTGTAGACTGCATCTATTGTGGTATAGCAGGTGGTTATTAGGTTCTTATAGGGAACTACAAATTAGAATTGAGGAGGAATAGTATGAAATGCATTTACCCATAAACGCCACCTTGGCACACCAAACAATGTACATACATAGGTAGTGGATTAATGTACCTATGTACTCTATTTTTGTCAGGATTATCAAGGCATGCATTTGGCAATAAATTGCCCTAACACTACGAATGTATATGAAAGCAATCGAATTAAGCACTGTATTTGGTTTAGCTAGTAATGTCGCCATGGGGTAACTGCTGAGGAAAACGAGGGCAATGTGGGGTGATGGGTACCTACTTCAGGTGACCGATCAATAAAACGGATGGAAATGAACTAAACCAAGTGCAGAATTGTTGAAAAGTAAATCTCAATGCACTAAACGTACGAGTGATCATTCCCTTCTTGATTAAAAATTCTGAATCAACTATAGAAATACAGAGGTAATAGTACATTCACCTCTAGACGCCACATTGGTTTACGAACTGTGTGTATAAAAACAGCTCTCTGGTCTGTGAGCTGTATCTCCTAGTGCCATTTAACCGCAAAATCACAGCTTTCCTCACAGAAAATGAGCATCAAATGTTGAAATAAAAGCAAAAATAGGCGAAAAGTGCATTGACCGATGGCGGCCATCTTGGATTTCATATGTGATGTCTGAAAATCAATTCAGGCATGTACATTGAAATCTTGAATATTGTGTTTAAGATCCAAAGTGTGCAATAATGATAGCATTTGGGTCTTCTCAGTTGTGCTATTTGAGCTTATGCAAAATCAGAATAGGGCGAATTACCAGGACAACAATGAGCAAACACCGTTTCCCCAAGTTACCGGCATGTTTCACGAAAGAAACAACGAGGCTAATTTAAGTTATAAATTTGTATAAGTGGACCTGCTCAACGGTTAGGAAAAGGCTCAGTTATACACATCTTTCGAAGATAAGAGGGAGCTTTTCCACATTAAGAATCATACAGTGCAAACTTCTTTGCATTAAGGTAGTGTGACATGTCAGCAAAATGGCCCGACTTCACTTGGCAGTAACGGAGTGAATTTTTCTTGGGAGAATTCCGTTATGTCAATATCTTTTTACAGTTCTCAACTGATATACCTCTTCAAAGTTCTAAAGCAGCTTTTTGCTTGTGTAAAATCAAACATGTGAAGTGTTGTATGTTGCACAGTGTTGGCATCTCTTTTCTTAACCCAATTTCAAATATTTCGTATTTACTCAGCAGATAGTTTTTGGTTTGGTAATTGATATTGATGATTTACAAGGACACAATTTAAGCTTCCAAAATTAGCCCCCCTGGACAAACTAATATTACAACTGTTCTGAGATGAAGCATGAAGCATTATAGAATTCTGCCCGTTGAAAGAGAACGTAATGACTTGGTAAAAAGCGTAACGACTTGGCCTATTTGACAACAATAGGAAACCGCAGACAACAATAGGCGGTCACTGGACCATGAAATCGGCAACAATGTTGCTTTTTGTCAGTTGTATAACAAGAAAGGACTTCAAGAACAGGATAAGTTTGTCCAAATTTCAAGGGAGAGGGCTCTCTAATAGATTGTACAAACAAAGGATAACATAAGCCACCTAAAGCAAATCCTTCCTAATGACTCACAAGATTTACATATTGAGCTTATTATTTTTAATGATTAAATGAAATTCAACGATTCCTCTGTAAAATGGTCATTTTGAAGGATTTTGAGGGGAATTGAGTCGATTTCTTGATTTCTGATGCTTTTTACACCGAATACCCAATTTTGCCATTTTCATATCACACGACCTTTAAGTAACGCTTTGGTGATAATCGATACGACTTGTCACTCGAGAGGCAAAACTTTGTAAGCACTTTCTGATGCCCTCGGAATTTTTTTTATTAGACAGTCATGCATGTTCTCTTAAGAGTGGTGGCGCTAGATACCAGGGCAGATAATACGTAGAGCTAAAGATGTGAGACAGATGAAGAAATAAATCAAGAGACATCTACAATATCTGTTCTAATCTGGTCATTTATTGTCAAGGTTATTACTGCAACAGCTGTCAGAAGTGGGATCCAAAGTCCCACAATAACAGTTGCGAAGTGACAATCCAGGATTAAGATGATTCTTAAAGATTTTTTCCCGGTTAGCATCGAGCCTTGACTAACGTATAAACAGCAGCATTGGCAGCATAAGAACATTGATCACTTAAAGCCTAGTGTTAATCGTCTATTGTGACACCTGTGTGCAACCTTATGGTTAAGGACACTATTATTAACGTTGAACAGCCATGGCGTTATGTAGGAAACAACGTGCTGCTAAGATTATAAACGCATGAACAAGATACAAGTAAAGCTCCGACAGAGTGGCGACTTCTCTTCATATCTCACCACCCAGTGAAGTTACATTTAAAAGTGAAGATTGGGAACAGTGTTCTAAGCGATTCGAAAGGTTTAGATCAGCCAGTGGCTTTAAGGACAAGTCAAAAGCCTTTCAAATTGACACGCTGCTATACTGCATGGGAGAACAAGGTCTTTCATTATCGAAGTGAAAATGTAGGGAATGGTTGACATTTTTGAACATTCACAGAGAATTCACCGATTTCATGTTATGGATTTGCATGCATCCCTATCAGAATAATTTTGTGAACAATGCAATAGGGATTGCATCCAAGAAAAAGCTCAAGACAGTTTTGGGAGATGCATGTAATTAGTTAGTTGGGAAAATTGGAATTATCTGGTATGAAAACTGGAAACGTTTATAAAGTCCATTTCATTAACATTGTTTCGGAAAGCCGTCAGGTTTGCTCTGCAGTTTTGGGTTGATGGATCCTTACAGGGGCTTTTCTGTCTCCCCCTTGTCATGTTTTTCTTTCATAACCACTTGTACTATATAGAAATATATTTCAAAATGTCGGCATTCTTAACAAATAGGACTCACAGCTGAAACAACTTTATACTTCTTAAGCATTAACTTTAGGCCATGAACTTTTCCAATAAAAGCTAGGAATTTATCATAGTTAATTCCATTACATCATCTCTTCGTGTTTCAGAGCCAAATTAATGTTTGGTATGTTAAAGAAACATATTCTAAGTATTCCAAAAAGTTTCATTCATTTTCCATGTTATTGGGATATAGATATTGGCAATTGAAGTTGACATAATTTCTATGAGGAGTGCGCTTGAAGCAAGCAGGTGTGATGTCATGGATACAAATTGTTGGCAAATGTTTTGTTTTCCTTTATTTTTCATCCTATAATTTTGACCTTGAACTGATTAGGGGTGCTGTCTTGCTCCTAAGGCCATGAAGTTTATAAAATTTTATTGCTCAGAATGCACTTACGGTGTCAATATATTATAGTTTGGTTACATACAATTGGTGGTAAATTATAAATAAAAACAAAACATTGGCCAACAATGTGAATCCATTACATCACATCTGCTTGTTTCAAGTTCATTCTATGCAGAAAATTTACCACATTCAATTGCTTATATCCCGAGAACCAAACATGGGAAGTGAAAAAAAATTTCACCAAAATGCTTAGAATATGTCCTCTTTTACCATATGTAAAATAAAGTTGACTCTAGACTATTATTTTTAAATAAAGTGGCGCCATGGGAAAGCAGATACAGAAGGTGGCATCAGAAGAGATGCTGAAGCCTATAGCAACGGGGGGACTCGACTGATTATCAGTCCATTTTAAAGAGGATTTTTCACTTAAAAGCAGTGTACCGTTTTCCTATTAAAAGTCAACTTGTGTGTTTGTTCAATAAAATACATTCAAGCTGTCGGCACCTCTTTGTTTTACTTCATATTGCGACTACAGACAAACACTTTTTATGACTCTAAGCCCACAATTATAAGCGTCTGAGCCATAACAAAAGCAAAGAATATCAGAAAGTATGGAAGATCAACAAAAATTGTGAAGGTTTTCTCAAAAGACCTAATTATAGCTTACATGGGGTGCCCATCCCACAGAATGATGATGAACATGCAACGCACACTTCAATCAGCTGTCCATGATCATGAGACTACTGCAATTAGGCCACTGAATAGCACTAAATATGTTAATATGTCTAAACGATATGCCTGACGTCCTAAACTTGAACAGTCAGTTAACGTGCAGGCATAGGCTAGCGATAGCTTAAGCTAAGCTACCATAATTTTTTAACTAGGCATATTTTTTACGATGTCATTCAAGGGAGAAAAACTCACTTGACATGTATATAGAAGTGTGATCCTTTCTTATCAGAAACTTCTAATCAATAACATGCACTTTGTCATCTCTTGAGTTGTTCTTCGCCGACTCTCATCTTTCTTTTCCTGTAATCCCTCTGCTGTTGACTTTCCCTTTGTTTTTCTTTGTAGAGTGTTCATTTAGCGGGCTATTTGCCGAAGCTAGTTGGTTTCAGATTTTCAGAAATTAGCCTAGCATACGTTTATGGAATCGGTACCACACGCTACACATTGCAATATGCAAAACCTGGACGCGTTATATACCATATGCTAACTTAGCTACAGTCCTGGACAAAAATACATGGGACAGTACCCCGCTACCCCATTCAATGTTGGAATTCTTGAAATTTTGGGTATATTTTGTCGAGGACAACATTGATTTATGGGGGAGGGAATTTTGCAAGACCAGCGAATCTGTGCATACGTGTTGCTACATTTGGGCAAAAATATCCCATCATTTTTGTGAAGGATTGTAGCTGTAAAGTTTTGTGCGTTACGTTTGTACATTAATCGGTACAAGTATGTTTACATATTCGCATGCTGTGTTATCGAGTTCTTTAATTTGAATATTCATTTCTTGTATTCAAGTTCCATTGGCTTGTTCAGCTTGGGGTCTAGTAAGCGTGATTAAAAACGTTAGAATGACCAACTTGATTTTCAAGCTTTTGGGAGTTATTTTTCTTTTTTTGAAAATTGAGCGGCTTTTTGTCGGTACAGTATCGTTACCAGTGAGGTATTCTTAAATATCTTTATTGTTCAAATGGGGTGATTAAATAGCAACTTAAGTTTTTCGGGAAATGATTTTTTTATGTTTTTCATAGTAAAAAGACACTCGGTCACTCTAACCTGCCATATCAAAAGAAAACATCACTTTAATAAAAAAAAGTCGAGTTGGTTGGCTACTCAACGTGAAGTTGTAACTCGTATTCATTCACCTTTCCCCCACATTAGTTTTTGTTTGATGTCGTAAAAAGATGCCTTTCAAGACCCAAACTATGATATAAAATGCTGGTTCATGCTTAAGCAGAGAAGAGCCACATGTTTTAAGAAAATACGAACTGAAAGTCTACTGTGGCAGCAGTTTGATATTTACATAATTAAAAGGCTTTAAATACACTCTACACCAGCAACATAAAATATTCTTGAAACTAGTTTGACATAGCTGGAAAAAATGCATAAATCATAATAACAGCTATAATTACAGTTCTTGTGATGGAAATACTTAAATAAATAGCATTTACATCAAACTCAACTATTATTTTGGTATCGTTTTGTCTTGAGTAAAGAAAAGTTAAGAAAGGTTTACTCGTTTACTCACGTTTTAATTTTTCAAATTTGAACGTTAAGTTAATATCTTCGTCGTTTGCTGTTACTACTGACCTGCTTGTTTTGCTTGTTTTAGTCCAGTTTGTTTTAAAATTATTTTTTGTTCTTGAAGTGTATTGTTGTTGTGTAAAATTATTAAGTGTTTTATCAAACTTTTGGAATATACACCAGGTCCTGAATTAAATTGTTACTATGGCGGTCTCGATATCGGTTACCGGATTACTTGGTACTTTGGCAATAGTATGTCTCGTGAATTCTGCAGAGGGTAAGTATTCACAAGTTTTAACTCGATATGCAATATTCCTTCTTCACTAGTCTATGTTTAATTTTTCAGACCTGAGGGTAAGAAAGAATATATAACAAGCTGGATATAACAGAGTGCCAGGAAGATAGAGAAGGAAGGGGTATTTGGTCTATTCCTCTTTTTTTTTCTGATGAAGCTTCAGTCTCTCCTTTCCAAAATATAGATATATTTTATTAAATTTTACTTCACTCATTCAGTACTCTACGTTGAGTTGTTACTAGGTTGTGATAAAAACAGGAATTAAACATTTTTCTACCGAACGAAATTACGTAGACCAGGGCTGTAGTTGAGTCCAACAAGCTCGAGTCCAAGTCCATTAGCTCGAGTCCGAGTCCAATTCCAAGTTTAAGTACAAGTCCAATGGGCTCGAGTTCAAGTCCAGGTTCATGTCAAGTGCTCTCGAGTTCAAGTTCAAAATAGTGAAAATAATAGTTTTTTTCTGGTATTTAGGCCTATGGGGGCTACAGCAACTCCTGACTCGAGTCTGGTTTTTCCTGTACTTGTTTTGTGACATTGGCAATATCATGCAGGCCTGTAGGCCTTTAGCTATACACTCTCGTTATTGATCCTTACATGATACAAAAGCACAAAGTCGGCTATTCAACTGGTCCACCCAAATGTGCTTCAGTCCAGTGCGCAACCGACTTTGTCAGCTGAGCAACCGATTTTAGTGGCAACCCTTTGCCAAATGGGAGGAAAGCAGGAGTATTGGAGAAAAGCCCATATACATCGAGCAGGATTTGAACCCACGCACATGTGAAACATAGTATTTGTACACTGCAGCTGGAAAAGACCTCGCTCTGTCACTCCACGACCCCGCGTGATGTATCACCTGCACTGATTATAAGCCGTCATCAAACTATTATGGTAAAAAAAGGTTCCAGAATTAAGTTGCAAAAATTAAGCTCTAATGATATGCATTTATCTGACTTAAATATTGTTGGTACTGCAAACTTAAAAAGTATGATTCAGCAGAAGCCATTCAGATGTTCTTTGTATCTTACAGTACCCGGATTAAAATAAATAACAAAAGCAATAATTCCCTTTGTAGCAATTAGATAAGCAACAATAGGCTCAGTGTAATCTGTGCAGACTTTTTGTATAATTTGTATAAATAAATAACGGATGAAAAAAGTATGCCCCATCTTTAGAGTCCATAATAACGAAAAAGAAAATTTTAGAAGATGCTGCAAGGCAAGGCACAGTTAGACCATGTTCATTGTTGCAAATAACCAGGGTGTTTAAAAGTCAATATAAGCCTATATTGTACAGTATCTGCAGTGAGGATTTAGTTCAAGTCTCAAGGCACTATTCTCAAGGCACTATTTAGGTTACACAACTGTACTGTGTGTTTTCCTTAAAACATCTAGTACTTGGACTCAGCAAATCTGGCTGTTTCTGTTGTAAAAACTGTAAACTGATCTAGAATTACACAGGAAAATAGAATGGTACAGGTGCTCCAACACAACCCCGGAGTTATTACAAACATTCCTTGCTTCAAGTACATTGCAAACATCAACATTGACAATGGACCTCTAGGATGGATGGCAAGTCCAATCACAGCTAACAGTTCAGTGAATTGTACACATCATTTATGGACATTAGAAAGCAACCAATTAACTAATTTGCCAAAACATTCTAAGTAACACATGAATACACTGTAATTTGAAATTAACTGTATGAAGACTGCAAAAGGATAAACTCTACATCATGTAGGATATTTTTTTTGCGGGGGGGGGGGGGGGGGCTGAGCTACAATATGTAGTTACAATTGGGAGGGTTATATGACTATTTTTTGAAAGGAGATCATATATATACCTTCACAAGTATTTTCTTATGGCATTTGCCTAATTTTTGAGGGGCCAGGAAAATTTTGGGGTTCTTCTGAGGAGAAGGGCACTAGAGTACCAGATGTTGCAGTGGTTGTGTGTTAAGCACTTTTTACATAATATTATTTTAGAAAAGGAGTGTGATACCAAATTCACTGCTAAGTATATGACCATTCTTGTACTGATAATAGTGTGGTTCCTTATTATTTAGCTTTGAAGGCTACATACACTGAGCCCAGTATGCTACTACAAGTTGACCAAACAAACCTCACGAAAGACTGCATGAAATTACATAGTAAAAATCTAATTTCAATGAGCTTTCTGCACATCCTTAAAACTCTATCTAACGTAACTTAACCTCTGCACATCCTTTTCCTATATTCTTGGCTCTGGGTTATCACATTCTCTATGCCATGGCTAAATTTGCATATCTGTGATGGTCTATTAACAACTGGCACACTTGGAAACGATCAAGTTGCATTAAGATTTGTAGGCCTAGTGTAGTACTGTAGCTAAAGTACATGCTGAGTGCTGGGTTTTTTGATTGATCATGAATTTATAAAAAAAAAGGGGGCCAAAGAAAATGGCTGCCGGACTTGTTGGACTCGACTCCGAGTCCAAGCCAAAGACCAACTCCAGAAACCCTAGTCCAAGTCCAGGTCAGAGTCCAAAAAGGGGACTTCGAGCCCGGATAAGAGTCTTCCGACCCTGATATAGACAGGGGTTGTACAAAGTGGTCCAAAACCTCCTGCTGCTGCCGAAACCATTTACATCCCCTATCCAGAAGACGTGTGGGGTGCCTTACACCATAGTTAGCAACGTATTCGAACAAAGCAGACGACTCCTGATTCAGATACCCACCCCCGATATACCCGATATATTAATTTACCTGACCCAGACAGCCAGACACCCGAGGTTTATAATGAACATTTGAAATGCTACGAACAGCTGCGACGAGCAAGGTTCATAAGGTTAATAAAGAAGTTGTTGTTGTTACTTGTTCCACCTTAATTTCATCAATTAACTTCTACTATGGAAGCAAGTCCATAGATCACTTAAAATTCGCCCAGTTTCAAGGGGCAGAATTTTCTAATGATTACTGTCTAGCTGCGCACATGGCTTTTTTCCCTATTGGGAGGCACTGGATTGTTGTCCCACTCCATTGCTTATGCTAAGCATCACGCACGACGGCAGTGATAAAAAATCTCATTGAAGTACGCGAGGAAATTAATTTCTCCTTTCGGGGTCCCAAAATTAGTAGTAACATAAAAAGTCTACGTTACTTTCTTTCAACTTAGGTAGATGCAGTAGCGTAGCCAGGATTGCAAGGTTAGGTCATGGGGGTCTTACCCTAACCCCCCCCCCCCGTAGCAACTCTACTAGGTAGATACGTTTTTGCGATTCAGTTTCGTTTCTAAAAATGGTTTAAGGTGGGCAGGAGTGTCCCTAGGTTCCATACGAAGAGGGTGTTGGAACTTCTTTTTCTACAAAACTGTGTCTCAATTCCCAGTAAAGTGTTTCCAAAAGACTGTGAACTAACTAGACGCAGCGGGACGGAAAAATATGGGGGTGGGGGAAATGGAAGGAGAACTATCTAAGCAGAGGGACAAAATCGGTTTCCCCGGGGCGTACGAGGAAATTTTTGATATAATAAAAAAGGCATTTCCCGAGTGTTCTTAGCTACATATACCAGCCTACCAGCCTCTAACTATGGATGTAATGTTTGCAATTTCCACTAATGGAAAAATCAGTCATATAAAAGGTAACTTTACCAGATGAGTTGAGAAGATACAAAAATCTTTATAAATTATACATTCTCTTTCATTTACTCTGCCTGCAATGCTCTCATACCCACCTTCTTTATTCCTGTCAGTACATTTACCTATCACCCTATACGTTTATTTCCATTACCAACTACAACCCTCCTAGACCATTAAAGTATTTGTAACCAACCCCCTCTGATCTCCGCAACCACCAACTTAGCTATTGTCCCTTCTACCTGCCTAAATCTCTGTTTGGAATTCGATAATCTAGGGATAATGTGTTTTTGAAAAACTAAGGTAGGCCTACTGCAAACAATATAACCTTTATCACCGGCTTTAAGTTGTGATGAACTTAACTTTTGAACAAGGAGAAATTATTTCTCTACAAAATAGAATAGTTTCCATACACGATTCAAAGCATCGAAAGCATCACCCGACAAGGTTTCGATTTATATTCCGGAGGCACTTGAAATAATATCATATTCAAAACTTCAAGACGTTTTGTACATATTTCCAATCCAGAGAATTTTTTTTCTTGATGAATATTTCTGACGTAGATTTTCCCGAAATCGTCGCTTTGAAAATTTCTGGATGGCTGGGAAGGGAGGGGGAGAGGCGGCACCCTTCCACACCCTCGGTAGTGATGCTCTTGAAGCCGGGCAGGTCACAACCTTTTCCAGTGTTCGTTGGTTGTCTTATCATCAATCACTCGAAAATCTTAATATTATTCGGTATCCACACAAAGCCTGCTCTGACCTTTGCTGTGCATATCTTACTGGTCGATAACAGTAAAACCTCGAAATCTCAGTAATGCTTTCTCACATATCAGTGCCGTTCGAATGATACATATCACTTAACACTGGCCCATCACAATGTTTTTAAGTACTTAAGAAGTGCATTAAACATTTCCCAGGACAATATTTGGTGTAACTTTAAATGTCATATATTAAGATGGACTACTTATAACTCAAGGCTTAGAAGGTGGCGTTAAAAGCGTAAGGGGAGGGGATATAGGGCCTTCAGTCAATGATGTGGTTTTAGGGAAGTGGATCTTTATTTGTTTCTTCTATAAAGGTCAATACTGTGCACCATATTATATCTCGGGAACCTATCATCTTCACACTAGTTTCTCATACTAGAATATTTGTAAATTCTTTCCCTTTGAAACTGAGTGTTAAGAATGGTCCGATAGTGTCATGACTTGGCTGGTTCTTTGCGATAGAAAACCACAAAAAACAACTTACCTTTTGATTAGGTGTTCACAGCCAAAACAATAACTAGGGAGTTCCTTTCTGCAGAAGTGTCAACAAATAATGTTCGTTTTAAGTTAATAATACGTTTCATTTTGTTTTGATAATATCGGAACATGGAGTTCGTATTAATATTTTTTTGTCCCAAATGTCAATACATTGATAGGTTGGTCTGGAAATTTTAAATTCTATTCCCGAAATTTTTGTTTCATTTTTGTGCATAACTGCACTAAAATTAAACCGATTTTTATTGTTCGAGATTTATTTGGTAACAAATTTTGCCACTGAGTTCGATTCTCTACTAGTCATGTTATGCATAGAAATACAAATCAATCCTTAAGAATCTTTTGAAGGCTGATCAACACCTTTTTAAGGTTAACCACAAAAACAACACATCACTGCACTCTTAGATTCGGAAACCAAGGTCAAACAATGAATGTCCACCGTTCAAAGAGAGAAATTCTCTAATGAAAGCCTAATCCTTACCCTCAGAACGATGATCCGGAAACAACGTAAAATCCTGTTTATGTTACTTGTACTTGTATATCAACGTGTCTAGTCTCATCTCTGATGTTTTAACGCATGGTACTCAAACACTCATTACCGGTCTCTTAGGACATTACCTGATCGTATTGGGCTTCATGTTCCTGGAACTCTTTCCCAAGACCATTCAGAATAGCACCCTGAATAGAAGCATATACAAAACTTTTTTGATTGCTTCATATGGTTTTTCTATCTATTTTATTTCTTCTTTTTCCTGTGCTTGTTTTGCGCTTTAATATGTCATGAAGCGCATTATAATAATTATACGTATACGTATCTATATGTCACAATGCAAACACCATGCTGTCCTTTGGAGGCAAAACAAACCATGAACACCGACAAATGCAGACAGCTGATGTGTCAATCAGTCAAATGAACACATAGTCTGCTACAAGCGCAGGGTGAATTCTTGTGCGTGCGGCCACGTTTTCCATTGTTTTCCGCCAAGGATGAC
The DNA here is from genome assembly GCA_037179385.1 of Holothuria scabra. NCBI lineage: Eukaryota > Metazoa > Echinodermata > Holothuroidea > Aspidochirotida > Holothuriidae > Holothuria > Holothuria scabra. The sequence goes on from CM074197.1 coordinate 29,906,894, forward strand.
CTCAGTGTTTCGCCTATGCATAAGGTCTATTTAAGCTTAGACTAGAGAACACCTCGAGTTTATGACTCATTTTAAATTAAAAATATCTCAATCGGGCTAAAAGAAACAGTCTATGTCAGTTTTATATTGTATCCACCTTGTAGTTATGGATGATTCAATCGTTAGAGATAACAAATAACAACGTCATATTACTTGCCTGGGTAGCTCTGTTCATTTTAATTGTCGTATTCCCTGGTTTTGAATTGCAAAAATGTGTCTGATAATTTTTAGAATGAAACCTCCTTGAAAAGTCATTTGTCCAAGTTGGCATATTTCGTTGAAGACATGCATATATAATGTTAAAATTTAATACCTTCAGTTGAAATATCTAACATAAGAAAGGTATGAAGCTTGTAGTAATTAATAATGACCTTTTTGCTAAGGCCAATAAATAATAAACGTTCCCAAACTACTAAGCTAGCTCTCGCTTTCAACACTTTGATTGGGTTAACTGAATTAGAATTACAACAATTGCATGAAAGATTTTGTGAAATGAAACTCATTAATGTAAATTATCTATTCATGTCACATTGTGGTGGGCAAATAAAATATCGAACTAATGTCCTCCTTTTTGAATAATCCGTTGCACAGCAGATCTTTATAAAACAACAAATAAAATTTATTTGACAAGAATATAGGCCTTATCTTAGTCATGTAATGAGACAAAAATTATATTATCTTGTGGAAGCAGTTGCTGTTCCACTTTTAACCTGTTCACCCGTTGACACTTTACCGTTGTTTGGGTCCTTTTGGACATCTTTACTGTTTCACGCGGAGTTCGAAACTGCGAGTAGCTACCCGAAAATTCGGCAACAACAACGAGAGAGACAATAGTTTAAGGTCACGGGGTCAATAGCCTACGGAAGCTGATGCGGGGCGTGCTACGTCCGCTTTTCCTCCCGCTCCCGAGGCGCGCAAATATGCCCCGATTGGAGCACAACGGTAAAGGGTTAATCGGAACGGAAAGCAACATGTACATGCTCAATGGTTGTAGTAGTTAGAATAACATATTAACTATAGCTTATCATAATCAGAGATTGAAGGGCCCCAAGTATAATTCAATCAGGGTGTCAAAGGGCAGTCGCTGGTTCAGTACATTAATGTAGGGTGTTAATATTTTTCAGAAGTTTGTTTAATTGGAACTTACTGCCATTGCCCTTGCTGTTCATCATAAGTAATGGCGTCTGTTCTAGGGAGAAAAAGGCAGTGAGCCACAAATGGAAAATCCTGCTTTAACCAGTGGGTTAGAAAAAAACCCTCACCTAAGCCACAAGTTTCAATATTGTGCAAACAGTTTTTATGCTGTGGAGGGTGTTTGGTACTTTTTGACGAGACGCGCCTACGAATAGTTTCACTTTGATTTGGTGGATAAAAATTCATGAAGCGCGAAACGAAGGTTTGGCTGGTTTTGCATACATGCACAACTGTTTGAACGAACAAATTTGTGGTTTTGTCAAAAAGCCTTCACCCCTCTATCACATGTGCAATAAAAGAAGATACTTTATTCAATTCAAAGTCCAAAAAACATGTCTTTCCTTTTAAATTGACACATTTCTTAAAACGACATGACTTTCGACTTAATTGATGGTTGGAATCCAAAGATACTGTAAAAAAACACACACAAGTTTACGATGATTGAACATTTATTACCTATGGCTGGTGTAAATTTTTGTAACTAACGAAGAAATTAAATTTGCTTGAAGACGTACAAAGACAAGGGAAATAGTTTTGAGTTGTTTGCTGTTAGTCAGTCCAAAAATCAGTAGACATCAAATTCTTAAATGGTTTGTTTTGTGGGTGTGTCGCTTCGAAAACATCTTAGGATAAAATGCTTATACTTCGTGGAATAACATTAAAGAAATACATAAATTTGTTGCTAAATTGGCACCCTTTGACCCTCTTTTATCGCTATCACTCCACTGACCGAAATCTTTGTGCAAATTGTTTGCAGAAAGCAAACTCAATTACAAGCCACTAGAAGTTGCAAACGGGCCCAGGTTGAAGAAACTCTTGAGGTTACAGCGCATATATTACGTTTTTCATAGGAGATTGAACTTTTGTTTTCACATTCACTCCATTTCTTCATCCTTAATTATTTACGAAGGAACTCTGGTGATAATAGTGTGAAAATAAAATGTGTTATCTTTTTTCTCGGGTTTTTTCAAACCAAACCAAATCATAGCAACCATGTCAAAGACTTATCAATATTTAATCAATCCAAGCTACTTTCTGTGATTTGGCACAAACATCTGGCGCCTGGATTCCGCTTAGCAAAAGTGTTTTTAAAAAGATCTTCGCAAACATACGGGCCATCATAATTCTTTAAAAGAGCGAGCCTTAGGCCTGGACAGGATAGGCATAATCTACATTTTTCCTACCTTGTGCCTCTTTTTTTCTTATGGGATGATGTAATAAATTAAACCCTCCCTGTACAACATGCTCTGAACGCAAACATGTTATACAAACATTTCTTATTTTAAAGGGAAAAAGGAAAGTAATGTGAGTTTTACAACAAAATGTGGCAAATTATCGCGAATAAATTTCAACATTTAATATTTCGGCTCAAGAACGTTCTTTGAAGATGGGAGGTGGACTTTTAGAATTTTTTCTCATATTGTATAACATAATTTTTTTTTTTTTTTTTTTTTTGAGTTTTTTGACTTGAGGTACTCTTCAAGTGGGTTGGTTGTGTGTATTTGTTTTGAAAACAATAGGAGTAAAATAATTATTTAAACTTGATAGAATAATATATCTCAATTAAGTTAAAGCGGAACATTGCACGACTTCCAGACGCTAACAAAGTACAATAATTGAAAAGTAAAACATACAAAGAACTCCATAGTCAAAGAACCAGGTGAAGGAGCGGTTCATCCGTCTATGGTATTCTCTTGTCCCACTAATTAATTTTCTGCCTTTCCTGAAATGTTGACATTGATGTTCAATTATATTTCCGATTGATATCATTTTGAATGAATGAACATACAGGTATAAATAACACCACTTTGTACTCACATTTTCTGTATCACTAAACTGAGCCAAACTTTTTCAAGCAAAAATTTACGAAAACAAAGTCAACTCCACGTTGTTAGAAGTTACAAACGGATCCGAGTTGAAAAACTTCATGCAGCACATATAACACTTTTTGTTTTAAATTTAAGATTTGACTTTCCTTGCAAACCACTCGGTAAACAAAGATATCATTTATCAGCCTGGACACTGTAGTGATAACGGCGTTAAAGTAAAACATATTAACTTATTAACAAACTGAGTCATGTCACTGAGAGCAAGTATGTCACGGATCTATGAATTTGTAATGTGATGAATTCTACTCTTTGTGGTTTAGCAACAAGAAATTGGTGTTTTGCTCTTGTTTTACAAAATTGTTGTGTGAAAAGATTTCCTGAAACATTAGGACGGCTAAAAGTCGTCCCAAAGTCTGGGCCGAATAGATTCAATCTAAATGTCAGCAAAGAACTGCATAAAGTGTAAACTTGCCCAAATGGTTCCCTCAGTATGTTACACCGCTCCATAAAATAGTCACACGTTGACAGATTACACGTTTCGGTGACAATAACGTTGTAACGTTGTTTTAGCTTAATACCAGTTTTTGCTCTAGTCGATCCTGATGAAGGTATAAAATGCAATTAACATATATGGATTTATGTGTTAATATACACTTTGTTAATATTTAACTAATAACTTTTGTAACTTAAATTACTCAATTCTTCTTTTACGAAGAAGATATGATAAAATATGCTTACGACACTATCTTCTTTCTGGATGGTAGAAGCAGTCGCTTACAGTTGGTCTCCGTATTTTAAGTCTGTACAAGGATTCTTCTGGACCTGCGATTAACCTTCCTATAGAGCCTCTGTGTCTCAGTTACCTCATTTTATATTGGTTTTAACATGACTCTTACCTCTAGGCCGCTACAGATGCTTGGTATAACTTTCATTTCGAATAGATATGATCATTACCGTCTAAATAACATTTCAAAGCTCTTAAGGTTAAAATGCAAAATAAGGTTTTTTTTTCACCTACGGATTTGACCGCGAATTGGTAGAAATGTAGTAATTAGCGGTTTCTGTTTTTCTCAACTTGTCTTTTCATTTTTGTTCCACCCAGACCTTCTCAAAAGTGTATTAAAGGATTGGATGGTGTTATTCTTTTATTCTATATCTGACAGAAACCGAAATAAAGTTGAACGCCTTAAAAGATTAGTTAAGTAAGAAACGGGGCTGAGAGTAGTTCCAATTACGACTTTCTTTAATAGCTTAAAGTGTACATAATTGGGTTAAACTATATTTCAGTAGGTAACTTAGACAATGGGTACAAACTGCAAAGTTGTCTTCGATATTTTTGTGAGACCAGTCGGAAACACATGGTGTTTTTTCGTTGCAGTTTCAGATATGACGATACCCGAAAATTAGGAGTTTATTTGCGAAAGATGTTTTTAATGCATGTTGTGAACTGTCGTATCGTTCTCCGAGAGAGAAATTCGATTCTAAAACTATATTAAATAATTCTGCTATACGTTGACTGACCAGCATTACTTCCTGTACAATGGTGGAAACTGGAAAAGAAAAAGAATTGTTCTAGACTAGTAGACTTTTATCGACAACAAGACTAGACTACTTTTTACTCAGGAAACCCTATTCATTGTTAGCCGTTGTTCCACCCAAAAAACATGTGCAGGAAGCTTGTTTTACTTAATTGTATCTTAACTTGCTACATTAATCACTTTTCGTACTGTAAAACTGTGTAGCCTTTTTTGTTTGAAATATTGACACGAAGTCAATTATATTGCGATCTAGTTTTGAGAACAAGAAATTATTCTTCAAATCATGAATATTTGTACTCTCTATTTTCGATATCACTTCACTTAAAACCAAACTTTTTGTGCAAATAGTTTACAAATAAACCAACTGCCCGCTCTTAGAAGTTGCAAAAAAACCCAAGTTATAAAACTTCGAACAGACCTAATTATAACAGTTTGCTTTAAATCTAATATTAAGCCTCCCTCGCATAAACACTCCTTGTCAACAAACTAAATCATTTATTAAAAAAGCTGTGGTGATAATCGCGTCAAAGCGTTTGATTCCCGTTTTGTCATGGCCTTATCAATATTTATTAAGATTCGATTTCCTTTCTCAGGCTGTTGTTAAGCACGACCACCTTCAACAAGTGACCTCTGGATACTTTTTTATGAAATAGTTGCCAAGTAATTTTATTAAACTTTCAGACGATTGTATTCCTTTAGAAGAGAATGAGCATTTAAGTAAGTCCGGTCAGGGCAGGATTCAGACATATCCCATTTAAAGCAAAAAACCAAGTCACTAGAGATGGAACTTTTCATCACAATTTGAACAACAAAATAATAACTCATTGATTTTAATACACTACACTGGTCTGAGTAGCAATGAATTCCCCCAAAGGAACCAATAAAAATGTGGTTCCTTTTATCCCGCCCTAAAAGAACACATATTAAAAAGTTAAAAAAGGAGAGGGATTGCATTGCTTTTGGTACATATCATAAAAAGAGAACCCCCAGTCCGTTTGAGATTTTTTTTTTTTTTGTTGATGAGATATCAGATGCTCGTTCAAAAACCAATAAACTGTGTCTGCACCTTTTTTTCGGTAAAGAAATCACTTTTAAAGACAAAAGGTCGGACGGTTAATAACAAATGAACAGATCGAAATGTCATGTCACGTAGATATCATTGTACCAGGGACTCGCTAGAGAAGGGGTTACAACAAGGATTTTTTTCAGACAATATGTACTTGAAACGGCCTATAACTTTTAAGGTGCCTCTATTTGCTTGGCAGGGCCTTCGTTTCTATTGCTAATTCCTTTGAGAATAAGTCCTTTTAATGACGTCCTCTTTCATTCTTTTCCAAATAACCCATAAACAAAAAATGTGTTTGTATATCCTTTCAGTAGTAGGTTTGTTTCCGTTAATGGCGAAGCTTATAGCAAGAATTTTTAAAGAACGACTGGAAACAAACGATTAAACTATGCACTTCGATTGAGTCCATTTCGTCATTGGATGGAAGCATTATTCAAATGTATAGTCTCTCAGATTCAAATAGATTTGTCATCATTAACAAACAAAATTGAAGTAACTTGTGAAAAAAATTGTTCCTGTCTTCAAACGAAATGATAAGTTGTGTCTTTGATAGCGTCGAATAACATCAATTTCACAATTCTACATGACGGCTGGCAACGAAATACTAACGAGTACAGTATAAATAATGAATGGGTCTCTTCATTGAAATTCCTGTAATGCGTGATTAATCCTGGTTGATCAAATCATTTCGATAAGAATTTCATGGATAAAAGCAAGATTACTATCAGTGGAAAATGAAGTTTCTGTATGCAATTTTTTCCAGAGAAATGATATGTGATGCAAAATGTCAGCGCGTTTTCCATCTCTTGGCAATTGTTCGATTTGCCACACAGTGGAGTTTTTTCCTGTTCATATACAGCATCCATAAACCATTAAAGAATATATAGACCACGTAAAAAGCAAAAAGGACTTAAAATAGGTCTAAAATGACTAGGGGTTTTCTGCCTGGGGTGTGTTGTTGTGGCCGTTACTTATACACGGCCATATTATGTTTTAGACACTGGTCTTTAAAATTTGTTCTCGTGAAGTACACGAAAAGCACTTGTCACATGTTCAGGAAAAGTATTTACAACTTCTTAGTGAAGTTTGAATTCTATAGCTAACTCCAGGGTCAACTCTTGATCTGTTCTAAACTCCAAAATCGGTAAAAATGGATCGCATTGCAATTGTGATCTGCTTACCAATATTTGCAAGTGAAGCAACGAGCGGAGAAAAGGAGCAGTTTGTTGAAGTTATTCTTTGTGGCTTGCAAATTACCACTTGCTATTGAGTAAGCAAAGCATTTTGCAAGAGTTTTCTGTAAAAATGGTGCAAGGTTGTGTTTTCGTTGACAAATGGAATCAGGGTGGGATGTTACTCATAAGAGCTCAGCAGATACCAGCACCCAGTGCCTCATCTTTAAATAGTCTCAATCCCGGCAAGGAAGTCAGAGGAATTTTAGCAGGTAAGCGCATGCATCACGTGGACGGCAGGAGGGCGGATGAGCTCCGGGTAACCACGTGACAGACCTGATCGAAGTGACAAAATTTTCCAGTAGCTACTCCAGACACGAACTCCATGTCAGCGAGTAAAGACTCGAAGCTCGAGCACTTGTAAGCGGACGTTTCCCGCTAAAGCAGTGTTCGTCGTTGCAATACATACGTCTTGTATTGTGTTCTTTTTTTTCGAAAGGGTACCATACGCTCAAGTGACAACAAGCAGACATCAAAGCGTCCTAACAAACCGACAAAAAACAGGGGTTTCGACCCTACTTAACTGCAAATTAAAATGCAAATTCCACTCCAAAAAGTTGTGAAGAAATGATTTCATGATCTTTCAATGTAACCCAAAGTTCGGAACACGCGTAGTAGGTGTGGGAGAATTTTCTGTATCCCGACGATTTGGTGCATGCGCGGATTGCGCTATGTGCACAGTCATCAAATCGAATACCCGAACTGACTTATTATATTGAACATGCACATGGAGTTTATGGAAGGTTTCAAACAACACACTCCCTAAGGTTGGGTAACGGTTGGCATTTAGTATCACATGACTACGGGAATCACAGCACAATGTCGAAATTGTGTGTGATGAGGGGGGGGGGGGGGGGCTAAGGTAGAATGAAAATATTTGGGCCCAAAGTTTTCGGGCGTATCGCGAAACTGAAAGCAGAGCGTTCGTTCTTGGGAAGGAACCCACATAAGAGCTCATATTTAACCATATCTCTAGTTTAGTTGCACGCCTTTAGACAGCTTCAATTTCATCTATGTCCTTCCAATAAAAATGGAGACCAGGCTGGGATATCGTATTCTGTAATGGGACGCACCATTGCTTTATTCAGGATCTAACACCTCCCTGTAGGCCGTGGGCCAACGCCGATTTTTCTGCACTTTCGTGCAACAAAATCCGGCACAACACAATTCCCACACAGAACTTTGGGTGCTAAAATATTTATAGATCCATGATTCATTGATCCACACGTGCGAAACGGGTATTTTGGTCAGAAAACAGCGAAAATAAGGCAAATTTTAACACAATTTTTTACGAAATTTAACCAATCAGTGATGAGATTAGTAAGAGGAAAAATGGGCATTGACGACTTTCAGCCAATGAGATTGCTCGTTACATCAGATACGTACCGTAAACTATCATGATCCATTTGACTCTCTAGCGACATACATGACTACGCACCCAGGTCATCAGGAGTTGCCTGATTTCTGCTCGATGCATGTAATTCCGTTAACAAAGAGCAAATTCATCAGGTTCACGGAAGGTACTTGGGACAGATTCTTAACATTCGCTGTCGAGTGGCAGAAATTCGGGTCAAAAGAAAGAGAGGCAGACTACACAACACTCCAGAAAATAGGCTAAACGTTAGACCTAACGTTATGCCTCACGGTACCGTCACTTAGGCTTGAAATGGAATTCCACCACTGCCCAAAGCAACCGACGTTGGGCTGAACCTTGGATATCGGAAAGAGTGCTACAAGAGGTTCTGTGATTCCCAAAAAGTAACTTTGAAGGAGGAGGCCCTTGCAAGATCTGTTGCGAATCAGGGTGAGCCACCAACTACAAATTACGAGAAAATATGTAACGGGCCTAACACACAGGCCTAGTTGATCGACTCATTATTATCCCATTCCCAGTAACATTAGGCCTAACTTATACTGCTTGTACTTTATTCATTGACGGACCTACAATCGCTGCCAAAAGTAAATGAAACAAACCCCTTTCCCCCGTTCCAATGTTGTTTTACTCGGGTCTGGTCAGTTTTCCCCAACCAACATTGAAGTGGGGGAATGGGGGAGAGCGGCACCATGTGAGATGGCTAAAAGACAATGTAATATCTGCTACGGAGGGATTTTATTTCATTTGTTTTGTCGGCGATTGTAGTCTAGCTATCCTAACTTAGTCCAAACGTTAGAAGTGTAACTTACTCAGTTACTCTTTCATGCATAGTAACGTTAGCAGGGTATCCATATCTAACCTTGAACTCGAGTGAATCTCTGCATCCAGTCTTGGAACATGATGTTATTGGGATACTTCTGCCTATGCCTAGGCTATATTAAGGTAATTTCAACAATCAGTTTTTAAGCAGCTTTAGGCCTAATCACATTATGATTATGATTATGATTATGATTATGATTATGATTATGATTATGATTATGATTATGATTATGATTATGATTATTATTATTATTATTATTATTATTATTATTATTATTATTATTATTATTATTATTATTATTATTATTATTATTATTATTATTATTATTATTATTATTATTATTATTATTATTATTATTATTATTATTATTATTATTATTATTATTATTATTATTATTATTATTATTATTATTATTATTATTATTATTATTATTATTATTATTATTATTATTATTATTATTATTATTATTATTATTATTATTATTATTATTATTATTATTATTATTATCATTATTATTATTATTATTATTATTTTCCTCCGTGTATTTCGTTCTTTTGTTTCATTTTTTAACACGATTGAACTCAAAAACATGATATGATCTTTCCATATATACAATATTTACATTCTATTACATATTTCTGCTAAAACCCACAGATCTTGCAACAAAAAGACGTAAGGGGTCAGCTGTTAAACAGAAATATATCCTCAAATAATAAGGATCTAATTATAATTAATTTCATAAAAAACAAATAAATAAAAAGAGGTCAACATTTATTCCTTCAATTGAAAATACTTATACAAAAACCCGCATTTTTTCAGCGTACATACATTATCTTTGGAACATGCAAATTATTCCAGATAAGTGTATAAAACTCACAGAAAGTCTTACATAGGGAAAAACATAATTATCTCCTCGGAACAAACAAAAATCACGTGAACAAATCTGAGCATGGGGAGAACGCTTGATAGAGATCACTAAAACTAACCCTATTTTTCTTGTTAGGAAGAATCCTAGCATCATTAAATTTTTCAATACTTAGGGCAAACTTAAACTTAAAAACAAATTCTCCAACTATGGGTTTCTTCTCATTTCTTTTACAATCATAAATGTAATATTTCATGTGGAGAATTAAAAAATTATAAGGATGGCAATGTCTATCGCTGTAGCCAAAAAAGATATCTCTTTTAGAAAAGCAAAATTGTTTTTAAGCACACATGCTTCAACATCCAAAATGAAAGAAGCAGTAAAATTACACTCCCAAAAAAGATGCTCAAGGGTCTCCACTTTCGTACCACAAAAGGAACACAAATCTGAATCAGTTTTTTTCATTAAGTAAAGTAGTCTGTTTGTAGCAATAATCCTATGTAAGAATTTAAATTGAAAATATCTGAGTTTAGCCTCTGAAACAGTGAGATGGGGCATTCTGAAAAATCTAAACCAATCATTATCCGTTAAAGTATTAAATTGACTCTGCCATTTAATCCTAGATGTTGGGGTTTTAGTGAATCGGTTTATGAGCCTGGAGTAAATGACCTGAGAGGCTGAGGTACACTGACAAACTTTATCAAGAAAATCGATAGTTCCATTCAGTGACATACTTCCTACACAATGGGATCTTTTCCAAGTTTGCGGAATTGCATTAATCAATCCATGATAAAGTGTGAATGGAAAAGACTCAACCCCAAAGGCATTTTTGAATTGCTCAAACGTTAAAGGTATATTATCATGGTCAAATAAGTCACTAACATATATGACATTTTTAGCAAAAAGATTCTTATACATAACAAGATTATTATCGATACGAATGAAGTGATTATTCCAAATGATTTGGCTACCAAAATTATCAACCGGTCTTGTAAACACTGTCTCACTCCATGCTTCTAACACTTGTCGGATGAAAACATTATTAACTACTTGGATATCCTTACTGTGGTAATTGCATTGGAATATGAAACTGTTGCCAAATGGTTTTAAATACAGATCAAAAAATAATTTCCAGTTACCTGGAGTCTCACTGCAGTAACGTTTGATCCAAGTACATTTTAAACTTTTAATGAAAGATGGCACATGTGTAACTTTCAAACCTCCGTCACTGATGGTATTAATAATAGTAGAACGTTTAATTTTGTCAGGATTACCTCCCCAAATAAAATTATATATTATTTTTTCCAGCAATTTAATAAAGTGATGTGGTGGATTTGGCAAGACCTGAAAAAGATAAACAAGTTGAGACAGGGCAAAAGTCTTAAGAATAATAGTACGGCCAATTGGCGTCAAGTCTCTGGTAGCCCATGCATTCAAACAACTTTTCAGCCGGGACAATTTGGCCATATAGTTTAATCTGAACAGATCATTACCTCCCTCACTTGTAAAAGAAATACCAAGGACTTGGACTGGTCCATAAGTAATATTGATGTTTAAGTCATCGATAGAAAAAGGAATAGCTCTAATGTATGAACCTAAAGGAAATAAATTCGACTTGCCCAGATTAATGGATAAGCCGGAAGCCTCCTTTAATAACTTAAAAGTACGTAGAGTTTGAATCACAGAAGTTCTACTACCATCAAGAAATATAGTTGTGTCGTCAGCATATTGCATTAATTTTATTTCCTGGTTACATATTTTAATTCCTTTAATATTGTCATTCACCTTAATTTTCAAAGCCAGAATCTCGGCAACAAGAAGAAATGGGTACGGGCTCAGAGGACACCCTTGACGTACTCCCCTATAAGTGGGGAAAAATCCTGTAGAATACCCATTATTGCAAATGGCAGTAGTACTCTTATTGTAAAAAACTTTAATCCAATTTCTAAAACTTACACCGAACTTAAAGAAATCAAGGGCTCTATGAATAAAAGACCATTCAATTCTATCAAACGCTTTCTCGAAGTCCACTAGCAGTAGAAAGCCGGGAATATCCTTTTGCCTAAAAAAGTCAATCAGATCCAATACGAACCTTATATTCTCACCAATAAATCTGTTTTTCAAAAATCCCGTTTGTTGGGGGCCAATAAGTTTTTGAATGATATTTTTAAGTCTTGTGGCGATCGCCTTTGCTCCAATTTTATAGTCCGTATTCAGAAGAGTAATGGGACGGTAATTTTGAAGCAATGTACGATCCTTGTTTGGCTTTAAAATTAAGGTAACAATACCTCTAGTTTGTTCAGGTGAAAGTTCTCCTCTAAAATAACCATAATTTAACGAATCTAGCACAATCTTACCAATAGAGTGCCAAAAAGTTTTATAAAAATTAACGGAGAGGCCATCGCAGCCTGGGGACTTATCATTTTTCATTGAAGAAAGAGCATTATTGCATTCCGTCAATGTAAGTTCACCCTCACAGGACTCAAAATCAACATCATCAGTATCAGTACTTGGGATATCAGTAAAAAAGGGATCGGGGACACAATCGTTGGACTTATAAAGGTCCTCATAAAAAGTTTTTATCTCCAAGAGAATCTTATCATTAGATGAAATCAAAAAAGGACTATCTGTTTTCTGGGGAGCTTGAATTGAATTGAAAGATTTGTTTCTTTTTTCCAAATTTAAAAAATATTTTGTATTTTTCTCACCTTCCTCTACCCACCTCGCACGAGACCTAATGATTGTGCCTTGAAGTTTATAATTATAATACAGTAAGAGCTCATTTTGAGCCTCTTTGAGCAAGCTTCTTGTGACCGCACATTCATTTACATATAACATTTGTTCGAGTTTCGCGATCCTATTGATAAGTTCCTTTTCCTTGGCACGTTTTTGATTCGCTAACAATTTAGAATACTTAATAGTAGCAGAACGAATTTTATACTTGAGCAGTTCCCAACGAACAGAGGGATTTAATGTACCAGTGCTGTCTAATTCCTGAAGGATCAGATCATTTATTAGTTGAATGTAACTTGAATCATTCATAAGAGAATTATTAATTTTCCAGAAGCCAGGGCCCCTTTTTACAGAATAAGTACGAAAAGAAAAAGAGATAAAGGAATGGTCTGACTGTAAACCTGGCGAGAACACAACGTCCTCTACACAATGATCGATATGTCTTGAAATAAGAAAATAATCCAAACGGCAGTGAATTCCGGGCGTTATATTAGAACTCCAAGTGAAGTTTTTAACCAGTGGGTTTTTCTCCCTCCAAATGTCAACAAGATCATGGGTATTCATTAGGTCTAGGCATGCTTCTCTTGCTCTGAAGTTGGTTCTTGCATTACTGCCGATTTTGTCGATATCCAAGTTGAAAACTAAGTTCAAATCTCCTCCACAGATTATAATTTCACAATCAAAACGATTTAACTTATTTGATATGTCAATAAAAAAAACTGGGCTGTCCATGTTAGGGGCATAAATGCAAACAACGGTAAGAATATGTTGCTAAATGCTAATATCCATTACAATGTAGCGTCCATGTGGACAAATATCCTGTTTAAGTATTTTGAACGTTAGTCTAGGATTGAGGAGTACGCATACCCCTCGACTAGTAGTTGATCCATGAGAAAAGATGATCGATCCCCCCCATTCATAAGTCCAGTACTTTATATCCTCTAAACAGCTGTGGGTTTCCTGCAGTAAGACTATGTCAGCATTGCGTTTGTGCAAATAAGTGAATAACTGTCTCCTCTTCTTTGCCTGTCTTAGCCCTCTTGCATTAAATGAGATTACTTTCAAGTCTGTTGACATGAATAAAACTGACAGTGCACAGGATAACAAAGTTTAGGGCCATTGACAAATGAGTGATTAAAACACGTTCTGATGACAGATATCGCAGACAAAAAGACATAAAATCTTCGCACGAAGGTTAACAAAGAAAGAAAAGAAAAGTCAATCCAATCGGATAAAGAAAGACAAATCCAAAAAAGGAAGACAATAAAAAGGTTATCCGATGAAACAGTTCGGCATACAAGCATGTCGAAAACGTCGGGCATGATGGAGCTGTGTATGGGCTCATACTGAAAAGTACTAGAAAAAAATGAAAATGAAAAATGGAAATCAGGAAAAATTAGGCAATCCGAAAGACAGACAGATCTCACAATGCTGGGAATGCGTAGGGCTTGCCATTCGCTTGTCTCCAGCAACCTCCAAAAAATCTTAACTTAGTTCCTTGGTGAAATAATTGACCGACCATCTGAGACCATTTTCTCTTTTCTTTTAAGTCCATCTTAGTTAGGTCATCAATCACATAAAAACTCTCATTTGAAAGTCTTTGTCTGGCGTTTTTCATAATTGTTACCTTATCTTGGTAGTAAGAGAGTTTAACTAGAAGGTGTCTGTCTCTTCCTGACACATTTCTGCCATCCCGATGGGCCCTTTCTATTTTACAATTGGGAATTCCAATTTTGGTAATCACCTCTGAGGCCAACTTTATCGGGTCTTCATCACTTTCCGTTTTCAGGCCAACAATACGAAAATTATTCCGTCGTGAAAAACGTTCTTGCTTGTTTATTAATTCGGAATGAGTTACCTGGGATTCTTCTAAGGTTGCAACCCTGGTTTCCAGATTTTCACATTTGGCTTTCAGTTCTAAATTCTCCTTTTTTAGGCCTTCCAGTATTTTATCGTGGTCGGCGATGGCTTTAGCAAAATCTTTTCTGATTTTCTGGAGTTGTTTGTTGATTTCAGCCATCCCATTATCGAGGGATGTAGCCAGAGTCTCAGTCATGTATTCTTCCTCGCTATCACCGCTTTCCTCATTAGCAGATTCCCTACTGCCACGTCGAGTATTTGTTAGGCTAGAGCCTAGCCTACGTAAGGTTCCTTGCGAAGCCATCTCTCCTCGTTTTTTCTTTCCCAGACTGCCTTTAGGCCTGCCAGCAGGCATTTTCACAATTGAAAGTGTAGAACGAGGGTCCAAAGATAAGTGGCACTAACCTGCAATCTCAACTGAATATCTGAAGGTCAAATTTTAGATGAAAAATCTGGAGCCCAACGACAAAGGATGTTGTTACGCCGCCATCACAGGCTCGTCCTATTATTATTATTATTATTATTATTATTATTATTATTATTATTATTATTATTATTATTATTATTATTATTATTATTATTATTATTATTATTATTATTATTATTATTATTATTATTATCATTATCATTATCATTATCATTATTAATATTAATATTAATATTAATATTAATATTAATATTAATATTAATATTAATATTAATATTAATATTAATATTAATATTGTTGTTGTTGTTGTTGTTGTTGTTGTTGTTGTTGTTGTTATTATTATTATTATTATTATTATTATTATTATTATTATTATTATCATTATTATCGTTATTATTATTATTGTTGTTATTATTATTATTGTTGTTATTATTATTATTATTATTATTGTCGTTATTATTATTATTGTTGTTATTATTATTATTTTTATTATTGTTGTTATTATTATTATTATTGTTGTTATTATGATTATTATTATTATTGTTATTATTATTATTATTATTATTATTATTATTATTATTATTATTATTATTATTATTATTATTATTATTATTATTATTATTATTATTATTATTTTTTTTTGCCATCTCTTGTATTTTATTTTGGATCCTTTGTTCATACAATAAGAAATAGCGATGTGCCTTTTACAAAGAAAAAAAAAACCAAGACACATGCTCAAAGCTGCAAAGATTTACAAGAAATTATAACAACAAAATTCATTAACGCTCTTAGATTAAGAAAACGAAATAAGTGCTTACCGGTTTACCTTATCTACAATCTTTACCTAAATTTTTCAAAACATATGTAATAAATCTGTCACATCTCGCCGGGTCTGTACTATATATTAGTATGTACTAATCGGTCATCTATCAAGCAATTCATTTCACCTTCCATTCTTTTAATGTTCCTTTTATAATAATAATTTATAACTATAATCAACATATTATAAGGGTACTTCACTCATAAACCTAATAAACAGACATTTCAAAATAAAATAAATAAAAGGACCCGAGAACATAAACGAGATTTTGGATGCCAAACCGCTAGTGTAGGGGCAGGGCCAGACCCTGTGGACAAGTCTCCCAAAATAGGGATGGAGCTATAGAGCAAACACTACCAATGGCTCCATCCCATCTGCCAGTGGGAGACGAAGAGCAAAGGGTCTGTGTTAAGCAAACCAGCAGGCATTAAGGTTCCACAAGCAAGAAATCAATAAGAAATTATAGCAACCAAATACAACATCTCTCGTAGGTTATGAAAAAGTAACAACTGCTTGCATAAATAACTTATTTACAAAATTTACATCAATTTTTTTTTCAAACATAAGTAATCAGTCAGACACACCTCGGTGGGTCTATAATTAAAACAGTACCTTAAATGAATAGTCTTGGAATAGCACCAAAGGCCTCTATAAAGCGATCATAAGGAATTGGGCAGCTGACATTTGAATTTTGCAGCTGGTTTTCAACTTGCAGGACAAACTTAAACTTATAAATAAATTCATACAGCAGTGGCAGTTCGCAATTTATCTTTTTACTAAAAAGGTAATATTTTAAATGAAAGAGTAAGAGATTATATGGATGGTTGGGAATAAGCTTATAACCAAAGAAAAGATCTTGTTTAGAAAAAACGAACTGTTGACCAACGAAGTACTGCTCTACATCCAAAATAAATTGCGATGTAATTCCACATTCCCAAAATAAGTGATCAATAGTCTCATCATGTTCCCCGCACAGTGAGCACAGAGAATCTCTCCTTATATTCATTCGACGTAAGCGTGTATTTACTCCTAAAATTCGATGAATGAAACGGTATTGAAAGTAACGTATCTTGACTTCTCTAGAAGCCACAAAAGGGATCTTAAAAATAACTCGCCATTGAGATTCGTTAAATTGAAAGCTTTCATTCCATTTAACTTTGCATATGGAGGGAGTGTAAATTCCATTGATTAATTCATTATAAATAAGGCGTGATACGGACTGAACACTTTGCAATTTCCTAAGTCTGTTTTCACTTAAACTAATATCATCAGTAAATCCTAAATTGTCTTTCCATTTCCTGGGGATAGCTGCAAGTATTCCATAGTAGACAGTAAATGGGCAATGGTGTAAGAGAAACCTTTGTTTGAACTGCTCAAAATCCAATGGTGTATTATCATTACCAAATAGATGTTTCACTCTTAAAATACCATTTTCATACATAAATTTATAGAAAATAACTTTTCTATCAATCTTAATCAAGGAGTTATTCCAAATAATTTCGTTTCCGTAGTCATCCTCTGGTTCCCTGAAATTGTAAACAGACCATGCTCTACACACATCTCTAATAAACCCGTTATCAATATCAAGGTCATTTACCTGATAATTACAATTAAACAGAAGTTGCTTACCATACTTTTTCAGATGGAAATCAAAGAGTATCTTCCAGTCTGCATATTATTATTATTATTATTATTATTATTATTATTATTATTATTATTATTATTATTATTATTATTATTATTATTATTATTATTATTATTATTATTATTATTATTATTATTATTATTATTATTATTATTATTATTATTATTATTATTATTATTATTATTATTATTATTATTATTATTATTATTATTATTATTATTATTATTATTATTATTATTATTATTATTATTATTATTATTATTATTATTATTATTATTATTATTATTATTATTATTATTATTATTATTATTATTATTATAATCGACATTCAATATTGAATGTCGATTATAAGATTGGTGCAAAAGCTATTGCTAATAGATTCCAACGTGTTATTAAAATGCTTATAGGTAATCAACAGACTGGTTTTTTAAAAGGGAAATTCATAGCCGAAAACGTTCGATTTATTCTTGATTTAATTGACTACACCTCAGTACACAATATTCCTGGTTTTCTCTTTTTGATTGACTTTGAAAAAGCTTTTGATACTTTGGAGTGGAATTTTATTCAAGCAACTCTTAATTTTTTTAATTTTGGTTTAAGTATTAAAAATTGGATTAGTACTTTTTATAAAAATGCACATGCTTGTGTGCTGAATAATGGCTACTCCACAGGTTTTTTCTCCATTAAAAGAGGGGTTCGTCAGGGTTGCCCCCTCAGTCCCTATTTATTTATCCTTTGTGTCGAAACTCTTTCTCTTAAAATAAATCAGTCAAAAGAAATAAGGGGAATTACCATAGGAGCTGCAGAAAATAAGATCCTCCAGTATGCCGATGATACCACATTTATTTTAGACCATACAAGAAAATCCCTTTGTGGAACCATTGACATTCTTGAAAGATTTAAGAGGGCATCTGGTCTTAGCATTAATAGCTCCAAATCTTATCTTTTTCCGCTTGGCGCCTTCATTAATAGGAGGCCTTTTTTTGTAAATGATTTCAATTTTAAAATAACATTAGGTACCGTTAATATGCTAGGTATTGTTTCCACCCACAGAGGGGACGATTTATTTCGACTTAACTACCAACCTAAATTGTCCCGGCTTAAAAGCACCCTTCGTATATGGGCTAGTCGCTACTTAACTCCGATTGGGCGAAATATTATCGTTAAAAGTTTTGGACTCTCACAATTAGTATACCTTTTCCTTGTCCTTCCAAACCCCCCAATTTCGTTTATTAAAGAGCTGGAAGGTACTATTTTTAACTTTATTTGGGCAGGGAATCCTGATAAAGTAAAACGATCTTCTATGATTAATCCAAGCGGTCAGGGTGGCTTGAAAGTTACCCATATAGGTACTTTCATTAATAGTCTTAAGTGTACTTGGGTTCATCGATATGTAAATGCCACGAATGGGCCATGGAAATCATTCTTTGACTCTAATTTAATTATTTATGGTAAGGAATATTTTTTTAAATGCAATTGCAGCCCACGAGACGTAAAAAATATTGATAATACCTTTGTACGACAGGTTATGGAGGCTTGGTGTCATGTCTCTTACTCAAATCCTCAGAGCGATTATGGTATTCAACATATCTGGAATAATTCGAGTATTCGTGTAAATGGTAAAATTGTATTTTATTCTAAGTTATTTGAGAAGAAGGTTCAGTACGTTTGTGATTTGTTTGATGATACCGGTAGACCCCTAGCTTTTGAAGCGTTTATTACTAAGTTTAACATTCATACTTTACCTTTCACTTTATATTGGGGTCTAGTCCAGAGTATACCCCTTCACTGGAGACAATCTATTCATAAAGCTAAAGCTAATAAAACGAATGCTAATGAAGAGTTACTCAAAAAAATACTGTGTACAAATAGTAGTTCACAATTGATATATAATATTTTATTGAACAAAGTTACTGAAACGCCTACAGCTTGTACCAAATGGTTAGCCACTTTCGACGACATTTCAACTGAGGATTGGGAACCCTTTTTAACACCCCCTGGTGCTCAACCTCTGACCCAACCCTTCATTATTTTCAGTTCAGGTTCCTTCATAGAATCCTTCCAACAAATAAACTACTTTCCTTGATGGGTAAAACAGATAATCACCTTTGTACCTTTTGTGAAACTGAAATTGAGAGCATAGACCATCTGTTCTGGGATTGTAGATTCACCTCAAGTTTTATTTTGGATGCTGAAAATTTGTTTTTGAGGAAACAGTTCTTTTTTTCAAAGAAAGATTATTACTTTTGCTATGCTCGCCCAAATCATTCATACAATTTTCTAACAATGCATATGAAGAAATTTATTTTTGATTGTAAGTTGATTAACAAGAAACCGTTAATAGACAATTTTTTTCATAAATTTAAATTCTTAGTAAAAGTCGAGCAAAGAAAAAGATTTCAAGGTAAAAAGAAAGTAAATTTTAATGATCTGGAAAGAGCATTTTCTTCATGCCCAAGTCTGTTTATTTGATCTCATATTTCTTACTTAATCTGTTACTTGTAGTCTTTTTGGACACAAGGTTCGTTGCATTATCCCTATACCATTTTGTACCATTACGGAACGATATCAGATAACGATTTATATATATATATATATATGTATTCTTTTGCTATTTGTTTACACTTTAACATGGAGGTTAGAAGTCAAATTGTTCTTTGGGGAAGGTGGCAGCTTGACGATTGGTGATTGGTTTTTTAATTGTTTCTTTTTCCTCATTGATCAAATGAATTATTTTGACAAGACCCTTTTTCATGTTCCCTGCTTTTCATGTCTTTTTCCTATTTTATCTTATAAGACGGTGTCCCCTTGGCATTGAAAATTTTTTGTACTATTTCATTACCTTTGTAGCTGTACCACTTCAGCTCATTGTAAAGTAAACATAAAGAACAAAATTAAGAAATGTATAAATTATATATACTGTATACACCAAGATAATTGAAATGTAATAAAGGAGAAATAAAAGCAAAAAAAAAAATTATTATTATTATTGTTATTGTTGTTATTATTATTATTATTATTATTATTATTATTATTATTATTATTATTATTATTATTATTATTATTATTATTATTATTATTATTATTATTATTATTATTATTATTATTATTATTATTATTATTATTATTATTATTATTATTATTATTATTATTATATATTATTATTATTATTGTTATTATTTTTATTATTATTATTATTATTATTATTATTATTATTATTATTATTATTATTATTATTATTATTATTATTATTATTATTATTATTATTATTATTATTATTATTATTATTATTATTATTATTATTATTATTATTATTATTATTATTATTATTATTATTATTATTATTATTATTATTATTATTATTATTATTATTATTATTATTATTATTATTATTATTATTATTATTATTATTATTATTATTATTATTATTATTATTATTATTATTATTATTATTATTATTATTATTATTATTATTATTATTATTATTATTATTATTATTATTATTATTATTATTATTATTATTATTATTATTATTATTATTATTATTATTATTATTATTATTATTATTATTATTATTATTATTATTATTATTATTATTATTATTATTATTATTATTATTATTATTATTATTATTATTATTATTATTATTATTATTATTATTATTATTATTATTATTATTATTATTATTATTATTATTATTATTATTATTATTATTATTATTATTATTATTATTATTATTATTATTATTTTAAGGCAGATTATTGTGCACCCGTTCAAAAGTTGGACTTGTCAGTTTGACATCACAGGCTCGTTTTATCATTCTGCATTCATTTTTCGATTCACTTGATTGTGCCTCCTAGCTATTGTTCTTTCACTTTTCCTGTAATCTGTTCAAATGGGTAATCGAGGAAGACCAAGAGGCAGCTTAAACAGGAAAACCTTCGAGGACTCTGCCTCTCAACGAAGGCTCTCTCCCAGCCTAACAGGCCTAACCACCAGACGCCGTACGCAAACCACACAGGATGAAGATTCAGAATACGATGTGGAGCGAGACTTTGCCACTGGAGTTAACCAGAGTGTGGATAGGCTTCGTAGAACCCTATTGCGAGAGATTAATTCCCTCCAGGATGACTTCAATAAGAGCATTTTAGAATTACGACAGTCAATAGAGGATTTAACAACCGAGAACGACGCCTTAAAGGAGAAGTGCAGCTTCTTAGAAGGGAAAATTCTCGACCTGGAGGAGGCGTCTAAGCAACACGACCAACAGATAAACAAACAGGAAAGGTTCTCCAGACGGAGCAATGTTAGAATCGTTGGTGTGGAGTCTCAGGACGGTGAAGACTGTTTGCAGATTGCAACCAAAGTCTTTGAGGAGGTTGGTGTTCGGGATTGTAAGCTAGAGAGAGAGCACACCGAGATGGGAAGCCCGTCCCAGGAAGGAGCCGGCATATTCTCGTTAAATGCTCATTCTACCAGGACAAAATGAAGATCATGCGAAATGCCAGAAAAGAACTCGAAGGTAAACCCTACTTCATTATTGATGACCTAACTCAGGCCGATCTGAAAGAGAAGAGAAAATGGAGCGCCAAAGTACAAGACCTTTTTCAAAACGGGACCCGGCTTCGTTTCTCTGGTGGTCTTTGGAGAAATAGCAGTGGAAGGCCATTCAAGTTTGATTAGAAGCTTTCAAGACGCCATGCAGTGATTGTTATTTTGGAAAACTCTTGATTGCCCGTTCTCACTTTTCTGTGCCGTTCATCACAGGGACCCGTCGATAGCCCAGTAATGGCTTTTCAAGGGAGAATCCTCGAGCTTGTTTTCCGGAATTGTGGATGCCCGAAGAATTTCGCTCTTGTTGATTTTGTTGTGTTTGTTTGTTCGTGTTTTTTTCTTCCTTTTTTTGTTTCGTGTTTGCTGTTCGACCATCTCAGTCTCTGTTGGATTACGTATGTTACCTTTGTTATTTATTATCTTACACAATTTTGTAATGTCCTTCCTCCTCATTGTAACCAATGAGTGACATTAAAATCTGCACTTATAATGTGCGAGGACTTAGGCAAGCCAATAAACGAAGGTCTCAATTTACCTACTTTCACAGACATAATTTTGATATTGTATTCATTCAGGAAACCCATAGTTCTAATAATGATATTAGTTTTTGGAGAAATGAGTGGGGAGGTAACATAATTTTCTCCCATGGCACTACTTTAAGTAAAGGCGTTGCTATTCTCTTTAAACCTAGTCTTTCTGTTAGCATTGAAAAAGTCCACACCGATCGTTTAGGCAGATGTTTAATAGCTGATGTTTTTATTGATTCTCGTATCTTTACATTGGTTTGTACTTATGGCCCTAATCTAGATAATCCTGCTTTTTACAGCGAAGTCTCTCATCTCATTGAGACTTTTGATTGTTCGACCATCATTTGGGGAGGGGATTTCAACTTTGTTTTCAATTTGGCCTTGGATAAACTTGGGGGTGATCTTCGAACCAATTTTAAAGCCCGGGATGAATGCATTTCAGCTATTTGTGTTCACGACTTAATTGATGTATGGAGAGAGAGAAACCCCCTCACAAAAGACTTTACTTGGCATTCCAATATCAGCGATATTCATTGTCGCTTGGATTTTTTCCTTATTTCTCGTAGTCTGGTTGCTAATGTTATCGATGTAAAATTTCACCCTCCACTTCAGTCTGATCATTCAATTGTTGTATTAACTGTCCGTACTCATGATGAACGCAGAGGTCGGGGATATTGGAAGTTAAATAACTCTCTTCTTAACGATGTTCCCCTTCTACATGGCCTAGACCCCTCTTCCCAATGGGAAAGAATTAAATACATTATCCGAAAAGTTACAATCAAGTTTTCCATTGATAAAGCAAAACATTCCCGTAAGTATGAGAATGAGGTGTTGTGTAATATTTCTACCCTTGAGCGACTTTCCTATGAGACTGACTCCGACGAGATTCGTAACAAACTTTCTGAAGCCCGGGAAAAGCTCATGTCTATTTATAATAGTAAACTACAAGGTATTATTGTAAGGTCAAGGGCAAGGTGGGTCGAATTCGGTGAGAAGAGTTCTAAGTACTTTTTAAATTTGGAGAAGAGAAACAGAAATAACAATAACATTTTTCGTTTGCAATTAGATAATGATGTTTGTATTTATAAGAGTAAGGACATTCTACAAGAAATCCGTAAATTCTACAGTTCATTGTATAGTCGCTCTTTTAATCACCATTGTGATTTTATTTCTGACCTTGTAGATTTTAATGAACCAGACTGTAATCTTGATACTTTAAATGGACCTCTCTCTGCCGAGGAGTGTTTTCAGGCTTTATGTTCTATGCCAAATGGGAAGTCCCCGGGGACTGATGGGTTATCTACTGACTTCTATAAGTTTTTCTGGCCTGTCATTGGTGGGTATGTGGTGAACTCTCTAAATTATGCTTACAACCGTTCCTATTTATCCCCTGAGCAAACCAGGGGTATAATTACTCTCATTCGTAAACCTGATAAAAATCATGATCACTTGAGAAATTACAGACCCATAAGTCTTCTAAATACCGATTATAATATATGTGCTAAGTCTCTTGCTAATAGACTAAAGAATGTTATCACTTGCATTATTGGTGAAAATCAAACTGGTTTTATTAAGAATCGTTTTATCGGAGAAAATATTCGTTTTGTATTAGATGTAATCAACTATACTAGTAAACAAAATATGCCTGGGTTTCTTTTCCTTATTGATTTTGAGAAGGCTTTTGATCGTGTAGATTGGGGATTTATTGACCGTACATTGAGATATTTTAAATTTAGGGACAGCTTTCGTTCGTGGGTTAGGACTCTTTACTATGGTAGTACTGCTTGTGTGGTGAACAATGGCCATTCAACTGGGTTTTTCCCTATTGAGAGAGGAGTTAGACAGGGATGTCCTCTTAGTCCCTACCTTTTTATTCTGGTTGGGGAAATATTAGCAAGGAAAATAATTTATGACAATACACTTAGTGGTCTTAACGTTTTAGGAAAAGAAGTAAAAATTTTACAATATGCCGATGACACTACACTTTTTTTGAATGGTACTCGTGAATCCCTTGTCAATATCATTAACGTTCTTGATAATTTCGCTTCCGACTCGGGTCTTAAAATCAATTACAGTAAATCCCATCTTTTCCCGCTTGGGTCCTTTATTAATAACCGTCCAGCTTACAGTCAGGATTTTGGAATAACTTTGACTGAGGGTCCAATAAATTTTTTAGGAATTCTTTTTACCCACGATGGAGATGATTTATTCCGCTTAAACTATCTTAAGAAGCTTTCCAGGTTGAAGAATCAACTTAAAATTTGGAGTGGCAGGGACCTCACTCCACTTGGTAGGAATACGATTGTTAAAGCGTTCGGTCTAAGTCAACTAGTATTTCTTTTCCAAGTACTTCCTAACCCTCCGAAAGAGTTTTTTAAGAATTTACAAAGCATTGTTTTTGATTTTATTTGGAGCGGTAACCCCGACAAAATTAAAAGAAGTACAATGTATAACAGCATAAGTAATGGAGGTATAAAGGTAATCCATACCCAGAGTTTTGCCTTTGCATTGAAAGCCTCTTGGGTTAGAAGGTATAAGGACCCTAGTAATACTGGTTATTGGAAATTATTTTTTGATCATTTTCTTTCTCCTTTTGGTAAAGATTTCTTATTTGAATGTAATTTTCTTGCAAAAGATGTATATTGTATCGCTAATGACTTTATTTTTGATATCTGTAAAGGTTGGAGTGACGCTTCCTTTACCATCCCGGATGAAAATAATTATGGAACGCAAATACTTTGGAACAACTCCTACATAAAAATTGATAATTCTATTGTTTATGATAAAAAACTTCATTTGGCCGGTGTCACTTTTGTTAAGGATCTGTTTTTGAATGATGGTAATAAAATGCCATACCATGTATTTAAAAATAAATATAATATTTTGAGTTATCCATTTACTAGGTTTTTTGGATTACTATCAGCCATTCCTGGCAACTGGATTCACCTTATTCATCATGCTGACCACAACGTCAATGATCATGTTATCACTTCTATCAATAGTAATTCCAAAACTTCACAAGTAGTGTACCCTTTGTTGATAGATAAGATTATTAGCCCGCCGAAAGCTTGTGTAAAATGGAATAATCAATTTAACCTCTCACCCGATGATTGGGTTACTATCTTTAAGATGCCCTTTTGTACCGTATCTGAAGCGAGGGTAAAACACTTTCAATTCAGATTCATTCATCGTATCTTAGGAACAAATAGACTGTTGTGTTTAATGGGCAAGACGGATACCGATCGCTGCACTTTTTGTCATATTGAAACTGAATCCTTAGAGCATCTCTTTTGGTCATGTCATGTAACCTCTAGTTTCCTTTTAGATTGCGAGTTAAAATTTTTTGGACGGCAATTTATTTTTTCTAGGAAGGACCTGTTCTTTGGTCGAATATATGATGAATATGATCCTATTAACTACTTTATTTTGCAATGCAAATATTATATTTATAACTGTAGGCTTAACAATACCCTGCCTGACTGCGGCACCTTTTTCCAAAAAATGAAATTCATAATTAAAGTTGAAAAATATATAGCTCTTAAGAAGAATGCTGCAAAGTCGAGAAGAAATAAATTTAAAGCTATTCAACGCTGTCTATCATATTGTATCGATGAACTGGAAAGTTCTTAAGGCTCCATTCTTGTTTTCATGTGCAAGCAGGATGCACCTATAAAGTCTATTGGTTCCATGGGCGGTCACTGTAATTTAACCTTTGGAATGAACCCCCCCCCCCCACTCTCACTCACCCACTCACTCACAAACCGGATTGCTGGCTGTATTCAAGTTTTATAATATGTACCCACATCTATTCAATTAATAGTAAAATCTATGTTCATTGATTCTGTTTTTTCTTTTTTTTGTTTTTTTTTTTAACTAGAATGCGTTAATTAGGTATACCCCGTGTATTTAAATTCCTTGTTTAACATGTGTATTATATAGGTCAACGTCATGCATTTATAAATGTATCCTAAATATATGGTAATATTATACTTGGCCTTGTCCAGATCAGGAAACTTCTGAAATTTACATAACGTATCCAGGGAATATGTCTTGAATGTACATAATTTACATATGCATGGTGTATATAATGTTTAATTAGCGTGGTAAATGTTTATATGTTATATGAGAGCACGGTGGGTTGAAGAAGGGGAAAAGGCTACAAAATATTTTTTAAATCTGGAAAACCGACATAGTAGTTACAACGTAATTAGGAAATTAAAATCCAAAGATGGTATTGAGGTGTATGAAAATTCTGACATTGTTAATGTTTTATCAGATTTTTATCATTCGTTATACACGCATGAATATTGTAATCCGAATTTAATCCTAGGCGACATTCGTTGTACTAATCCTCTTACAATAGAGCAAGCTGAAAGTTGTGATGGGAAACTTAATTTAAAAGAGTGCTGGGATGCCTTGAATTCCTTTGGTAAAGAAAAGAGTCCAGGTAGTGACGGGCTCTCTGCCGAATTTTATAAAGCTTTCTGGCCTAGTATCGGAAATCTGGTGTGCAACTCCTTAAATTATGCATTTGATAATGTTAGGTTGTCTGATGAGCAAGGACGGAGTATAATTTCACTTATACCGAAACCTAACAAAGATCATACGCTAGTTAAGAACTATCGTCCCATCTCTTTATTAAATATTGACTACAAAGTTGCTGCTAAGGTTTTGGCCACTAGAGTAAAGAAAGTTTTGGCCCACATAATAAATCCGAACCAAACTGGTTTTATAAAGAATAGATTTATCGGTGAGAATATTCGGTTTGTTCTAGACGCTATTGATTACTGTAAAGACCTTGAAATACCTGGCTTTCTCCTCCTGGTGGATTTCGAGAAAGCGTTTGACCGCCTAGAATGGAATTTTATAATAAATTGTCTGACTTTCTTTAATTTTAATGACGCCTTTATTAGATGGATACGTACCCTGTATTCAAATGCTTCTGCATGTGTAAGTAACAATGGATTTTCCTCAGCCTTTTTCCAGATTTCTAGAGGGGTTAGACAGGGCTGCCCTTTAAGTCCCTATATTTTTATTATTTGCGCTGAAATTCTAGCCCTTCGCATTAATAGTTCTCCAATCATTAAAGGGCTTAATATTTTAGAACAGGAAATCAAAATTCTGCAGTATGCAGATGACACCACTATTTTTGTTGACGGTACCAGTCAAAGTTTAAGGGAAATTGTTAATGTTTTCCATTCACTTGAAATATCTTCTGGGTTAAAAGTAAACTACGAAAAGACAAACATTTTTCCACTTGGACCGCTTGCTGGAAGAAAACCATGCTTTCTCGCTGACTTTGATTTCAATTGGACACAGGGACCAGTTACTGTATTGGGCATCACTTTTGATGATCAAAGAGATAATCTCTTCCATTTGAATTACTCCCTAAATTGTCTCGCCTCAAAAACCTATTACATTTATGGTCATCGAGAGACTTAACTACTATTGGGCGTATAACAATTGTTAAAACTTTAGGGCTCTCACAACTGGTTTTTCTTTTCCAAGTTCTACCTGACCCACCAGAAGCTTTTGTAAAAAAGCTGGAGTCTATTATTTACCAATTTATTTGGGCAGGCAAACCAGATAAGATTAAGCGTAAGACTCTAGTTGGAACTATTGATCAGGGCGGATTGAAGGCGCCGGACATTAAGTGTTTTATTCAAAGTCTTAAATGTACCTGGGTCAAAAGATACATTGCAGGTGCTCCAGCTAATTGGAAAGTTTTCTTTGACTTTTATCTTCAACAATATGGAAAGGTTTTACTGTTTTCTTGTAATTTTCAAGCTAGAGATATTTCTGTGGGTAATCCCTTTTTGGATGATGTATGTAGAGCATGGTCTAGTTACACTTATCTAAATCCTACTAATGAATTCAAACATCAGATTATTTGGAATAATTCTTTGATCAAAGTTAATGGAAAAGTTGTCTTCTATAATTTCATGCATGATAAGGGTGTCTTAAAGATCGTCGATCTACTTGATGAAAATCATAATCCATTATCTGTGTCAGATTTTATGCAAAAGTTTTCAATCGGAGACTTCCCGTTCACGTTATACTATGGCATTATCTCAGCTATACCCACGGCTTGGAAAAACCATTTTTCAGAGGAAAGCAGTGATCGGCTAGATAATATTTATGTCAACCATATTGCTCTAGAGCAAAGCGTGTCGCGTCATGTTTACATGTCTCTTATAAAAAAAATCAGTGAACCTCCAACTTCTATTCAAAAATGGAACGCTTCTATGGAGCTCGATGACTCTCAATGGCAAACGGTGTTTCGTAGCCCGTTTGCCTCATGTTCTGAGAGCAAAATCCTTTTCTTCCAATTTCGATTTCTCCACCGAATACTGGGAACAAATCTTTTACTCTCCCGTATGAATATTACTGAGGTGTACTTTCTGTGGGTCTCAAGATGAAACTTTGGAGCATTTATTTTGGGAATGTCGTATTACTTCCTCTTTTATTTTAGATGTTGAGCAATGTATTCTTGGAAGACAATTTGTGTTAACAAAACAGGATTTATTTTTCGGGTACAAACTTCTTGTACGTCACCCCTATAATTTTTTTATTTTGCATTTGAAATATTATATATTTAACTCGAAATTAAATCAAGTTGTACCTCATGTAAATCAATTTTTGAGTAAATTTAAGTTTGCTTTGGAAGTTGAAAAATATCTTGAAAGGTCAAAAAGGCGAAGAAAAATTCCCTATGATGATTTATACATTTCGTTCCGTAATTGCCCTCAATTATTTCAATAATGCTATTATTTTGATACTGTTTATTTCTGTGTATATAATGCTTGATGAGTATAAACTTGAAATTGAATAAAAGAGATGGAAAAAAAAAAAAAAAAAAAATGTTTATATGTTAATCGATCGTTATTTATGTAATTATGTAAGTTGAGAGTATGTATAAACTGTGTATGTATTTTATTACAATGTTGTATATAACACCTGCACTATATGAAATGTTTTCAATAAATGGGATGGTCACAAAAAAAAAAAAAAAATTATTATTATTATTATTATTATTATTATTATTATTATTATTATTATTATTATTATTATTATTATTATTATTATTATTATTATTATTATTATTATTATTATTATTATTATTATTATTATTATTATTATTATTATTATTATTATTATTATTATTATTATTATTATTATTATTATTATTTTTTTTTTTTTTTGCTTCCATCCTTTATTGAGAACATAATTATGACCAGCAATATATACATACATACAAACATACATACACACATATAAACATACATACATTCGTACTTTCATGGAGAAATAAGTAACAGTTTGTCCATCCTGTATCTGGTACCACAACATAACGTTTAAAATAGTTCAGTTTTTACTACTTATCCTAGTTAATCAAAGAGATAATTACAAAAAGCAGTTTTTAGAGACTCAAACTTAATAGGGTGATGAATACTTGTGGAAGAAAGACGTTTCTCCACTTGAAGTAAAAATTTAAAATTATGCAAAAAATCAACACAGTTAGGTATCTCCTTTGACATTCTTTTCCTATAGATGTAATGTTTAATATTAAAGATGAGGAAATTATAAGGATGACTTTGGCAAAACCTATACCCAAAAAATAGATCCTGCTTAGATAGGGAGAATTGTTGGCCCAAGGCTCTCTGCTCGACATCCAAAATAAAATTTGATACGAGGGCACAATCCCAAAATAAATGACTTAACGTTTCCTCATACTGATTGCAAAAAGTACACAGAGCATCATTCCTTTGGTTCATTAAAAAAAGTAATCTATTTGTACCCAAGATCCGGTGTAAAAATCGAAATTGAAAATACTTTAACTTACTATCTCTAAGAGAGCTGAACGGGATTTGGAAAATAGTTTTCCAATGATCTGGATCTATATTAAACTCCCTGTTCCATTTAACAATAGCTTTAGGGGGGATGGTAATTGATCTAACAATAGAAGTATAAATTCCTCTTGACAAAGAGGACATTCTCCAAATAGAACCTACGGTTGTGGCAACATTCTCGTCAATTATCTCTACATCAATGGGTGGGATCCTCCAAGATTTTGAAATAGCTGAGTATATACCATACAAAAGCGTAAAAGGAAAATGATTAATATTGAACCTTTCTTTAAAACAATTAATTGTGAGAAAACGATTATTAACGTCTAGAAGGTCGCTTACATAAACAACACCCTTATTATACATGAAATCATAATACACCGTTACGTGATTAACCTTAATATGGGAGTTGTTCCAAATTATTTCTCTTTTAAAATTGTTTGTTGGAAGGTAATAGGAGTAAGTCGACCATGCCTTACAAACATCATTTAGAAAACGATTATCAGTTACAATATCATCACCTTTAAAATTACAACTAAAGAGAAGCTTTGCACCGTATTTCTGAAGATGTAGGTCAAAAAATAATTTCCAGACTGCTTCCTTCTCTTCCAAATATCGTTTCACCCAACTACATTTAAGGCTTTTGATAAAGCTTGGTATATGAGTCACTTTCAGGCCACCTGCAAACGTTGGACTGCAAAGAGTAAGACGCTTGATTTTCTCAGGTTTTCCTGCCCAAATAAACTTAAAAATTATTCCTTCAACCTCCTTGAGAAATGAAGGGGAGGGGTCAGGTAAAACCTGAAAAAGATAAACAAATTGGGATATACCCAGTGTTTTTACAATAATTGATTTACCTATAGGAGTCAAATCTCTTTGAGACCATAAAGCCAGTAACTTTTTGAGTCTTGACAACTTGGGGGTGAAATTAAGCTTGAACAAGTTCTCAGCACAGTGGTCAAAAGTTATTCCTAACATAGTTACTGGGCCCAAAGTCCACTTGAGCCCAAACAATGGTTGCGTAAAGGGGTTATTCCCAACAAGAGAGCCCAATGGGAAAACCGTAGACTTGTCAATGTTAATTTTCAGTCCCGAGGCCTGCTGATAAATACGAAGAGCTGAAACGCTTTCACTTAACGAATTATAAGTACCATCTAGACATAAGGTGGTATCATCAGCGTATTGCATGATCTTGATTTCATCACCAAACAATGAAATACCTTTAATACGGGGGTTACGATTAATATAAATTGTAAGAACTTCGGCGCAAATGATAAATAAATAGGGGCTTAGGGGGCATCCTTGACGAACCCCCCTGGTTATATTAAATGCATCACAAGCAAAACCGTTGTTTAAGACTCGACCTGAATTATTTGAATAAAGTGTAGAGATCCAACGGATGAAGTCCTCGCCGAAGTTGAAGAACTTCAAACTCTTAATAATGAAATTCCAGTCCACCCTATCGAACGCCTTCTCAAAATCTATTAAAAATAGCAATCCTTTCATGTTTCTTGAATTACAAAAATCAATAAGATCAAGTACGAAACGAATATTTTCCCCAATAAAACGTCCTTTGATAAAGCCGGTTTGGTTAGAACTAATGATTTTAGGTAAAACAGATTGAATTCGGGAAGCAAGTGCTTTAGAGCAAATCTTGTAATCGGTGTTCAACAATGAAATTGGACGATAATTTTTCAACATGTGGGGATCTTTACCGGGTTTTGGAATAAGCGTGATAACCGTCCTTCCTTGTTCTGCAGACAAGGAAGAGGAATGAAAAGCCTGGTTGAGGGAAGTGGTCACCAAAGTCCCTATCTTTGACCAAAAACCTCTATAGAAATTCCCAGTGAGACCATCACTTCCCGGTGTCTTACCAGTAGAAAGAGAAAATAATGCTTTTTTACATTCATCCTCTGTCAATAGCCCTTCACAATGCTCGGCCTCGTCCTCATCCAACATAGTAATGACCGGTAGGGTCTGGAAAAACATATCGGGATTGCAGTCATCACTTTTGTAAAGAGTTTCATAAAACGATCTAATCTCACTCAGAATACGTTTACCATCAGTTAAAGTTGTACCATCAGCAGTATGAAGATTTCGAATGACACTACACTCTTTATGTCTTTTTTCCAAGTTTAAAAAATATTTTGTACTTTTTTCGCCGTTTTCCACCCACCTGGCTCGGGATCTTACTATTATTCCTTGTAATTTAAGGTCATAAAAATAATTAAGTTGAGTTCTACAATCATTCAACTCATATAGAACATCCGGGGAATTTGACTCAAAATAAATTCGTTCTAACGATCCGATTTTCTTTAATAAAGTAGCTTCATGTTCCCGTTGTTTTTTAGCTTTTTGTTTTGAATACTCAATGGTAATGGCTCGAACTTTAAACTTGATATACTCCCATTTAAGAACTGGATTGGAAAAGCTTGAAATCTCATTTTCATGATCCAAAAAATTATTAATTAAGTTTACATAATCCTTGTCAAACAATAGCGAGTTGTTAAATTTCCAGTAGCCTGGACCCCTCTTCTCTGAAAATAATTGAAAATCGAGATTGACTAAACAATGATCAGATTGTAAGCTGGGGGAGATATTAGCATTAAAAGTGCTTTTAACCAAATGGCTGGAAATTAAGAAGAAATCTAACCTACAGTGGATTCCAGCAGTAACATTAGATCTCCAAGTATACACCTTAGCGTGAGGGTTCCTTTCCCTCCAAACGTCAACCAATCTATGCTTATTCATGAGGTCAAAACACCGATCCCGTGCCCTAAAATTAGTTTGCTGTACGCCCCCAATTTTGTCTAAGTGTAAATCAA
This sequence comes from Holothuria scabra, assembly GCA_037179385.1. NCBI lineage: Eukaryota > Metazoa > Echinodermata > Holothuroidea > Aspidochirotida > Holothuriidae > Holothuria > Holothuria scabra. Next base: position 29,940,090 of record CM074197.1, read on the forward strand.
AGACTAAGTTAAAATCGCCTCCCATGACAACATTCTCACAAGCAAAATTACTTAGATTGACAGAAATAGAGTCGAAGAATGACGGCGAATCGATATTGGGGGCGTAAACACAAATAATTGTAAAGGATTTACCATAACTAGTAACATCAGTTATAATATACCTGCCGTTTTCATCAAGCTTAGAATTAATAAAATGTACGTTCAAAACAGGATTGAACAAAATACACACCCCTCTACTCGAAGACGAGCCATGTGCGAAAATGATTTTCCCACCCCATTCATTCTTCCAAAACTGTACATCCCCTTCTACGCTATGTGACTCCTGAATAAGATAGATATCTTTCTTTTGATTATGTAGAAAACTGAACAGCTTTCTACGCTTCCTAGACTGTCTGAGGCCCCTTACATTGTAGCTAGTGAACTTAAGTTCTGCCATCAAACACAAAAGAGATCGGGGATATTTTACATACCTCAGACAGTCTACAATTCTCAGTACCAGTGACTTGGATAAGCCGAATATTACAAATTAAAGCAGTATGATACTCACATAAATTACAAGATGGAAGATAGAAAAAGAAAGAAAAACAGTCAATCCAACAAGAAAAACAGGAGTTCTTTTCTCCTTCGATAATCCTGATGGAAAAGGACCTTCTTCTGGATAGGTCAAATACAACATTAGCCATAACACAGCTCGCAGTTAGAGGCTCCCGAAAACATCAGTAAAAAAACAGGAGGGTTAACACAGAGACTGGGTTGATTAAGGAACTCACTCCAAGTAAAGTTGAAGTAGATTCATTCAGTTTTATGCGTTTATTATTATTATTATTATTGTTATTATTATTATTATTGTTGTTATTATTATTGTTATTATTATTATTATTATTATTATTATTATTATTATTATTACTGTTATTATTATTATTATTATTGTTATTGTTGTTATTGTTGTTATTGTTGTTGTTGTTGTTGTTGTTGTTGTTGTTGTTATTATTATTATTATTATTATTATTATTATTATTATTATTATTATTATTATTATTATTATTATTATTATTATTATTATTATTATTATTTTTTTTTTTTGCTCCATCTTTATTGTTCTCTCATGTTCGTTTGTTTTTGAAAGCATTGAATTATATACATTTTATTTACATAACATATACTAATCTATGTATAAATATTGTACACCATAATTACACAATTTTTTACATATACGGTACCATGTTAATATTTCTTTTGAAAATGCGCACTTAATTAATACTTGTCATATTCATATATATATACATATACATATACACACATACTTATACACAACTACATATATAAGCATTCATATATACACATAACGTAGTTTTTGACAAAAACCATGCCTTGATTCATGCACTCGTACCTTTTCACATAAATGCATGATGATAATTATCTTACTCCCTCTATTTCAATTTGTGCATAAATTCATGATGATAATTATAATACTCCCTCTATTAATCATCCCAATACATGAAAAAAAATCACAAGCATGTCAGTTTGCTCCCAACAAATATGCTTAGCTAAAGAGAAAGGGACATTCACTAAATGCATCTCTAAACTCGTTTATAGTTAAACCTTTTCGAAAACTTTTGCTTGAAATATACTTTTCCACTCTAAAATGAAACTTCAATTTGTGCATAAATTCATTAAGGACAGGAGAACCCCTATTGATCTTTTTCTCGAAAATATAGTACTTCATGTAAAATATCAAAAAGTTATAGGGATGCTTAAGTAAAAGTGAGTACCCAAAGAAAATATCCCGTTTTGTGAAACAAAATTGTCTGCCTAAAACCTTCTGTTCAACATCCAGAATAAATTCCGATGTAACCTCACATTCCCAAAATAAATGCTCTATACTTTCATCCTGGTTCCCGCAAAATGTACAAGAGGGGCTTTCAGTAAGATTCATGCGGTGCAGAAGGGTATTAGTACCTATGATTCTATGTAAAAATCTATACTGAAAATATTGGATTTTGGTTTCCCGAACAGAGGTAAAGGGGATCCTAAAAATAGTGTTCCAGTGATTGGAAATATCTGTGAAGCTCTGGTTCCGCTTAGAACAGGACGTAGGAGCAGTACATACTCTAGAGATAATCTGCTTGTAAATAACCCGAGACATATTGGGGGAATTTAAAGTAGTCTCATAGCCATGACCATAATCTAAGTCAATTGTTTCGTTTGCAAACCCTTGCTTCCAGTGAACCGGGATAGCATGAATAATTCCATAATACTTAGTAAAAGGGAGCACAACAATATTAAATTTTCTAACAAAACAGTTATAAGAAAGTATTTGATTGTTATCATCAAAGAAATCTTTTACATAGATCACATTCTGATCATATAAGTGATTGTAGAATATTGTCTTGTTATTTACCTTAATGTGACTGTTGTTCCAAATGATTTGGTACCCGTAGTTTTCAGACCGTTTCCTAAAAGAATATAGTGCCCAGGCAGTGCACACTTCATTAATAAATGAATTAGCCGTTCTAATTTCTTTTGTATCAAAATTACATTGGAATAGAAAGGATTTTCCTTTACCATGTAAATGCAAATCAAAAAAAGTTTTCCATGAACCCTTAGATTCGTTACAATATCGCTTAACCCAAGAACACTTTAAGCTACTAAGAAAGGTTGAAATGTGAATAGCATTAAGCCCCCCTTCCGAAACGGGGGCAACTAGCGTACTCCTTTTGACCTTGTCCCTCTTACCTGACCAAATAAATTTAAATATATAAGTTTCTAATTCCTTAATAAAATTATGGGGAGGATTTGGGAGAACTTGAAAGAGATATACTAACTGCGACAAACCAAATGATTTTACAAGAGTTACTCTCCCAATAGGGGTAAGGTCCCGTTGCGCCATAAGTTAAGAGTACCTTTGAGTCTAGAAAGTTTTGGAGGGTAATTAAGGCGAAACAGATTATCCTTGCAATGATCAAAAGTGATCCCCAGAGCAGTGACAGGGCCTGTCGTCCATTTAAAATTAAAATCGCTAAGAAAACGGGGTTTATTATACCTCAACGGACCTAATGGGAAAATATTAGATTTTTCGAAATTGACTTTGAGGCCAGATGACACCTGGAGAGCCTGAAAAATATCCACGACTGACTTCAGAGAAGAATAAGAACCATCAAGAAAAATACAGGTGTCATCGGCGTACTGAATAATTTTGGTCTCGTGATTAAAAATTGTAAGCCCTCTCAGTAAGGGTGAAGAGTTAATACGGAGGGCAAGGAGTTCGGCACAAATTATGAAAAGGTAGGGACTGATTGGGCAACCCTGTCTTACTCCTCTGGAAACTTTAAAAAAGCCCGTAGAGAAACCATTGTTGCAAACACATGAAGAAACATTAGAGTACAGAGTAGAAATCCATTGGTGTAAATCCTTATTAAAGTTGAAAAATTGTAAACACTTGTGAATAAACCCCCATTCCAGTCTATCAAATGCTTTTTCAAAATCAACTAAGAGGAGGAAGCCTGGTATACCTCTGTCATTACAATAATTGATAGAATCTAAGATATATCTTATGTTTTCACCTATGAACCTGTCCTTTATAAAACCTGTTTGATTATCATTAATAATATTTGGAATAACATTTTTAATTCTAGTAGCCAACGCCTTTGAACAAATTTTGTAATCCACGTTTAACAATGAAATAGGTCGATAGTTTTTAATAAATGTGTGATCTTTATTTGGCTTTGGTATTAAAACAATGACTCCCCTACCTTGCTCTTCGGATAAGCTAACTTTATCATAGGCAGCGTTGAGGGAGTTGGTTACTATATCGCCTATTAAGGGCCAGAAATGTTTGTAAAATTCTGTGGAAAGCCCGTCGCTGCCAGGACTCTTACTGTTACTAAGAGAGAACAAAGCACGTTTACACTCATCCAAAGTTAACCTGCCGTCACAGGCAGCGGCGTTTTCATCACTAAGCTTCTTAGGATTAAGAATGTTGTTACAAAAGGAAGAGGGAAAGCAATCCTCGCTATTGTAAAGAGACGTGTAAAATTCTTTGAGTTCCCTAAGAATATCAGCACCAGACTCAATATGCCTCCCATCCCTTGCTATAAGTTTACGAATAACATTACAACTTTTATTTCTTTTCTCAAGATTCAAAAAATACTTAGTGTATCGCTCCCCTTCCTCAACCCATCGAGCCCTCGATCGAATAATAATACCCTGAATTTTAACGTCATAAATTGACTGTAATCTATTACGAGCATCCCTTAGCCTATCAAGAATAACATCGGAATTAGAGTGACATAACATTTGTTCCAAATGAGCAATTTCCTTTAATAGGTCCTTTTCAATGTTGCGAGTTTCCTTGGCTTTAGCCTTACTATAAGAAATTGTCGACTTACGAATTGAATATTTCAAGTATTCCCAAGTGAAAGAAGCATCGTGATTAATATCCGTACGTGTAAGGCTGTTAATATGAGATCTGAAATAAGCTTTAAATACTGAGTATCTTTAAGAAGGGAATTGTTGAACTTCCAAAAACCAGGCCCTCTTTTTTCATTACATATGTTAATATCTAAATTTACAATAGAATGGTCCGAATTGAGGCTGGTAGAAATAGTGGTTTTACTGACATTGTGCATAAGCGCACGAGAAATAAGGAAAAAATCCAACCTACAATGAATATCGTTTGAAACGTTCGAAGTCCAAGTATAAACTTTATCACGGGGGTGTCTTTCCCTCCATATATCAACAAGATCATAAGAGCTCATTATTTCATAACAGATATCCCTGGCAGAAAAATTAGTTCGGGGATTCCCTCCCCACTTATCCAAGTCTAGGTTAAAAACAAAGTTGAAATCGCCAGCAATCAATACCGTGTCAGAGGAGAAAAGAGTCAATTTGGAGTTTAAAATCGTAAAGAAGGACGGGTCATCTTGATTCGGACCATACAAACAAACTAAAGTGAAGTTTTTATGGCTTATGAAAAGATCTAGTATAATTATTCTCCCATTATTACACATCCAAGAATTGAGGACAGAAAAAGATAGAAGGGGGTTGAATAAGATACAGACACCTCGGCTAACTGTGGTGCCATGATTGAAAAAAATCTTCCCGCCCCACTCATTACGCCAAAACTTTTCATCATCATGAATGCTATGCGTTTCTTGTATACAAAAAATATCCCTTTTATGCTTATGAAGGAAAGCAAAAACCTGACGTCTTTTTTTCTGCTGCCTCAACCCTCTTACATTATAAGAACTAATTCTTAGAGTGGACATCTATATTAAAGAGTATTGCAGAGATTTTATGAAAAGTGATCCCACGCAAATATCATATCTGAGGCAGCAGAACAATAGTTTAGGAATTGAATATTTGAGGAATGGTGTAATAACATAAATGTGGTAGTGAAGGTATACAGCAATGCAATAACTTATGATGGAGAAAAATAGACACAAAAAAGATAAAAGAAAGTCAAATCAACTGAAGGATTCAAAGTAAATTTAGGAGACAAAAGTCCCCCATACTGGAACAGTCTCCAGTCGTAACCACCCAAATTAAAGAGGGTCATAGACTGCCAACACCAGCAAGAACTTCCTCAGGGCAAATAACATGAATAGAAAGTGGTAAATGTGAAGTCTGGGGGGTATCCTACCTCACAATAAAAGGTGACTCAAGCATTAAGAGTGTATAAAGATACGATACCGTCTCGTCTAGAAATCCCTTGAATCTGCAAAATCAGTCATCTTCAGTAAAGTGAGTAAAGGGGGGCTTTCCGAAACAGTATTTCCGAGATCTTCCAAATAAATACAGAACATACTTCGCAACCAGACATTAATAGAATCCCTCGAGAGAGAAAAATGGTAGCTAGCCTTATCGTCTAATCTCTGATTACCAAATAAAGATCCAGGCAGGAAAACCATAGAAATTATTCCTTAAACTTTAGGGTCGGCCGTCCGCCATTCGCCATACTCCCCCCGGAGAACGGAGCTTTGTGCCTGACTGGTATAGAGATGTAACTTGGGGGGGGGGGGGGAGTCCATCGTTTAAGTGATGCGAAGTGTCCATATGCAGTGGAGAGGAATTTTCCGAAACAGTGTTTTCGAGATCTTACGAGTGAAAACAGGACTGACTCCATAACCAGACATGAACAGAATCCCTCCAGGGAGAAAAATTTAGTTAGCCTTATCGTTAAATCACTGATTACCAGATAAAGGTCAAGACAGGAAAACCATAGAAACTATTCCTTGAACTTATAGGGTCGGCCGTCCGCCATTCGCCATACTCCCCCCGAAAAACGGAGCTTTGTGCCTGCCTGGTACAGAGATGTAACTTGGGGGGTCCATCGTTTCTTCTCTCGGAGGTCATGCAGGGTTAAGTCATCGGTTAGAAAGAAGGGCTTACTTCGCAATTTTTCCCTTGCGTTCCGTAACAGAAAAAGCTTGTCTTGGTAGAATGAAACTTTGATCAATATGTGCCTATCTTTTCCCTGAACTACTTTCCCATCCCGGTGGGCACGTTCAATCTTGCAGTTTTGTACTCCGATGTCTGCAAAAATCGACCTAGCAATTTCCAGAGAGTCTTCTTTCTCGGTTGATTTGTAGCCTACCAAACGAACATTATTTCGTCTCGAGAAACGTTCTTGTTTGTTGAGTAACTCAAATTGTTCCTGGTTTTCCTTCTCAAGCTTTAACACTTTTTCCTCCAATGCTTCCCCTTTCTTTTTAAGTTCGCCATTTTGCTTTTCTAGCTTGTTGATCCTTTGAACGTGAGATTTAAGTTCGTCTTTCAAATCCTTTTTTAGAGCCTTCAAGTCAGCAGATAAAGACTTAATAGCTTTATCAATGGCCTTTTCCAGCTTCTCAGATAAATTCTCCTCTTCTTCATACTCATCAATGGGGAATGACGATTCTTCAACCGGAATGGCTTCTTCACATTCCTCCAATACTGCACGAGGCTTACTAACGGTAGGATGAGAGGCCTGTGCCTTTTCTAGTGCCTTTGCCTGGGCTTTGGCCATAGCGTCACGTTTCTTTTTACCTAAACTTCCTTTCGGACGTCCTCTTCCCCGTTTCATCACACGAAATCTAACAATATAGCAAGACGAAGCCGATGTATGCTTCACAAGGGCAAAATATTACATATAAACGTGGTTTTTAACGTGAATTTTACGAGAGCCCTAAGGATACAGGTCTACTCAGGTCGCCATGATGTTGCCAGATCATTATTATTATTATTATTATTGTTATTATTATTATTATTATTATTATTATTATTATTATTATTATTATTATTATTATTATTATTATTATTATTATTATTAGTATTAGTATTAGTATTAGTATTAGTATTAGTATTAGTATTAGTATTAGTATTAGTATTAGTATTAGTATTAGTATTAGTATTAGTATTATTATTATTATTATTATTATTATTATTATTATTATTATTATTATTATTATTATTATTATTATTATTATTATTATTATTATTATTATTATTATTATTATTATTATTATTATTATTATTATTATTATTATTATTATTATTATTATTATTGTTATTATTATTATTATTGTTGTTATTATTATTAGTATTATTGTTATTATTATTATTATTATTATCATTATTATTATTTGGGGGAACGAGCCTGACTATGGAAGAGTAAGGACGTACGTTGCTATCCTCGGAGAAAAAATCTACTTTACAGTCGATTTTGAAGGAGCTATTTTTGTGGAAAGTCGGTAAAATATTTGTTAATTAAAGTAGAACCATGTCTAATCTGTCTCGCAGGGGAAGACCTCCCCTGTCTCAGAGAAAAAGCAATACAAGAAGTAATGCTAACGCTAGCCGTTCTCCTGCCACGCCTAACTTAGGTCAACGTTATCTCAGTGCATATGCTGGGGACGAAGACAACGATCAGTCCACAGGGTGGAAATCTGCCATCGAAAGTTTCCAAAACGTTTTGACTAATGCAGTCAAAGATCTACAAACGAGCTTGAAAAAACTCGAATCAGATCTCGGTCAAGCCATTGAATTCCAGGCTCAAAGAATTGATGAGGTGTCAGACAAGATGGCGTCCATGGAAACGAAGTGCACTGAAATGTGCAAGAGAATTTCTGATCTAGAGAACTTAGTCTCAGCAAAGGATTCCGACGTAAACAAATTGGAAAGAATGTCCAGGAGGAATAACATACGCATCGTGGGAATACCGACATCCCCTAATGAGAATTGTGAGGATTTGCTGTTTGAGAAGGTTTTTCCACTGTTTAAAGAG